>JAUNZM010000342.1:1200000-1580991 GCA_033459285.1 Clamator glandarius | reverse complement strand
AAAGGGAAAGGAAAGGAAAGGAAAGGAAAGGAAAGGAAAGGAAAGGAAAGGAAAGGAAAGGAAAGGAAAGGAAAGGAAAGGAAAGGAAAGGAAAGGAAAGGAAAGGAAAGGAAAGGAAAGGAAAGGAAAGAAAGGAAAGGAAAGGAAAGGAAAGGAAAGGAAAGGAAAGGAAAGGAAAGGAAAGGAAAGGAAAGGAAAGGAAAGGAAAGGAAAGGAAAGGAAAGGAAAGGAAAAGGAAAGGAAAGGAAAGGAAAGGAAAGGAAAGGAAAGGAAAGGAAAGGAAAGGAAAGGAAAGGAAAGGAAAGGAAAGGAAAGGAAAGGAAAGAAACCCCAGCACCAAGTGAGGGCCATGGGGCAGCCCGGCCTGGCTCTAGAGTTGGTTTGGGGCTACTGGACGCTGAGGCAAGGGCCGTGTCAGGCAGAAGGATGCATTGTTGTTGCTCGTGTCGATGGCCCCTCGGCACCCCCAGGGAGCCCCGCGTGCCCATAGCTGCTGGCTGCAGGTGTGAAAAGCTGCTGGAGGCTGGCGAGCGAGGCCGGATCCTGTCAGCACATGGCGGGAACACGATGGGCTGTCAAACCTGCTCCTTGCTTATTTGCTCAGTGACCGTGACCAGCAGTGCATCCCAACCCAGGCCCGGCTGTCCGTCCCCGTCCCCCCCGCCCCCGTTTGGAAAAGGCTTGTTTTGTTTGCAGTCAGTCGGCTCATGAAAAATGCAGCCGTCCCTTGCCTTGTACATGGAATTGGTTTTAGCTCTGAATTCTCAAGTTTGGTGCCAGGAGAGGGACAGATCCGTCCTCAGCCAGCATTGTGCGAAGGAGCAGGGGGGTTAAGTCCCACCAGCCAAGCTCCCTACTCCATCTGCCCACCCTCTCTGCCCCATCTCCATCCTCCTGTCCTCCTCCTTGCCCCAATTCCCATCCGCGTGTCCTCCAACCTGCCCCATCTCCCACCCTTGTATCCTCCTCCCTGCCCCATCTTCCACCCTCCTGCCCTGCTTCCTGCCCCAGCCCTGCTGCTGCTGCTGTTGGACACACGGAGGGGCCAAGCCTTGCCCCCATCCCATTTCCAGGCTCCTCCAGTGGGATGCTGCTGAAGGAGCCCTCATAAATAAAGAACATGTAAAGAAGGATATGGAACTGTTGGAAGGGGTTCAGAGGAGGGCTGCAAAGATGATCTGGGGGCTGGAGCACCTTCCCTGTGAGGACAGGCTGGGGGAGTTGAGGTTGTTCAGCCTGGAGAAGAGAAGGCTCCAAGGAGATCTTATAGCGACCTTCCAGTACCTGAAAGGAACCTACAAGAAAGCTGGAGAAGGACTATTCATAAAGGCTTGTGGGAATAGGAAAAGGGGGAGCAGATATAAGCTGGAGAAGGGCAGATTTAGGCTAGATATTAGGAAGAATTTCTTCACCGTGAGAGTGGTGAGACAGTGGAACAGGTTGCCCCGGGGAGTTGCAGCTACCCCATCCCTGGAGGTGTTCAAGGACAGGTTAGATGGGGCCATGGGTAAACTGATCTAGTGGGATGTCCCTGCCCATGGCAAAGGGGTTGGAGCTAAATGATCTTTAAGGTCCCTTCCAAGCCTAACTATTCTATGATTCTATTCTATGATTGTAACAGACAGAGGAAGCACTTTCGGGAGCCGCATCAGCCCCATCACACAGGGATGCCTGTGCCAGGCAATCTACACATCCCCCAGCTTTTGGGATAGGGATTCCAGCAGCTCCTGGTGGGGTTCTGAACCCTCAGAAGGGCCTTTGTGCACTGCCTACAGCGTGGGGCAGTGCTGGTTGGAGGAGGTGAGGGACTGAGGCATGTGGAGCACTTCAGCTTGGAGAGGACAGGGATGGAAAGAGCAAGAAACCTCAAGTTCAAGAGAAGACAGAGGGGGTCCAACAGCAGCCACAGGCAATGGGAACTGCCAAGGACTAGAGGAAGGGGAAGGTATAGCTGGCCAGCTTTCTGTCTGATCCTGAGCAGGCACCCAGCACACAGGGAGCACTGACCCTTCGTTGCAGGGCCATGATGTTGGTGGAGGTTTTAGAGGGAACCCATGCTAGGAGCAGCTGAAATCAGGTCTATTCAGCCTGCAGAAGAGGAAGCTGAGGGGAGACCTCATTGCAGTAACAGCTTCCTCACAAGAAGAGGAGGAGAAGCAGGCACTGAGCTCTTCTCTCTGGTGACTGATGACAGGACCCAAGGGAATGGCAGGAAGATGCCAGGGGAGGGTTAGGTTGGACATTAAGAAAAGATTCTTCCTCAGGATGGTGGTGGAGCACTGGAACAGCTCCCAGGCAAGCGGTCACGGTGCAAAGCCTGAAGATATTCCAGCAGCATTTGGCCAACACCCTCATATCCACAGGGTGAATGTCAGGGTTGTTCTGTGCAGGGACAGGAGTTGGACTCTAAGGAAGAGTCCTTGTGGATCTGTTCCAACTCAAAGCATTCTATCATTCTATGCAGCACCAACTGGGGTCTGCAGGCAGCTGAATCCCACTGGGCTGAGGAGCTTCAAGGAGCTGGGCAGAGCTGGAAAAACCCTGTGTGCTGGACTGGTCCAGATCTGATGCACACGTTCACACCAGTCTTTCGAACACCCTCAGAGATGGAAGCTCCCTGGGCAGCCTCTGCCAGTGCTTCACCACTCAGTCAGTGAAAAAATTTTCCTTCATATCCAATCTAAACCTCCCCTGGTGCAACTTGAGGACATGTCCTCTCGTCCTGTTACTGGGAGAAAAACCCAGCACTTTCCTCACCACAATCTCCCTTCTGGGAGCTGCAGAGAGCGATGAGGTCTCCTCTCAGCTTCTTCTTCTCCAGGTTAAGCAGCCCCAGGTCCTTCAGCCACTCCCAGGACCCCTGGCTACAGATCCTTCCCCAGCCTCGTTGCCTTCCTCTAGATGATACACAAAAGCCAGCACACAGAGGGCAGGAAGAGCCAGAATCACAGGGAGCTGATGGGGATGGCTCTTCTGCCACTGTCCTAGGTTACAGCTGCATTGACAGGTGCTGCAGGGCACTTTTACTTGTCCTCTGCCCCCAGTCCCTCAGCCCCCCAGAACCCCTGCTCTTCAGGCTGCCCCAGGCAGTGAAGTCTGGTGTGCTGGGAGCTGAACAACCCACTCTTTAAATGCTTCTAGCACAGCAGGGGAAGGACAGCGTGAGAGTACTTAAAATGTAGTGTCCTGCAAGCAGCTCACACTTGCCGGTATCCAGAGGGGCTGCGGATTCATAAATCAATACCCTCAATAAAAAAAACGCATAGGGAAGCCAGTATCTGCCCAATCTTGGCAGATAAAGAGGAATTGATCTTCGAGGTAAAAGGCGATGGTTGCTAAGGTAAGAGCGATCACAACGTGGCTGGACTTGAGCCCCCCTCCCGATGCCGAACATGCCTGCAGCATGGAGCGGGCCAGTTCCACAAAGCTGAAAACAATTATGGGCTAAATCAGCTGGCAGAGCATATTTAAGCTGAGAAATTTGAATCATAATTCCGAGCTGTGAAGAATACTTTACCATCTACCCAAAGAGACAATCCCTCAATCAGGAGAGCCGAGGCCTGGGAAGAAAAGCGGGTGTTGTTAGACAAAAGTAAAACCAGCTGTAGAGAATGAAAGAAGCCCCACACAGCAATCGGGAGAGTGGGAAGGCGATCATTTCCAACCTTGCAAAGTGACAAAACAACAGTGAGAGACAACGGGAAGCTGCATTTGGACACCTGCGTCATTCTGCGCATCAGCAGCAGGGCTGAAGGGGGTTGGCTGGGGTGACTGAGGACCCACCGTGCCCTCTCATGGGAGTCTGGATGGGTGAAATGATCTTTCTATACATGGAAAGAGAGGGAGAGGGCTGAGCATCATCCAGCATCAGCAGTAGGGCTGGGAGGTTCAGCTGAGGTGGCTGAGAACACCTCATTCCCACCCATGGGGATCTGCGTGAGTGAAAAAAGCAGATGCTTTCTGTGACAGTGGGGTGAGCATCATCCTGTGCACCCAGCATCAGCAGTGGGGCTGGGGAGGTTCTGTCAGGGTGGCTGAGGACCCACCATGCCCTCTGGGTGGGTGAAATGAGCAGGTGTTTTCTGCTTCTGAGGGGTGACAGAAGTGGAGGATGTGGAGGGGGGAGGTTGGGAGGAGTGGGATACAAACTTTGACCTGCCATGTGGCTGCTCCAGGAGCGCAGGAGTAGCAGGGAGGTTTCAGGTGAGAGAAGGCAGGTGGGTGATGTTTGAAAAGGTCAGCCTGACAGTCACCCTGGGCAGAGCCACGGAGCAACTCGTACAGAGCTCGATTGTGGAAGAGCCAGAGGAAGGTGCCCCAAGTCAACATGGGTTTGTGGGAAATGCATGGTGTCAGCTTGGCAGGACTGTATAGTGGGGGTGAGACAGGTCTGATGGCTGAAGGGAGTGGTGCAGACCTCTGGGGTTATTTCTTGCTTATGAGCCAGAGAGACATCATCCATCCTTCCTGCACCCCTCTGTGTACCCCAGCTCCTCACCACCCAAAGGGGACACGGGGGCTTTGGGGAGAGGCCCCAGGCCTTTGCAGCCATCCTAGGAGATGCTGAAAGCCCTGACCTGAAGGGATGATCCTGCCAGGATCCGCAATCATGCAGCCAGTTCTGATGCAGGGACAGCTACTGCATGGAGACCCATGGCTCAAAGCCCTCAGCTGAGGGCTGGAAGGGTGAGAACAGCAATGGATTTTAGTGCAGGATGCCTGGGAAGAGAGACAGGATGATCGGATTGAGTAGAATGGCTGGAATCCCAGGCTCTGCAATGCTAGGTTGCAGCACACCAGGCTCAGCCTCATCCCCTGGGGGACCAGCAGGCAGAGAGTACCCCACGCAGCCAGACCATCCCCAAGTTCAAAGCAGCCTCTAAGCTGCTCAGCCAATGTTGGTTTCTCACTGCCTGGAGCCACAGCACATCCCACGCATGCAGCATCACTGAGCCAGAGCCAGCTCAGCCCCCTCTCTGCCTGTGAGGAGGGTCAGACCCCTGTCCGCTGGGGGGATGGGTTTCCCCATCAGGGTCCTGCCAGCATCCTGCTTCCCAGGCAGCTGGAGTTCATCCTTGCAAATGGTATTAATAAATGCAGAGAGGGGCCGCTGGAAGCAACTGCATCTGGATTGTGTCTCAAGGTCTGCTCCCGCCTCTCACAGGCGAGGGAATGCATGCAGACCTGCTGGCTGGAGCCACTCCAGCCTCATTAGCCAGACGGAGGGAGCCAAGGGATGAAGAGGAGGCGAGAGCAAAGTGTGAATAAGAGCAGAGAGACCTCAAAAGAACCCTGATTTTATTCTGAGAGAGGCTGGGGCCGCGGGGCCGTGGCCTTGGGTGAACATTAAGGATGCAGGACCAGCACCGTGCGGGAGCGAGATTGCAAGCCGGGCAGGTGTTGACAAGCAAACGGCAGCTCCTCTGGGATTATGTTTCAGGATGACCCACACCACAGCTGCTGGACTCTCCTGCACCTAACAGCAGGGGTGATGGCACAACAGTGCCGTGGGCTTCTGCGAGGCAGAAACATTGATGAGAGCTTCTAATCTCTGAACCCTTCTGGCAGAGGAAGGACAACGGAGCATTTGGCATGGGGAATGCTTGTGTTCCTGTGTGCTGGCAAATGCCGATGCACCACCACACCTCCCCTGCCTGCTGCAGGTGCCAAGGGGTACGGGCCAGCAGCACCGTGCATGTGCATCAAAACAAGCACTGGGAAGCATGACTAGGAATGTAGCAACCATACACCATGTACTTGCACCAGGAGAAGCGTTGGCACACTGGGAAGCATGGCCAGGGATGCAGGCACAATTCACCATGCATTTCAGCACTTGGGGCACAATAATCCTGTGCAGCTACAGACTAGGAGAAGTCTGACTGGAAAGCTGCCTGGAGGAGAAGCACCTGGGGGTGTTGGTTGGCAGCAACTGAACATGAGCCAGCAGTGGCCCAGGTGGCCAAGAAGGCCAATGGCATCTTGGCTTGTATCAGAAATGGTGTGACCAGCAGGTCCAGGGAGGTTCTTCTCCCTCTGTACTCGACACTGGTGAGACTGCTCCTCAAATCCTGTGTTCAGTTCTGATCCTTCACCACAAGAAGGATGTTGAGACTCTGGAGTGAGTCTAGAGAAGAGCAACTAAGCTGGTGAAGGGGCTGGAGAAGAGGCCTTATGAGGAACGGCTGAGAGAGCTGGGGGTGTTTAGCCTGGAGAAGAGGAGGCTGAGGGGAGACCTCAGCAACCCAGAGAGAAGGTTGAGTCACCTTCCCTGGAGGTGTTTAAGGGATGGGTGGACGAGGCGCTGAGGGACATGGTTTAGTGTTTGATAGGAATGGTTGGACTTGATGATCCAGTGAGTCCTTTCCAACCTGGTGATTCTATGATTCTATGTGCATGGGGAGAGGCACTGGGACGCACAACCAGGGATGCAGGCACCATGCACAATGCACATCCATCCAGAGAGGCCCTGGCACACCGGGAAGCACAGCACTATGTGCAAACCCATCCCTGCTCCCATTGACAAACCCAGCAGCTTGCTGGCAGTGTGGCAGCACAAGGCCAGGCATACACATCCCAGCGTTCCAGTCCCTGGTGTGTTTTTTCCTCTCTTCCCCTCATTTCTGTTCATAAAGGTCTGAGCTTAAGTAATGAGGGCTTTTTTTGCCCTTCTGCAGGAAGATACACAAGTGCGCCGATGTAAATTGCTCCATTTGGAGGGCTAATTGCACTAAAAGGCAGCCTGATCTGTGGTTTTTCTCTATTTTACATTAGCAGCTGAGCTGTCAGATCTGAAATGGAAACTCATTTTTAAGGCTTTGCATTTACAGTGGCTTCAACAATGAAAAATGTTCCCTGACAGTAATAGAAGGCAAACCTCATTAGAGAAACTTAAACCAAAGCGGCACAGTGCTAAAGCCCTCAGGCTGCTTCCAAGCATCTTAAGAGGGAACAAGAGCATTTTTCACATGACTCTCTCTGCCCATGGAGTGCTCTGACTCTTCTTGACTGTTGCAGTGCCCGCAGGAGCAGCACAGCTGACATGCACAGGGTTTCAACAGAGATGGCAAATGGCTTTTTTGCTGGGACACAGGATGCCAAAATGTTTCAGGCTTGGAGAATCCGGTTTGCTGGAAATAACTGCTTTCCCTGCTCCTGGGCTAGCATTTTTGGGGTGGTCAAACCCCTCTGGGGGCTGTGGTGGTGGTAGACACAGTGTGGTGCATGTGGTACCCACAAGCACAACCTGGGGCTCTGTTATTTACCCATCCCAGGGAATGGACTGAAGTTGCACCAGGGGAGGTTTGAATTAGACATCAGGAAAAATTTCTTCACTGAAAGGATTCTCAGGCACTGGTCACCATCCCTGGAGGTGTTTAAAAGATGGGCAAATGAACTGCTTAGGGATATGATTTAGTAGTGGACAGGTATGGTTGGGCTTGATGATCTCAAACATCTTTTCCAACCTAGTAATTCTATTCTATGATTCTATTCTATTCTCTTGC
The DNA here is from genome assembly GCA_033459285.1 of Clamator glandarius. Lineage (NCBI taxonomy): Eukaryota > Metazoa > Chordata > Aves > Cuculiformes > Cuculidae > Clamator > Clamator glandarius. The sequence continues at coordinate 1,573,489 of JAUNZM010000342.1, read as the reverse complement.
TCATGCACTGGGGTTTTCCAAGCCACCCAGGCTAACAAATCCTCCCAGCAGCAGCTGTAAAAAGCTTGTAGGCTGCAAATTCAAGGTAAGAATGTCTGGGCATCTCTGTCAGCTTTGCCAGGGCCTCTTTGCATCTACATTAATATCCAGGCAGTGATTTGCATGGTCATGAGCTATTTTTAACCTGAGAGCTCAGCTCATTCAGCACCGAGTTCAGCTTGCTCCCGGGTCAGGGATCAGACTGTGCTGTGCCACGCTGGGCATGCGGGCTTTAAAGAGGAGGAGGAGGCTCCTCACAGCCATAAAGCTGCTGGGATGGCACCAGCAGCAATGGGAAATGTAGTACAGATGCACATGTCCCAAACCACAGCCCACAACGGGCTGCAAACTCTGTCCTCAGTGACTTCAGACTGCCTCCTGCCATGTCTTTGTCTCCCACAGGTTCAAATTTGACTCTGCTGAACACCTTCACCCTATTCAGCTGTCCCATAATTTCTGGGCATCCAAGGTGGGGTGCAGCAGAATTTGCATAGCCTGAGGGAGAGCAGCACAGTGTCCCCAGGGCACAGCACAGCCCCATAGCAGGGGTCACAGGACCTTTCACTGCCCGCATCCCTTCCTCCTCATCTCTCCCTGCCCTTCCTTTTCTGTGACCCTCCCTGCCCATTCCTTCCTCCCTATCTCTCCCTCTCCATCCCTCCCCGCTCATGTCTCCCTACCTAATCCTCTCTCCCCATCTTTCCCTGCCTATCCCCTCCTCCTCATTCCTCCTTGCCCATTCCTGTCTCCCTATTCCTCTCTTCCTATCCCTCCCTGTCCATCTCTCTCTCCTTGAACTTAGGACTTTCTCAGAAGGATCCCTTTAGACCTCAGCCTCTGTAAATCCAGCCAGACCCACTGTCCCTGTGTCACTGTGACCCCAGGACCCTCGGAGCAGCTAGGACTGACTCCCCGCTGCTCTCACAAGGTGATGCCTTCAGCACAGAGCATCCTCCCAGCAACAGTGCAAAGAAATTCATTTCCCCCATAGCTGCTTTCTCTTGGAAAATCACATTTTCATTTGCACTGCAAACTTCCTTACACCAGTTTCTCACCATGTTTTCTGGGGATTTTCACTGGAAACAATGTGGACACAAAATTTATTTCACTTATTTGGTTTCCAAAAAAATTCCTGCTCTTTCAATTGCTTGATAAAAACCCTGACAAACGTAATCAGTTGCAGTCATTCCCCACCATAATGTTTTCATTTGACCAAAAAAAAAATGAAGAGAAAAATCCAAATTTTGTAGCAAAAGACACTTGACTTCTGCATCACCTTTGCCTCTCCATAGGATCATAAAGTGGTTTGGGTTGGACCTCAAAGCCCATCCAGTTCCACTCCTTGCAATGGGCAGGGACACCTCCCACTGGATCAGGGGACTTAGAGTCCCATCCCAGATCAAAGGAGAATGGGCTTGGATTAGGGCATCCTGCTCAGGGCAGGAAGATGTGCTGGAACACAGCCAGGTTGGATGTGGCTTGGAACAACCTGATCCAGTGCAAGGTGTTCCTGCCCATGGCAGGGGTGGAACTGGATGGGCTTTGAGGTCCCTTCCAATCCAAACCATTCCATGATTCTATGATCTTATCCTCGTGGGCCCCTTCCAACTCAAGACGTTCCATGATCCTATGACCTGTCTGAGCTGAACACACCACCTGGCAACTCTGGAGCCCTGGTAGGGTCTCTGTCCCAGAAGCAGCAAGCGTGAGTGGAGGACACTGCCCCAGAGCGAGCAATGCTGAGGGATGGAGGTCTGAGGAGCTCCAGTTTCCAAAAGAGGAAGCATCCAGCTTCTGCTCCAAGGCTGCTGGACCTGGCCGGGCTGCTGTGTGCTCACCACACCCAGGGGAAGCTTGGCTTTGTGGCAGGCCTTAAAATAAACTCATTTGGCACCTTGGGGAAAAAGGAGCTGATTTCAGTGGCAGCATTCCCTAAACATCTCTCCCTGTGCTGGCTACTAGAGGCCTTTGCAAGATTGCTTCTACTTGAGATTTCACACTAAAGGAAGTGTTTGCTGAGGGCATCCACTACGCTTTTTACCTTTCTGGTCTCCAGATGCAGCTTGAGCTAAAGAGCATCCGCAGAGGCACAGCCTGTGCTGTGGGCATGCGAGGTGCCTGGCCCAGGGCATCCTGCACAGTGCCTCTGGCTGTCACAGTGCCCTCTCCCTGGGTCCCTGGGGTGGGAGCCTGCTCATGCCTCCTGGAAAAGTGATGGGAGACTTGGGGTTGTTCAGACTGGAGAAAGGAAGGTTCCAGGGAGACCTTAAAGCAGCTTCCAGCACTGAAAGGGGCTCCAGGAAAGCTGGGGAGGGGCTCTGGATCAAGGAGGGCAGGGATAGTATGAGGGGAATGGTTTTCATCTGAAAGAGGGGAGATTGAGATGAGATCTCAGGAAGAAAGGTTTTGCTGTGAGGGTGGGGAGGCCCTGGCTGCAGTTGCCCAGGGCAGTGGTGGCTGCCCCATCCCTGGAGGTGTTCAAGGCCAGGTTGGATGGGGCTTGGAGCAACCTGATGCAGTGGGAGGTGTCCCTGCCCATGGCAGGGTAGTTGGAACTGGATGGGCTTTGAGATCCCTTCCAACCCAAACCATTCCATCATTCTATGAGATGAAGGCTGAGGTCTGGCCATCAGAGTCACCCTGCTCAGCCCAGCCGCTGCAGGCTGAAGTGCACCCCACACATCGTGCAGTGCTGCATCTGTGCTCCCAGGATAGTCTGTTCTCTCATTCACGGTGCCTGGGAGAGCAGGGAGATGTCTGCCTTCCCTCCTACTCCCTTATTACTCACCAGAGCCAATCTGGACTCCAGATGGGCCGGAACCGGTTTTCCTCACAGGAGGTTTGGGGGAAGGTGGCAGGGGGCCAGGAGTCTGGTCCAGCTCACTATGGGATGAGAAAGCCCTGGGAACTCCCAGATTAGCTCCCTCTTCAGCTGCCAGGAGCTGAGGGTTCCCCCATGCCCAGGGCTTCTGGGGGGCAGCATCCAAGGGTGGAAAAGGAGCTGAGGGTGGAGGAGAAGCTGTCTTGTTTAGGGAGAGTGGGACACAGGGCTGGGCACCCACTCCACATCCATGCAGGTGGGCTTGGGCTCAGAGCAGTTTCCAGGAGCAAGGTGGTTTGCAGCCACTTCTTGCCTTTCTGGCTTTATTCCATGGAGAATTTATCCAAGCAAGCATCTCCTATGGATGTCCACCTCCCTCTGCCTTTACAAAAACCACTCAGACACTGCTTTTGATGGCAGGTGCTGTATCTCAGATTGGTCTGCAAACTCTGAACATCAAGGTCTCTGTTCTTTCCATCTTTTTTGCCTGTTGGTGCAGCCACATTCTGCTTCCCTTTTTCCACCTCATCAGCATTCCCTTCCTGACCTACTGGTTGGTGGCTGTTGAGGGCAGGAGCCTTCACCCTCTGTCTGAGCAGCTTCTCAGGTCTCAGCATCTCAGGTCTCTCTTCTTTCCATCTTTCTTGCTCATATGCCTGCTGCTGTGACCATCTTCTTCCCTGTGTCCATCCCACCAGCATCCCCTCCTGACCTACTGAGGGCTGTCTGAGTTGGGTAAAACCCTTCACTCTCTGAGCAGCCTCATGAGGAGGGTCAGCAGGAGCTGGGAGGTATCAGAATCATAGAATCATTAAGGTTGGAAAAGATTTCCAACCTTGTCCAGTCCTACTGTCAGCCCCACACCAACGCGTCTACTAAACCCTGTTGTGTCAGATTTAATAAAGGACTGAGGACAGGGACTGGGCTTATCCTTCCCACTCCCATAATCACTTCCATCCACATAGCAGACAGCTCTGAGCCACCAGCACATCCTAGAAGGGACATCCCAAGATGCTCAGCTAAGGTGAAGAGAGACATGCTCCAGCTGCATTTGTGCCTTTGTTGTGCTTCTATGTGCATATCCAAGTGACTGCTGGTGCGCCAGAGAGGGTCTCCATGATGCAGACTTGGGGCTGACACCCCAGCAAGAGACTCCAGGACCCAGGAAGGAAGGAGGCAAAGCTTCAACCATAGCTTGGATAAAGCCAAACCCAAGCACCGGGAGCTGTAAGAGAATTGTAGCTGTGCCCAGTGCCCAGTGTGTGGTAGTCCCAGGCTCTGCCCCAGGCTGGCAGATGGTTCCCTCAGCCCACAGCAATAGCTGAGACACTGGAGCACAGGACATCACTCCCAGTGAATAACCTCTGCATCTTCTCGCCTCTCTCCTGTGGTTGCTGCCTATCTTCACCACTAGAAGGATGTTGAGGCTCTGGAGCGAGTCCAGAGAAGAGCAACGAAGCTGATGAGGGGGCTGGAGAACAGGCCTTATGAGGAACAGCTGAGAGAGCTAGGGGTGTTTAGCCTGGAGAAGAGGAGGCTGAGGGGAGACCTCATTGCTCTCTCCAACTACCTGAAAGGAGGTTGTGGAGAGGAGGGAGCTGGGCTCTTCTCCCAAATGACAGGGGACAGGATGAGAGCGAATGGCCTCAAGCTCCACCAGGGGAGGTTCAGACTGAACATTAGGAAAAAAATTTTTCAAAGAAGGGGTCATCAGGCAGTGGAACAGGCTGCCCAAGGAGGTGGTTGGGTCACCTTCCCTGGAGGTGTTTAAGGGATGGGTGGACGAGGTGCTGAGGGACATGATTTAGTGTTTAATGGGAATGGTTTGACTCGATGATCCGATGGGTCTTTTCCAACCTGGTGATTCTATGAATCTATGATTCTATGATTCTATCTCTCACAGTGGCTGCCATCTCTCCATGTAAGGTACAACTTGCCAGGCTGTATTGTATCACTCAGTGTTCCCAGGGAGCCAAATTTCTAGCCAAATTCCTGCCACCACAGCCCACAAGATGCTGCCCTAGTGTCCAGGAGGGTGAGTAGCAGCCCCAGTAGGTTTTGTGCTTGAGATGCAGTGTGTGTGCATCCTTGGAGGCCGGCAGCACCTCGGCTCCCTCTGCAGCTCCCAAGATGGTCTGTGGGTGGTAATCTTGGCAGGTTGGTGGTGGCAACTTGATGAATGGGCTGTAGAATTTGGTGAGATAATTAAAGAACCTGACTCTCACAATGCACCTGATAACAAATGAGGTGTCTCTTTCCCTTTTCTGTTTCGCGCAGTGAATTGTATTTCTAAAGATTAATGGATTTACCATTTCTACCTCAACAATGGCCCCATCCTTGCTCCTCCCCATCACTGTGAGGTGCATCCCCCTGCCTGCATCCCTGAGCTGTCTCAGCCAATGGCACAGCCCTGTTTTGCAGAGACACAGAGAGTCTTCGGGGTCTGGCAGCCCTTGGCCTCAGCTCTCAGGTCCCAGCCTCCAGCTGTGGTGGGGAGCAGCCTTGGAGAAACCAGAGGTCCTGCTCTCCACTCTCAGGGCATCTGTGCTTCTGTGAGCCAGGGCTGGTGGCTGCAGTGTGTTGCGTAGACACATACCCAGTATGGTGACACCACAACATCACTTGTTGGGATGTCAGGGTGTCTGGATCTGTACCCAGACACCTTTGCAGAGAGCACGTGGAGGTAACACAGTCAAGGGGTGGGAAGAATGGGTGATGTGGGCAAGAACAGGGATGCTTTGAACCACATGTACCAGGAAGGAAGAGCCTGACTGTCTCTGTTCAGCTGAAGCCAGGCATGTGCTGGTTAGTGACAACAAAAATCAGTCTCCAGCTGAGATGCAAGCACTGGTGCAATCTGTAAAAGCCCCTGCCTGGCATCCTGAGGGCCAAGAGGCCAGTCTGGCAGCAGCTCCATCCTGTGCTACACAGCCTGTCTCTCCCTGGCCCAGGCACAGGGCACTTTGCCCAGGAGACGGCACCATCCTTTGTCCTGACGGCTCCTTTCCATCTGGGTCAGATGAGAAACTCTGGCAAAGGAGACACTTGGCGAGCGCAGCACGGAATGAGAGCAGTGGGATTCCCGGCGCAGACATCCCTGCCATGCTCCTGAGGCTGGTAGGAGGTGTGGGATGCTCCAGCATGACAGTGGTACTGACTCTTCAAGGAGGGATCCTCCAACTCCATTTGCACCATCTGAGCAGCCAGGGACTGAACCAAGCCATCGAAGCATCTCCAAATTATGCTTATATATTATATAGACATTTAAATTAGGTACCTGTGCAAATCAGCAGGTCATTAATCACCCACTCGTTTAATTGGTTTTCCTGCCAAATTGGTTACAGATAAATAATTAAAGCTAAAAAGTGGGTTTGGATGCATTCCTCTGGAAAGCCGGGTCAGCATCTGGAAAGAACATCTTTTAACTCCTCAGTTGGCCAAGTCCACCCCCAGTGGGCAGGGACTGGAGAGGGTGACAGGGCCAAGGGACACGTTAGCAGTGCCAAGGGTCCCTGCCCATGCTGTCACTGGGCTTATCTCTGCATGCTGCCCCCTTGGGAGTTTTTTCCAAGGAGAAATGTCCTGCCCTGGGGTGCAATTCTGGGTGAGGAGCTGCAGGCAAGCCAGGCAAGTGTCCTGCTCCCGCGCACTGAGAGTGTGGGTTTTTCAGTGTGCTTGGCTGCTAATCATGCATAATAATCACATTTGCAGAACACAAATGTCACTTGGCTGAGTGCTTTAATTTACTGCCCCGTAAACACACCCTCGGGATGCCTGGGCCCATAAAACATTGAAAAGGGCCCTCGTTTCCTGGACATTGTCCCCCACAGACCTTTTTGGCAGGTGGTGCATCCATGGGCTGCGTGCTTCTAGGTGATCAAGATGCAGCCCTGGCTACTGGTGTGATGGGAAGAGAGTTATCTCCAAGCGTGCCCAGCCCGCACAGCCCTGAGGCACTGGCACCAGCCCAGAACCTCATCCAGACAGGGGCAGATGATGCTGAATGGAGTTGTTCAGGGCTTCCAGGTCTCAGAAGTGTGGGTCTCGCTTCACGTGTTCTCAGCTCTCCTGAGGGGTATGCACCCACCCTACCCCATCCCATCCCATCAAATCTCCCATCCTATCTTATCTCATCCCATCTTATCTCCTGTCTCACTTCATCATATTCCACCCCATCCCACTACATCCCATCCTACTATATGCCATCTCACCCCACCCCACCCCATCCCATCCCATCTCACCCCATCACATTTCATTCCATCCCATCCCATCCCATCCCATCCCATCAAATCTCCCATCCTACCTTATCCCATCCCATCTTATCTCCCATCTCACCTCATCCCATTGTACCTCCTTCCAGGAGCTTTTCCTCTCTGTGGAAGAGACCTGGAGACAGGAGTAACCCATGACTGCGCAGCCACTAGTTGATTTGGGAGTGATGTCCTGTGCAAATGAAATGGGAAGAGAAACAGAGGCAGGTCAGTGGCAGAGTCTCTTGTTTTGCAAGGACAAACCTTAATAAGCTAAAAGGACTAAGGTCCAGCTGGTTGGACATCTCCCCCCTCCTTTCCTTAAATACAGGCTCCAGATTTGTTATTCCCTGGTGGTCCTCAAACCTCCCAACACACTGGATCCATGCAGCATGGACTGCATTCCTGAGCCTAGGCAGCACCTAGGGTTCTTGGAGGTTTCCCTTCCAGATCCATTGTGGTCCCCTCCTGCTCCAAAGTAATGAGCTACATTTTCTTCCAGACCCCTTATTTTCTCTGGGTCTTTTGCCAAGCTTTGGTCTGCTCCAGTCCCTGCAGCTCATCACAGAATTCATGCGCTCCTGCCAGGGGAGGGATAGCTGGGGTAGGTTCCACAAGTGATTCTGCCCCTCTGCTCTGCTCTTGTGAGAACCCCCTGGAGTCCTGTGTCCAGTTCTGGAAACCCCAGTGTAAGAAGGACAAGGGAATGGGTCCAGAAGAGGCCACGGAGATGATCCAAGGGCTGGAGCACCTCTCATACAAGAACAGGCTGAGACAGTTGGGATTGTTCAGGCTGGAGAAGAGAAGGCGGTGGGGAGAACTTAGAGCATCTTCCAGTACTGAACAGGGTTCCAGGAAAGCTGGGGATGGGCTCTTGATCAGGAAGGGCAGGGATGAAGGGGAATGACTGAAGCTGCAAGAGGGGAGATTGAGATGAGATCTTAGGAAGAAATGCTTTCCTGTGAGGGTGGGGAGGCCCTGGCCCAGGTTGTCCAGAGCAGTGGTGGCTGCCCCATCCCTGGAGGTGGGGCAGGTTGGATGGGGCTTTGGGCAGCTAGATCCAGTGGGACGTGTCCCTGCTTATGGCAGGAAGTTGGGACTGGATGGACTTTGAGATCCCTTCCAACCCAGACCATTCCATGATTCAATGATTCTCACGCCCAGGCCCTCACCAACCATGGCTTGTAGCCCAGTGATCCCTTCCCTTCCTCCATCCAGGATGATTTCAGCATCCTCTGCTGCGTTCTGATTGTCTCAGCCACTTTCCGCTGTTGTTCTAGTTACAGGCAGCTCTCAATAAGTAGTTCACTAACTCAGCCATTTGAGTATCATCATTAATTTAATATCCTTCCTCATTTATTAATGGCCCTACTTTGTCTTGGCTCTCCAGTATTTCCTTTTCCCCTTGATATATTTGTAAAAGCCCTTCCTATTCCCCTTACCCACATGGCTACCACTAATGTTTGCTTTTCCTGCTGTCTTTTAACATTTCTCTTCAACCTTAAATGACTTGGGCTCCTTCATCTTCTCTCAGCTTTTGTGCAGGTCTTTTCTGCTCCACGTTGAAGCTGTCCTGATGTGAGGCAGCCCCTAGGCAGGCAGTCATCCCCCTCCTCTGGCACCTCCTGGCTGGATGCTGATGGAGATCCAGGATTGTTCTCGTGCTGCTGCAGGGTTCTGATGGATTGGGCAGGATATCTGCTCATTACATTGTGAGAGCTTCACAGAGAGGCCATCAGAACTGGAATGGGGCAACGGTGAAGTCCCTGTATCTAAATTTAAAATATCATAGAATCATAGAATGACCAGGTAGGAAAAGACCCACCAGATCATCAAGTCCAACCATTCCCACCAATCTCTAAACCATGTCCCTCAGCACCTCATCCACCCATCCCTTAAACACCTCCAGGGAAGGTGACCCAACCCCCTCCCTGGGCAGCCTGTTCCACTGCCTGATGACCCTTTCCATGAATTTTTTTTTCCTAATGTCCAGACTAAACCTCCCCTGGTGGAGCTTGAGGCCATTCCCTCTCGTCCTGTCCCCTGTCACTTGGGAGAAGAGGCAGGCACCCTCCTCTCCACAACTTCCTTTTAGTAGTTCTAGAGAGCAATGAGGTCTCCCCTCAGCCTCCTCTTCTCCAGGCTAAACAATCTCAGATGGGTGCCCAGGAATGGTTTAGTAGTGGACAGGTACTGTTGAACTCTATGGTCTCAAAATTAATTTCCAACCAAACAATTTGATGATCCTAGTTATCTCTGCACCCTTCTCCAGACACCCATCTCTCTCCCAGCCCTGGCCACGCACCCCATGCAGCTCAGCCAGACCCCAGGGTGGGTTGTTTTTCTCACTCCCTGTTTGACCCACAGCACAATGTGACCCCAACTTGTCCCTTAGCCGCAAGTCTTGACCAGGAAGCACAGCAGTCAAGTCCAGTTCTCATCACATGGCTGCTTCCCTGCTCCTTGGCTCAGTGGATGCTGGAGACTGGGAGGTCCAGGATCCAGTGCTGGACAAGAGGAGCTTGAAGATGAAGTCACACACACTGTGAGAGGGGAAGGTGTGGGACCAAAGGGAGAAGGCAAACAGCTACAGACAAGGCTGTGGAGCAGGTGGGAACCCGGAGCACAACCTAAAAGGAGGGTGGGCTGTGTTGTGCTGTTGCCAGGGTGATGGAAGCAGAGGGCTGGGGCTGTGTCTGTTTACATAAGGATTGATGACTAATGAACATACAGGCGAGATAATGAACGGAGGGCCTGGAGTTGCCGGAGTTATCTCTCCATCACAAGGCAGGCAGTTTAGTGGCTTGGCTGCAAAGCCTTCCTGGTGCACCTCGCTCTGCGTGTCCTGACAAAGCTAGATCTGAGGCAGCACGCTGTAGCTCAGGGACCCGAATCCGTGGGAGAAGAGAGCCCCCACGTGATGGACTACACCGACCTGTGCCCCTATAGAGCTGCACCAAATTGTCCAGGCAGAGACAACCCTGGGATGCTCTGCTGGCAGCTGCTGAGGGAGCAAATGCATCCCAGGCTCCTTGCCAGCAGACTCAGGAGAACACAGGCTTCCTCGCTTGCTACCAGTACTGATGGAACTGCCTGGATTTGGGGTGTGTAGTGGCACCTAGACATCTCCCAGGTGTCCTGCACAGGTGTTGGGGAGCTAGGTGGGAAGCCCAAACATGCCTTGCTACCCACCACCCTTCCAGGTCATCATCTCCCTCTGGATCTGCCACAAGGTAGTTTGAGTCCTACCCACTGTCTTTACATATTATGCTCTCCCTCTGGATCTGTCTCAGGTACGGTTTGATCCCATAACCTGCCAGGAGCAAGATGTCTCATCCTCTACTTGCTTGAACTGCTGACTCATTTGGCCACAACATTTGGGACTCCTTGGTCACAGCCACCAGGATCAAGCCCTGTGGAAGGGCTTTCCAGAGGTGTGATGTTTGTTAGCACTCAGCACATGATTCTTCCAGTTTCAGCTTGATGACCATGTGCGGGAACACCCTACGTGGGGTTGCAGATGGTAAGAATGGGGAAGTGCCCAAGTCCTGCTCCTGGGCTGGAGGGAGGGCAGGTGAGCTGGCCACAAAGATCCTCATGTCCATGACAACTCCTCCAAAGCTGCCAGCCTCCACGTGGGAAAGACCATAGACCTGGCAGCTTCCAAGACCATCAAGAAGGTGAGAACTGGCCCTAAAAACCTGTGTGCTGGTAAGATAATGCCATGGGGGAGAGTTGGGGTACCTACCCCAGGTGGTAGAGCACCAAGGTGAGCCTACAGGATTCAGCAGTCACCCAGCACTCAGGTTGGCATAGTGGGTGCCTACTTCCCCCCGGGCTCCTCTGTGGGAAGTGGGAGCTTGCTGGAGGGGCAGGAGAAGGGAGGGGACGATGGAAAATGGGGAAGTGCTGGGGGCAGGGAAAGTGGGGTGTGGCAGTGGGAAGGGATGCAGCGCAGGGTGAGATGCAAAGGTAAGGGCTGGTGATGGAGTACGAGCAGTGGACTGAGGGGCAGCCCTGAACGAGGAGCCCACAGCCCAGCTGCAGGTGCAGCGCTGGGGAGGTTTCCATGGCACTTTCTGGCTGCTGCTCTGCCTCCTCCGAAGGCTGTCATTAAGCGCAGGCAGAGTCACAATTACTGCAGGGCTGATGCTGGTGGGCATGGAGCTCAGCAGGAGCGCTCGGGGCTCTGCCTCTCTGCACCTGCCTGCGCACAGTGTGCCAAGGGATGAAAGCGGCTGCTGTCACGGCTCGGCTGCTGCTCTGCCCTCAGGCAGGGCACAGAGCATTGTCCCATGGCCCCAGGCAGGGCACAGATCAGTGTCCCCATGTCCCCAGGCAGGGCATAGATAGTGCCCCCATGGCCCTAGGAAGGGCAGGGATCAGTGTCCCCATGTCTCCAGGCAGGACAGGGATCAGTGCCCCCGTGTCCCCAGGCAGGGCACAGAGAAGTGCTCCATGGCCCTGGAAAGGACAGGGATCAGTGTCCCCGTGTCCCCAGGCAGGAAGCAGATCAGTGTCCCATGGTCTCACACAGCAGGGATCAGTGTCCCCAGGCAGGGAAGGGATCAGTTTCCCCATGGCCCCAGGCAGAACAGGGATCAGTGTCCCCATGGCACCAGAAAAGGCAGGGATTTGTGTCCCCATGTCCCTGGGAAGGACAGGGATCAATGACACCATGACACCAGGCTGGACAGGGATCAGTGCCCCCACGGACCCAGGAATGACAGCACTCAGTGCCCAGTCACTCCAGGAAGGACAGGGATCACTGTCCCAAGGCCCCACACAGCAAGGATCAATGTCCCCATGTTCCCAGGCAGAGCAAGGATCAGAGCCCCCATGTCCCCAGGAAGGACAGGAATCAGTTTCTCTATGTTCCCAGGCAGAGCAGGAAGGAGACAATGGTGTCTACCCCCTTGGGGATCTCTTCTTGCTCTCTCCCCCCTCCCCCATGCACCCCATCCTCCTCTCCATACTCCCCATCCCTATGTGGTGACCCCACTACCTGTCACCCAGGTGGAGCGCAGGTCCCTAAGGGGGTAGCACACTAGGGTTCCTGCTGTACAATCAGAGCACAGAAAATGCCACAACTCTGAACACATCTGGAGATAATGACTTTAAAAATACATCATTCTGCAAACTCATGAAGTCAGGAGCCCTCATCCTCCCAGCCTGGGAAGCCCTCATGGTGACTGCTCGGGTGTGGCTGTGGATGTATCTTCCTGGACTTCAGTAAAGCCTTTGATACAGTTTCTCACAGCATTCTGCTTCGGAAACTGTCGGCCTCTGGCCTGGACAGGCACACAATCTCCTGGGTGAAAAACTGGTTGGATGGCCGGGCCAGAGGGTGGTGGTAAATGGAGTTAAATCCAGCTGGAGGCCAGTGACAAGTGGTGTCCCCAGGGCTCAGTGCTGGGTCCAGTCCTGTTTAATGTCTTTATCAACGACCTGGATGAAGGCATCGAGTCCTCCCTTAGCAAGTTTGCAGATGACACCAAGCTGGGTGGAAGTGTGGATCTGCTGGAGGGTCGGGAGGCTCCAAAGGGATCTGAACAGGCTGGACTGCTGGGCAGAGACCAACAGCATGAGGTTTAACAAGGCCAAATGCCGGGTGCTGCACTTGGGGCACAACAACCCTAAGCAGAGGTACAGACTAGGAGAAACCTGGCTGGAAAGCTGCCAGGAGGAGAAGGACCTGGGGGTGCTGGTTGACAACCGACTGAACATGAGCCAGCAGTGTGCCCAGGTGGCCAAGAAGGCCAATGGCATCTTGGCTTGTATAAGGAACGGCGTGACCAGCAGGTCCAGGGAGGTTCTTCTCCCCCTGTACTCGGCACTGGTGAGACCGCACCTCGAGTACTGTGTTCAGTTCTGGGCCCCTCACCACAAGAAGGATGTTGTGGCTCTGGAGCGAGTCCAGAGAAGGACAACAAAGCTGGTGAAGGGGCTGGAGAATAAATCTTACCAGGAGCGGCTGAGAGAGCTGGAGTTGTTCAGCCTGGAGAAGAGGAGGCTGAGGGGAGACCTTATTACTCTCTACAACTACCTGAAGGGAGGTTGTGGAGGGGAGGGAGCTGGCCTCTTCTCCCAAGTGACAGGGGACAGGATGAGAGGGAATGGCCTCAAGCTCCGCCAGGGGAGATTTAGGCTTGAGATTAGGAAGAAATTCTTCACAGAGAGGGTGGTTAGGCATTGGAACGGTCTGCCCAGGGAGATGGTTGAGTCACCGTCCCTGGAGGTGTTTAAGGTTAGGGTATATGAGGTGCTTAGGAGCATGATTTAGGGATTGGTGGGAATGGTTGGACTCGACGATCCAGTGGGTCTCTTCCAACCTGGTCATTCTGTGTGATTCTGTGTATATTTAACTTCTGTGGCTCCCTGGGTGCTGAGGAATCATCATAGAATTGTTTTGTTGGAAAAGAGCTTTGAGATCAAGTCCAACCACTAAACCATCCCTGAGTGCCCCATCTGCCCATCTTTTAAACACCTCCAGGAATGGAGATTGCATCACTGCTCTGGGCAGCCTCTGCCAGGATCTGAGAACCCTTTCCATGAAGAAATTTTCCCTAATATCCAATCTAAACCTCCCCTAGAACAACTTGAGGCCATTTCTTCTCGTCCTGTCACCTATCACTTGGGAGAAGAGCTCAGCACCCACCTCACCACAACCTCCTTTCCAGCAGCTGCAAAGAGCAATGAGGTCTCCCCTCAGCCTCATCTTCTCCAGGCTAAACAGCACCTAGGGTCCTCAGCTGCTCCCAGAACCCCTAGGCTCCAGACCTTTCTCCATTCACTTCTCTGGACATGTTCCAACCCCTCAATGTCCTTCTTGGAGTGAGGGGTCCAGAACTGAACCCCAGATTCAAGGTGCAGCCTCACCAGCATCGAGCCCAGGACAATGATCCCTTCCCTGTTCCTGCTGGCCACACCACGGCTCCAAACCTCTTCAGCTCCTGGTTTGACAGTGCTGAGATGGGAATGGGCATGGGAACACTGCTCCATTCCTGGCTGTAGCTGTGTTGGGAGCCCAGATCCATCCCGGGTGACAAGGAAGGAGTCACCGTGTCCATAGGGAAAATGAGGGCACTGGTGGCACTGCTGCCCACCCAGGCAAAGCTAGGAATGCAGGGCAGGGATGTGGTACTGCCTGTCACTGTCCTCATCCTACGGTGACACAAGATGCCACACCCCACGATGGCCCATGGTTCTCCATCCCACTGTGACCCAAGAAGCCACATCCCATCGTATTCCATGGTGCTCCATACCATGACAACCCAAGATGTCACACCCATGGTTTCTCATGGTCCTCCATCCCACCATAACCCCAGATGATACATTCTGTGATGCCTCATCCCATGGAATGTCATGTTGCTCCATACCATGGCAAATGAAGATGCCACATCCCATGGTGTCCCATGGTACTCCACCCCACGGTGACCTAAGATGCCACATCCCATGGTACGTCATGGCCCTCCATCCCATGGCAACCCAAGATGCCACATCCCGTGGTGTCCCATGGTTCTCCATCCCAACATAACCCACCGTAACCTCATGATGCACACTCTGGGTGCTCCACAGCACCTACTCTTGGTGCCTGGCATGTGCCACTGCCCGGTTTGCCCGTCTGCCTGGCACAAGGCTCAGCCTCCACATCCCTGCAGAGGTCCCCCCCTCAGCAACACCCCAGCCCATCATGAAATTAACTCTCCAGAAGGGGCCGTAATTACCTTCCATCTCCCCTCTCATAAATATGTAGGAACTGAAGCAGCGCTCTCTGTTGAGCCCACCACCACTTGGCAGTGACCTTTCTGAAACAATATGTGCTGCGAGGCACATTCACGCGCCAGGCAAGCGTTGCCATGGAGAAGAGGGAGAGCAGCAAACACACCGCAATTATGGGGGGGAGCTCCCCAGCAGCACCGTGATGTTCGCCGCCGTGCTGCGTGCCCACCTTTATTGATACGGTCCTTTCCGCAGTGTAAATGTCACCAGGGTCTCACCTGCCTCGTGCCGCCTGCTGGGAACTGTCGTCCGTGTGGCCAGAGGAGGTGGATTCAGAGCTGGGTGGTGGCCCTGGATGCAGGACAGCATCCTCGTCCTGCCTGGCCACATCACCCGCACCTCCTGCCTTGCTCAGCTCCATCCCCATTCTGCCCAGCTCCCAGCCATCTCCAGGAGCTGATCCCCATCTCCACCTTTGGCTCAGAGTAGTTGTCATTCCTGGTCCCTTCCCGCTCTTCTCTGCTGGGGGCACTTGTTTGCTCCATAGCTGTAGGTATGGAAAGCATCAGACCCTCATTCCCACACACCCTGGTGTTCAGCATTGGTGAGGCCACACCTCGAATCCTGGGTTCAGTTTGGGGTCCCTCACTACAGGAAGGACACGGAGGGACTGGATCACATCTAGAGAACTGGAACAGAGCTGGGAAAGGGGCTGGAGCTCACGGCCTCTGGAAGTGGCTGAGGGCCCTGGAGCTGTTTAGCCTGGAGAAGAAGAGGCTGAGGGAAGACCTCATTGCTCTCTGCAGCTCCTATAAAGGAGGTTGTGGTGAGGTGGGTGCTGGTCTCTTCTCCCAAGGAACAAGAGACAGGATGAGAGGAAATGGCCTCAAGTTGTGCTGGGGAGGTTTAGGTTGGATATTAGGGAATATTTCTTCACCATAAGGGTTCTCAGGCGCTGGCAGAGGCTGCCCAGGGCAGTGGTGGAGTCACCATCCCTGAAGACATGTAAAAGATGGGTAGACAAGCTTCTCAAAGGTCTTTTCTGAGTTGCCCAGGGAAGTGGTGGCTGCTCCATCCCTGGAGGTGTTTAGGGCTTTGAGCAGCCTTATCCAGTGGGAGGTGACCCTGTCCATGGCAGGCAGTTGGATCTGGATGATCTTTGAAATCCATTCCAACCCAAATCATTCCATGATTCTATGATATAAACCTTCAACCCCTTCTTCCCATCCTTCCCCATGCCAGGGAGCCCCTCCCTTTGCAGGGAGTGCTCAGGTGCTGGCACAGAGGCCTCACGAGTCCCTGCCTCATGTCCAGATGCTGGTGGGTTCTGCAGGCACGGCAGCGGGTGCAGGGTCCTTGCTTGTGGAGCACAAGCAGGTGGCTGCTGGTGCAGCACAGCACAAAATCAATCGCCCTCACTCGCTCCCAGCGACGCATTTATACAGAGAACAAAAGGTCTAAAAATGTGCCAGTGCTCACAGCCTGATGGGAAAGCTCTTCAGGCACAGCCAGCAGAGATGCTTGCTTGGGTCCAGGGCTGGCTCAGAGGTGCTCGCCGCAGCATCCCTTCTCCTCCTGCCCCCTCCAGCCCCTGCTGCTGTGCAGCTGCACCAGCCTGGCTTCCTGCCCTGCGAGCCCTCCTGCTCGGGCTGGCATCTCCCCAGGGCACCTTGGCTTCCCTTTGGGTGCATCAGGTTCTGCTGACGGGCAGACACTCGATAGTGTTCCCTGCCATGGCTGAAGTTGGCTGAGCTGATATGGAGAGGGGGATTTCAAGCCTTGCCCCTCAGCAATGTTGCTGTGGGGCTGGGATGCTCTGTAATCTCTGCACTGTGCTTGCGATCTCCTTTTCTCCCAGACCCCTGCTGCTGCAGCCCTCAGTGAAGAGCAGGCAGTGACAGTGCAGCCAATGATGTGCAGATGCACTCTAACCCTAGCTGCATCCCTCCCTGTCACCATTTACTCCACCCCAACATGGATGGGACAGCCTTAGAGCCGTCACTACCCCATCCCTGGGAGACGTGCCCAGAGGCACAGCTAATCAGAACTGGAGCTGGGGACCACTGCTGCACCCCTGAGACACCAGCCAGCACTTTGTCTGGGGTGCAACAGTTCCAGTGCAACTCCACTGCCTGCAGAGGCACTCCAATGAAGACTGCATCCTCCCTCATTCCACCTGCTCCATCCCCACATGATGGGATAGCATGAGGACCATCACCACCCCGTGCCTTGGAGATGTGTACAGAGCTGGAGCTGATCAGAACCAGAGCTGAGGGCCACTGTGCCATGCTGCTGCTTGGCTCTGCATCCCCAGGACATCAACCAGCACCTTGCCAAGTGCAAGATGGCATGAGGTTTAACAAGGCCAAATGCCGGGTCCTGCACTTGGGGCACAACAACCCTGTGCAGCTACAGACTAGGGGAAGAGTGGCTAGAAAGCTGCCTGGAGGAGAAAGACCTGGGGGTGTTGGTTGACAGCGACTGAACATGAGCCAGCAGTGGCCCAGGTGGCCAAGAAGGCCAATGGCATCTCAGTTTGTATCAGAAGTGGCATGGCAAGCAGGTCCAGGGAGGTTATTCTCCCTCTGTACTCGGCACTGGTGAGACTGCACCTTGAATCATGTGTTAAGTGCTGGGACCCTCACCACAAGAAGGATGTTGAGGCTCTGGAGCGAGTCCAGAGAAGAGAACGAAGCTGGTGAAGGGGCTGGAGAACAGGCCTTATGAGGAGCGGCTGAGAGAGCTGGGGGTGTTTAGCCTGGAGAAGTGGAGGCTGAGGGGAGACCTTATTGCTCTCTATAACTACCTGAAAGGAGGTTGTGGAGAGGAGGGAGCTGGTCTCTTCTCCCAAGTGACAGGGGACAGGACAAGAGGGAATGGCCTCAAGCTCCACCAGGGGAGGTTCAGACTGGACATCAGGAAAATAATTTTTCACAGAAAGGGTCATTGGGCACTGGCAGAGGCTGCCCAGGGAGGTGGTGGAGTCACCATCTTTGGAGGTGTTTAAAAGATGGGTATATGAGGTACTCAAGGACATGGTTTAGTGGCAGATAGGACTCAATGATCTAATAGGTCTTTTCCAACCTAGTGATTCTATGCTTCTATGATTCTAAAACAACTCCAGTGCAAATCTGCTGCCCCTCAGAGATACTGCAACCCTGGCTCCATCCTCCCCCATCACACCTGCTCCATGCCCACACAGATGGGACAGCACCGGGGCCACCACCACCCCACCTCAGAGCCAGAGTCGATCAGAGGCAGAGCTGGGGCCGCTGCTGCCATGCGCTGTGCTGTGCTGCTGCGCTCCTGGGACACCAGCCAGCATCTTGCCTCTGGCAAAACAGCTCCTGCATGACTCCGCTGCCCCAACATTACACTCAACACAATATCTTCAGACGCTTTCCAGCCACCCCATAACATCTACACACTCTGCTGATCCAGGCACTTAACAGAGCTCTCGCCAAAGCACGGTTGGTCATCTTTTAAAGGAAACCAAAGGCAAGCGTGCTGGGCTGGCACCACAGGGTGCATGGGGCATTGCTGTCACCTGCATAGGGTGATTGTTTGGTGTCACAGCGTAGGTCACCATGGGTGCTGTGTGTACATCCCTTTGGGTGCACATAACTGGGGTAGGGGGGCTGAATGTGACACCATGTCACAGCTAGTGTGGCACAAGGTGAGTGTGTGCCTGCTGCAGGATTACTGAGCGCTCTTATTAGCTATTTATTTAACCTTGTTTTGGAGGCGGGTGAATTCCCTTTGCAGTGATGCGAAGCTTTATTGCAGCCAACCCATAAATCAGCGAGTTTCACTCCTTTCCGATGCCATAAGACTGCAATTAGCAGCTCTCCTGCTCCATGCCTGACCCTGTGCAAGATGCCCTCCCTGCCCCACGGAGGTATCAAGGCTGGCAGGAGCCTCCTGCTCCCCAAGGGAAGCTGGAAGGAGGTCCTGGGAAAGGCCCCCTCCCACCAAATTCCAGAGGTGTAGGCTGGAGGGATGAGGCTGGGAAGAGTCTCTCATTGCAGCAAAGCCACAGGCACCCATGGGCATGGGGAGGGGACAGAATGGCACAGGGCAGACCCGAATGCTCCCTCTGTCCTGCACCAGCACTGCCCCCAAGTACAGCAAATGTACCTTGAAAGAACAGGAGCTGCATCTTTGTTTTCTGACCTGAACTGAGAGCAAGGGAGGTTTCCTCCCACATGAAGAGGCTTCCAGGGTGGAAGAGTCTGGTCCTCATGCTTGTAGGCAGCACCAGCTTCCCAGAGAAGGAGAGGTTCTCTGTGCTGGCAGAGCCCCTGGTAGGCAGACAAGGAGGCAACCCCCTCGTACAGCACCTGCATCTGCCAAATTCAGGTTCCCAGTGAAGTAAATTTTCCTTCTTACTGAAAAAGGAATGATATACCAACAGAAACACCCATGTCAGCGAGACAGAGCTAAAGGGTAGCTTGGGGGTGCGGGTGAGTAGCCAAAAGGTGCATATACTGAAGCCACAAAGAGCTGGAGCACCCTGTCCCCACGATGTCCATGTGTGGCTCAGCAAAGACCAGAGAGGAGAAGCTCTCAGGGAGAGCATCCAGGCTCAGGAAAACCCTCCTTGCACCTCCTGGAGAGGGAAGGTGGAGGAAATCCCGCTGCAAGGATATGGCTTTAAGTCACCCCTGCAGCAGGGAGGGGAGAGCAGTCGGTGTCCAACATGCTAGGTGCATCCAGGCTCTGCAGCAGGGCCCATGCTCTGTGCCCTGCACACGTGTGTCAGGTCCCAACTTGATCCCAGGTGTGGATGGCACCAAACCTCCCCCTCGTGGCACCCCAGGGAGAAGGACGGCTGCTACCACACAACACAGCCGGCAGCAAATGAGCCATGGCTGGGGCAGGGAGCGGTAACTCGTTCACCGCCCAGGGCTGCCCCTACGCTGCCTTCAGTGGCTCCATTTCCAGCTCAGCAACCCGCAGTGAGCTCCCATTTTCCACTTTGTTAGCCTTGCTGTTGGAGCAGCAGCCAGGCTGACAGCACAGGGCACGGCTTCCCCAGCCAGCCAGGGCATTTCCCAGCTCGCTTTGGGGCCTGAGGCCAATCGCCGTGTCCACAAGATGAGGGGAGGAGGAGATCACAGCACAACAAGCCCTGAGATGTGGTAGGGATGCTCGTCATTGAGCATCCACAGGTAGGATGGGGCCTTGAGCAGCCTGATCCAGTGGGAGGTGTCCCTGCCCATGGCAGGAGGTTGAAATCTTTAAGGTCCCTTCCAACCCAAACCATTCTATGATTCTGTGATCTGTGGATACAGGCACATCCAGGCAGGCATCACTCCAAAGATGGAAGAAACCGTCTTTCTCCCATATGAGGATAGGAGGCTGAGAGAGTTCAGCCCAGAGAAGAGAAGGCTCTGGGGAGAACTTAGAGCAGCTTTCAGTACTTGAAAGGGGGTCCAGGTAAGCTGGAGAGGGGCAAAGATAGAAGATTGAGATGAGATCATAGGGAGAAATGTTTTCCTGTGAGGGTGGGGAGGCCCTGGCCCAGGTTGCCCAGAGCAGTGGTGGCTGCCCCATCCCTGGAGGTGTTCAAGGCCAGGTTGGATGGTGCTTGGAGCCCCTGATGAAGTGAGAGGTATCCCTGCCCATGGCAGGGGGTGGAACTGGATGGGCTTGGAGGTCCCTTCCAACCCAAATCATTCCAGGATTCTCTGAATCCCCTGGGCTGCACTGTGGTGTCCTCTTTGCCCTGTACTGGTCGGCTGAGCTCCACAGCGAGCAAGGCCAGTGGGCTTGGTGGAGTGTGGTATGGCTTATCCCAGCAATGAGCTATTCCCTGCCACAGGGAGGGATGCAGAGAGGCTGAGCTCAATGCCTGTGAAGCACTGAGCAGAGAGGAGAGTGAGCGGTGGTGAGCAGGGGCCCATGATCATGTCAGACTTCAAAGGCAAGCATGGTGTAAATATTTCACTAGGCCCTGCACAGAGAAAAGAGGCAGCGGCAATTAGAGCTGGGCACGTCCACTTGGAGCAAGCAGGGGAGGGAGATCAAAGCTGCCCGGAGCTCACCTGGGCATCATCCCTGGCTGCTCTCCCCAGGGAAAGATGCACTGAGCTGGGCACAGCCTGTGCCCTCCGTCAGCCCATCTGTCCAGGGGCTGGCACTGCCTGCCCACAGCTGGGGACACCGAGAGCTGCAGCCCCTGTCCCCTGCCCAGCACCTGCGGGTGGACATGGAGCTGCCAGCTCAAACTTGTCCCCTGGCAGGAGGGAGTCACAGGACATCCTCCCCAGGATGGTTGAGCAACAGGCTCACCTCTAATCCCCATCCTGCCCTTCTTTGCACCCACACAGACCAGAGGGGTGGCAGGACCCCTGGACAGTCTGGTATGTAACCACCTCAAGCCCTGTGATGGGTGTTGTGGGGCACAGGGCACTGCAGAGCCAGGAGCTGCCATGCTGAGAGAGGCAGTACTGCCACCTGCTCTGCCGTTCGTGCCCCAAAATTAAATGGAATAATTCATTTGCTTTGGCTTCCAAACAGCATTTGCTGGAAGCCCTGTGAATTGTGGCCAGGCCCCGCTGCTGCACTGATTCCTGCACAGACAGGAGAAGCGTCACCAGGAGATGGGCTCTTGGCCTCAGAACCCTGTGGGACTGATCCCAGGAGGGCAGTGGGGATGTGGGGCTGCCCCTCAGTGCCCAGTCCCCAAGCCAGCCCAAGGGACAGTGGAGAAAGGACTCTATGTGCCAGCAGCCAGCTCTGCACAGTCCCACAGCCATACAGGTCTGGGGAGATGAACGAGCCACTCCGTGCTTACCTGAAGGTATCCCACCAGTGATATGAAGCTCTTGGCTCCTCATCTTCTTGGCTGGGATGGGCTCAGGATGTCTCAGCAATGCTCTGAGCCGTGATTAGTTGCATGAGCATCCAGCATTCCTAAATGGCCTCACCAGCACTGAGGCAGAAATGCTGTGTGTGCAATGAGGTTGTGTGTGTGTGCAGTGGGGCTGTGTGTGTGCGACGGGTCTGTATGTGCAATGGGGTTGTGTGTGTGCAATGGGCTGTGTGTGTGCAATGGGGTTGTGTGTGTGCAATAGGGCTGTGTGTGCACAATGGGGCTGTGCGTGTGTAATGGGGCTGTGCGTGTGCAATAGGGCTGTGTGTGTGCAATAGGGCTGTGTGTGCGCAGTGGGGCTGTGTGTGTGCAATAGGGCTGTGTGTGTGAAATGGGGCTGAGCATGTGCAGTAGGGCTGTTTGTGTGCAATAGGGCTGTGTGTGTGCAATAGGGCTTTGTGTGTGAAATGGGGCTGAGCATGTGCAGTAGGGCTGTGTGTGTGCAATAGGGTTGTGCCTGTGCAATGTGGCTGTGTGTGTACAATAAGGCTGTGCATGTGCAACGGGGCTGTGTGTGTGCAATGGGGCTGTGCCTACAGTGGGGTGTGCAGTAGCCTCTCCAGGGCGATGGATGCTCCTCCAGGGTGGCGAGTACCCCTGCAGGGTGGTGGGTATATGAGGAGGGAAGAGATGGATGAAGCATAGGGGAAGGAATGCTGCCTCCAGAGGATCAGCCCTGAAGCTGGAGGCAGGTTTCTGCTCACCAGCCCAGCACCACATGCCGAGCCACATGATGGGGTCCCTGCTCCCTTCCCCCCCTCACCCTGAACAGGTTTCACTCGCCGGCACAGCTGCCACATCCAGATGTTGCGGGTATTGAGGGATGCAAGCTGCTCAGCCCACAGCTGCTCCCTGCTTCGCTTGCAATTGCTTTGGAAATATTGTGTGTGCTCAGCTCTTTCAAGCTAATCTCCATCCTGCAGCCAGGGCTTGCGGAGCTGCCAACGCCAGCGTAGAAGCTGGGGAAGGGGAGGAGGCTCTGCTGACAGCCCCCGCGCAGGGCAGACACAGGGCAGGTGTGAGCATAGAATCACAGAACTGCTTGGTTGGAAAAGACATTTGAGCTTATTGAGTCCAACTGTCCCTGTCCACTACTGAACCATCACCCCAAGCACCTCATCTGCCCATCTTTTAAATCCATCCAGGGATGGAGACTGCACCACCCACCCTGGGCGGCCTCTGCGAGTGCCTGAGAACCATTTTAGTGAAGAAATGTTCCCTAATATCCAACCTAAACCTCCCCTGGTGCAATTTGAGGCTATTTCTTCTCATCCTGTCACCTGCCACTTGGGAAAGAGCCCAGCACCCACCTCACTACAACCTCCTTTGCAGGAGCTTCAGAGAGCAATGAGGTCTCCCCTCAGCCTCCTCTTCTCCAGGTTAAACAGCCCCAGGTCCCTCAGCTGCTTGAATCCTTGTTCTCCAGACCCTTCCCCAGCTCTGTTCCCTTCTCTGGACATGTTTCAACCCCTCAATGTCCTTCTCGGAGTGAGGGGCCCAAAACTGAACCCAGGATTTGAGGTGCAGCCTCACCAATACTGAGAACAGAGGAATGATCCCTTCCCTGCTCCTGCTGGCCACCCCATGGCTGATCCAAGCCAGGATGCTGCTGGCCTTCCTGGCCACCTAGGCCACTGCTGGCTCATGTGATGAGTTACACACGATGTGTTGCTGCGGTGGAGGGTGGGCTGGGTACCACCCTAGCGATTCCTTTCCGCTTGATTGGGGCCATTAATCCTGCTCCCTCCGCCAACCTGACAGAGCCTGTAAGTGTCAGCGTGTGAGCGATCCGCTCGCTCGGCACCATCCATCAGGCCCCTGGCAAACGCCATGCGACATCCCCCCCTCCCTGATTTATCTGAGGCCAATGGAGTCAGGAAAAACAGCTGGTAAATCCTTCCCCATCAGCCGGCTGATTATTAATGCAGCCAAGTGTGGAGGCAGGGAGCAATTTGGAGAGACAGGCCTAGGCAGGGCTGCTGAAAGGCAGCATATGGCCCAGTCCGGCTGCCCCTGTAGTGAGATCCCTTCCTGCTGGGTGCTGCCTGCTCCTCACAGTGGTCAGAGCAGAGCCCTGCCTGCCCCTTGTGCACGCAGGCAGGGATGCAGTAGCAGCAGAAGTGCCCTGTGCATCCTGCCGGCACCCACAGCTCCCAGCTTGGGGGTGCAGGACACCATCTGCCCAGGTTGGGGGGCTCAGCACCCCCAGGAAGAGTAATTCGTGTTGCTCTGGCTGGATGAGATGAGAGGGAATGGCCTCAAGCTCCGCCAGGGGAGGTTCAGGCTGAACATTAGGAAAAAAATTTTTCATGGAAAGGGTCATTGGGCACTGGAACAGGCTGCCCGGGGAGGGGGTTGAGTCACCTTCCCTGGAGGTGTTTAAGGGACGGGTGGACAAAGTGCTGAGGGACATGGTTTAGTGTTTGATAGGAATGGTTGGACTCAGTGATCCAGTGGGTCTTTTCCAACCTGGTGATTCTGTGATAAAAAGGCCCACGGATGGGGGGAAGCCAGCACAGAGGGCTGCCAGGGCTTTGTAGGGTGAGGGAAAGGTGTGTGTTGTAGCTGTAATTCAGAGGCAAAGGGTTCCTGCAGGAAAGAAGGAGAAGCTGGCATGATGGCCATGGACTGGAGGCATAAAGCCCCGTACTGGCCCAGTGATGCTGGCTACAGAGCCTGGGCTGCAGCATAGGGACATCCACAGCCTCTGTGCATGAGGGTAGGAGGTCCCAGCCTCTTCTAGCCCATTGCAACCCCCTGTATGACATTATGGTCCAGGAGCATCAAACCCAGTGGGCACCAGCACAGCGGCCACCCCATGATGCAGCACCCACTGCCATATCCCTGTGCACATCCCACCTCACTCTCCTAGCCCTGCAAAAACAGCAACACCCAGGACCATGCAAGCTTCTCACCACATTTTTACAGCCCAGGTCCCCCTGTCCCACTCCATGCACTGGGAGCTGTTGTGCTTCTCATGCCCTGCAATGCTGCCGTGCCCTCTGCATTGACGTAATGGCTCAGGGAAAAAAAACCAACCTATCTGAATAGTGTGAGTGGGCTGGAAGGAAGCTGGAAGCAGCATTTTTGTGGTTGTGTGCCGAGCAGGTGCAGTTGACAATTAGATATCTCTTCCCAGCCTCTTCATTTAGTTCCTCAAGGTTATTTTACAAATTGAATATTCAATTAATGAAAAGAGTGGCTTTGCAGGGCTCTCCATGCTCCCTTCCCCCGGGGTGGAAGCGCCCTCAGGGACAGCTTGGGAGGGGAGGGAAGGAGGATGAAGCATATCCTGCTTCCCATCACAACCCCCTCCCCTTAGCCCCCCCTTGCCAGGCACGTTTTGAGTGCTCCAAGCCCCAGATTTGGGTTGAGAAGATAAAGCGGCAGAAGTCGTCGCCGTGGTGGAAAGTAGGTGACGTTGAGTCACGTTCAAGCCTGTCACAGAAGATGTCGTGCTACCTTCACCAGTGAGCATCCCCTTCAAAAACCAACCTACAAAAAGCTCTGCACCCCGTCCCCCCTCAACCAACATCACCCCAGCCCACTGGGTCCTCCGAAGGACTGTGGGACTGCATGGGAGGGAAGGGGGGCAGCTCACCTCCCCTCCTCATCAGCACATCCTCTCTCCCACCCTCCCTTGTCTGTTTTATTTTCTTTTCTGGCACTTAAAATATCGTGTGATGTCAGCTTGGATTGCTTGGAAACGCCAGTGCTGCTCCATTGCTTCTTGCTCCCCAGCTCCTTGCATGTGCCGGTGTCTCCACTGCTAACAAACACCCTCCCAGCCAAAATGCTTGTGTGTGGTCACCTGGCAGCACCCTTACAACTCACTGATGGAGTAGAAGGGCCCTTTTCTGAAGGTCCCCTTCCCAGGACTGCTTCTCCTGCACCCACTGCGGGAGGCTAAAAAGCCTCAGACAAGCCTCTGTGCCCCTTGGGGTCTGCAGCTCAGAGCCAAGCACCAGCTGAACCTAAACCTTTGCTCCATGCCATGGATGTGTCAACACCAGGATGTGCTTAATGTGCTGGGATAAAGCCCCTGTGTGCACCCTCCCTGGCCAGGATGGTGTTTGTTAGCAGAGGAGAGCATTGTGCCAGGCACTGGCCAGGAGCTGGGGAACAAGAACCAGTGGAGCAGCAACAACATTTCCAAGCAATCCAGGATGTTATCACTTCAAATATGCTTTCACTTCAAGCATGGCCAGCCACAAACATGGGAACAAGCAACCCTGGCTGGAGACATAGAATCATAGAATCACTAGGTTGGAAAGGACCCACTGGATCATCGAGTAGAATCATTCCCATCAATCACTAAACCATGTCCTTCAGCACCTCATCCACCCATTCCTTAAACCCCTCCAGGGAAAGTGACTCAACCACCTCCCTGGGCAGCCTCTGCCAGTGCCCAAGGACCCTTTCTGTGAAAAATTTTTTCATGATGTCCAGCCTAAACCTCTCCTGGCAGAGCTTGAGGCCATTCCCTCTTGTCCTGATCCCTGTCACCTGGGAGCAGAGCCCAGCTCCCTCCTCTCCACAACCTCCTTTCAGGTAATTGTAGAGAGTAATGAGGTCTCCCCTCAGCCTCCTCTTCTCCAGGCTAAACACCCCCAGCTCTCGCAGCCCTTCCTCAGCCTGTTCTCCAGCCCCTTCACCAGCTTCGTTGCTCTTTTCTGGACTCACTCCAGAGCCTCAACATCCTTCTTGTGGTGAGGGGCTCAGAACTGAACACAGGATTCAAGGTGCAGTCTCACCAGTGCTGAGTTCAGAGGGAGAATAACCTCCCTGGACCTGCTGGTCACCTCAGGGATTGTCCTTCTACCAAGGGATCCAGGAGTGATTGTCTGATCCCACTCCATTCCCAGCTTTCTTTACTTTAAATGAAGAGCCCTGCACTGCTAGCAAGTCATCAGCATCATGCTCAGACAGATGGTCTCCACCTTTGGTCCTCTTCATTCTCAGCAAATCAGCCTCAAAACCCAAGCAGAGTGGGGAGATGAGAGCTCTCCCCCAGCCTGGAGGGAAAACCGAGTCACAGAGAGGAGCTGCAGCCCAGCGGTAGCAAAGAGGCAGTGTTTTCCCCCAGAGAAGTGGCCACAACAGATTGCCAAGGTGGCTGGAGCAGGTGGCAGCAGTGTGGGGACACCTCTTCCATGGTGATGGATGAGCACTGGCTCAGCCCTCTGCTTCCTCCGCTCTTCATGGAGAAGGGTTGATGGCAGAGGGCTGAGAGATTTATGATGAAATATGGCTTGGTGTGTGCCAGTTGTGTCTCAGAACTGCTGTGTGGGTCCTTTGCAAAGAGGAAAGGTGCTCAGTGAGGATGGGAGCCCTCGTTCCATCTTTGCTGACCTGCAGGTGCTCTCCTGCAAGGTGCCCTCCAGCAAAGTCCCTGTAGCTGTGTGACACCTGGCCTGGGGACAGCAGATGGCCCCATGCCAGGAGCTGTAGCCCTGGTGAAAGCTGAGCAGTGTGGAAACGTGCAGCCCCGCCAATGCAGCTTTCTCTGAGCTACTCTGCTCACCCCAGCCAGGAATGCTCACCAGAAGAGGAGGATTTTGTTTAGGAGAGGCTGTTGCCAGTCCTGTCCTCTTTTTCCACCTCAAACCATCCAGGGACGTGGATCTGAGAGGGGACATTTCAAATATATTGCCTAGCTTAGGGATGACATGAGCCACAGGGATGCTCTTGGCTGTGCAGAGTCAACCTCCCAGCTCAGGGTTCATCCTGGAACTCCTTTCTCTCTTGCCCCCCCTCATTTCTCATTCCCAAAGCTTCATGTACGTCTTCCTTATTATCCTCCTCCCAGCACTATCTGGGTCACCCTCCCCTGCCATTACCCCAGATAATTGTGAGCAGAGTGGAGGCCATGGGCAGCAATCTGGTAGGCGGCACCTGTGTTTCCACCTCAGCGCCAACATCTCCCAGCCTTTTGCACCCTCTGATCCTCCTCAGCTCCCTCAAGCCACACCGGCTTCTTGACTTTGGGGCAAAGCAGGGAAGCCAGCAAGGAAAGGGTGAATCACAGGACAAAATCACCCCAAAAGAGGTCTTAGGTGGCCATGCTGCAGTGAGGGATCTTTGCCACGTAAGGAGAAGCCTTGGAAGATGCTTTGGGGAATGGTCCTTGCTGCAAAGCTCCTCTTTCCAGATGAGAAATTGCTGTGCCCAAAGGCAGAAGGGCTCTCAGCCTAGTGCTGGTCTCCTGGGGTCCAGCTCTTGGGCACAGATTCAAGCCTCACCCAGAAAAAGAACTAAACAGCACCATCTGGCACTCGTGGAGCTCTTCTCCCTCCTGCCAGAGAGGAGGGGTAATCCGAGTGGGAAGCAGCCCATGGTGCAGGAACGGGCCACCAGCCCTGTGCCCAGAGGTGGCTGAGTATTCCCTGCCTGCAGGTTGGGTGGGAGAGGGGAGAGACCCCACTGTGGCCACTGACCCCGCTTTGGGGAGCCCAAAGTCTGGCAGGGTCCCATCAGGTCCTGAATGGCAGAGCCGGAGGCAGCTCTTCTCCGCAGGGACAAAGCCAACCTTTTTTTATACATAATTATATCTCTGAAACTGGCCCAGCCTCCTCCCAGAGCTGCTTTTAGCTCGGCTAAACCCACGTGGAAATTCAAGCTTTCTGGGCTGCCCTGGGCATCCCATCCGGCTCCCCTCTCCTGCCCAGCTGGGATGTCCCGAAGCCTGGGTCAGGCAGGAGATGGAGCACCTTCACCCCTGCCTCCCTGCACAGGGATGGGGCACCATGCCGGGGGCTGGTCCCTGCTCAAAAGTCTTCACAGAAATGAGGTTAAACAGAGGATAAGTGGAAAAGCATCAAGCCATGGCTGGACACCAAGGCTTTTCCCCTTCAGGGGCTGCTGGGGATGTGGGATGGGGCTGCCACTGTCCCTCTGCCTGGCTGTACTGCACCCCAGATACCTTCTCTGCCCCAGAGCTGCCTGCCTTTCCCCTGCCTGCATTTCCCTGCCTGTATTTCCCCTGCCTTTATTTCCCTTGCCTGCATTTCCTCTCCTGCATTTCCCCAGCAAAGCCATGGGAGGAGGCTCTGTTCCCCACATTGGTATCGGGGTGGCTGCGGTTCCAGCCTCACAGGAACACAAACCCATCAATTAGGCAATAACCGCCTCACCTGTCCCTGTTAATCCCCTCCTCTCGGGGCTGTTATTTATCATTTATGCTGGGGGCACCCCGGGATGCGCTGCCAAAGGGACCCGACAGCCTCAAGCTGTACCGTACAATTACCTCCTCCTCGCCCACTGGGGAAGCCCTTTCTCCACTCCCACCACCCTGTTCTGATCCACATCCCTGGGAGCTGTGGGTACCAGCCACATTGCTACTGATGACCAACCCCATCATCCTCATGGACACAGGGACCCCCAGGAACACCTCCTTGGTCCCATACTGAGGGTGTCACGCTGTGTAGATCAGATTGGGGGCACACAGCCCCTCCCGTGCTGCTCATGGACTACTCACCCACCCCTCTCCCCTTGCCCCCCAACCCTTTGCTGCTGGCACAGCAGCGCTATGGGATGATGCTCTCTGACTCCTTCCCACTCACCAGGGAGGCAGAAGAGCCGCTGCAGAGGCATTAGCTGAGCTGGGATTAACATTCACCAGTGAAAAAATAACTCCATCCAAGCTGCATCTGTTCCGGGGGCCTCGTGCGCGGCACGAATCGAAGCGCAGGCTCCCCTGGGAACCCCAGGGATGTGTGTGCTGCAGCCGCGTCAGCTCTTTGCAAGGGCTGCTTATGACTTGGCTAACAAGCTCCCAGCTGAATGTGTCCTATGCACACCTGAGGAAGAAGCCAGCTGCCTTCTCCTCCTCTCTGCTCTTCTCCCAGCTGCTACCCTCTGCCATCACCTCCTCCAGCCACCCCATGAGGGGACCAGTGCTGGGACACGGGGTCTGTGTGGGCATCACTTGAGGACATGCAGGCATGACAAGGACATGTGCTGGGGCTCAGAGGCTGGGCAGACATCCTGGGGTATTTCTTTGACATTCAGGGATGTGAGGGGACTTCTTCTGTGGCTAGGAGCCTTGCACATTGACTGCATTAAAAGAAGCGTGGCCACCAGGGAGAGGGAGGGGATTGTCCCCCCTCTACTACTCTCTCATGAGATCCCACCACAAGCCCTGTGTGCAGTTCTGGAATCCCCAACATACAAAGGACATGGATCTGTTTGAACGGGTCCAGAGGAGGCCACAAAGATGATCCAAGGGCTGGAACACCTCCCATACGAGGTCAGGCTGAGAGAGTTGGGGTTGTTCAACTTGGAGAAGAGAAGGCTCTGGGGAGACCTTAAAGCAGCTTCCAGCACTGAAAGGGGCTCCAGGAAAGATGGAGAGGGGCTCTGGATCAGGGAGTGCAGAGATACGATGAGGAGGAATGATCGAAGCTGAAAGAGAGGAGATTGAGATGAGACATTAGGAAGAAATATTTTGCTGTGAGGGTGGGGAGTCCCTGGCCCAGGTTGCCCAGAGCAGTAGTGGCTGCCCCATCCCTGGAGGTGTTCAAGGCCAGGTTGGATGGGGCTTGGAGCCCCTGATCCAGTGGGAGGTGTCCCTGCTTATGGCAGGGGGTGGAACTGGCTGCTCTTTGAGATCCCTTCCAACCCAAACCATCCCTATGATCTTATAGGGCCAGAGGGGAGTTGGGGTCTGCAGGGTCCATACAGGTGCTCAGAGTATCCTGGGGAGCAGCAGTGGGACTCAGGGCTCTTTGCTGAGCTGTGTGATGAAACCACCACCCCCAATCCCAAGGGATGTGGGCAGCGTGTACCCTCCATGCCAGGAGGCCAGGATGGTGGGGTTGGGCTGATATTTGGACTGGATGACCTTGGAGGTCTTTTCCAACCTGAATGATTCCATGATTACATGACAGCTCTGGTGCAGCCAGCACACACAGAGGGCTCTCAGCAGTACCCACCTATACCTCAAGCCCTTCCCCTCCCTTCTCTGCAGTGGGGTCCCCAGCGCATGCAGGGCCCATCCCACGTCTTTGCTATGCAGTTGTTGTGCCATGGTGCAATGTGTGGGATCAGCTGAATGTTCTTTAAATACAAGTGTCCAGATGCATCTTCCCAGTCCGTGAACACAATTGGTTGAGAGCCCTGGGAAGCTGCAGGCAGCCCATGGCTGGGCAAATCCTGCAGTTACTGTGCTCCCCAGATGAGTTATGAGATGTCTGTTGGGTTTGTGGCACATTATTTCCCTCCTGGAGATGCTAACCTCTGGGTCACTAGCCTTTTTGCGCTTCCAGCGTTGGACATGAGTGGGTTGGACTTCTAGGAAAACATGGTGCCCTGGAGCACGGGCCATCTGCGTGGGCAAAGGCTGCTGCTCCAGCAGCACTGGGCACTGCAGGCCAGCACTTTAATAACAGGCTGAGAACAAGAGGAATAAAAATAGCCCCCAGTACTACTTCCCACTCTCCAGTCTGTGGGGAAGTGGCACCTTGCCACCCCAGCCCAGACGGTTATTTTTAGGCTGTCACCTCCTTGCTTCTCTCATGGGTGGCTTTTATAAATAGCCAGTGCCTCTGAGCAGCTCCGGTGCCAGGCAGGAGCTGGGAAAGAGCTGGGAAAGATCCTGCCTCACCTGCCCATGGCTGCCAGCCCTGCCTGCTCACCGCCCTCAGCTTGCCTCCTCTTCCTTGGAGCACAAAAAGCAGGGTCAGAGCCTGATCCCTGCCAGCCCCTGGCACAGCTCCCCCACTGCCTGTGCTAGCCTGGGTGCTCCAGGTGCCATCCCCCTACCCAGGGCACCCCATCCTCTGGCTGCTGCCCCCACATCCTTCCAGCCCCTGCCCCAAAACCTTACCCAGCCCTCCCCAACCCCTATTCCTGGGCTCCCCAGACCCCATCCCTGTGCTCCAGCTCCTCACAGGCTCCAGCCCTTGCTGTTCTGCAGCTCTTCCCCATCCCCAGGGCCTGAAGCATCCTCAAGACCCCCTGATCTTCCTCCTCCTTTTTGTCTCCAATCTTATTTTAGTAGCCATACTCCAAGCATCCCTTGCCCGGCAGCATCTCCCCAGCATGGTTTTGCCCAGTGCCATAAGCGCTGCAGAGTGGCAGCCGAGGTGCAGTAATTAGCCAGGTACAGCAGGAACACACTTGCAGCCTGACAGCTCTTCTGGAGTGGAATGGGAGCCAATTAATCTAATTAAAGCAGCCATTGGCTCGTTATCCTTGCACAGTTCACAAGGATACAAAGGCACCCCATCCTCACTCTGCCCATGAGCCATGGGTGGGTGCAGAGAGTCAGGATTTACTCCCTCTGAGCAGAGCCTCGGGCAAAATCAGGGGCACAAAAGCCCATGGTGGGGTGACTCTGTCACACATATTGGGCACCCAGGGGTGCTGCTCGTGGCCGGGGTGCCAGTGGTACCCAGGAAAGTGGGATGCAGGGGATGCTCCCAGAGGGCGACAGGGGTTTCCATGCCATGGGGCAGCAGTGCCACTCGTGCCATCAGCCCGGCAGCAGTCGGCAGGGCCTGGCTCCGTGCCACAGCCCAGCAAAGAAGGGCTTGATTTGCACTGGTGCCAGAGCAGGTCCTGCCCGGCGGCACAGCAGCATCCCGCAAGCTAATTATGAGGCAGGCTGAGGAGGAGGTCTGTCTGCACAGGTGTCTGTCAGCAGGGCGCTGGCACTAACGCCGCCTAATTAGACACCCTGCCAGCCTTTAATGAGAACAAATGAGAGGCCAGGCAGTGCGTGGCTGGGCTGTGGCATCCGGACCCTGCCCCACTTGCTTGCTCTGGCCCTGTGCCTTCAGAGCTCTGCTCAAACTGAGGCCTGAGAGAGCATGAAAAGTTGCCCTGAAGAGAAGGACTCAGGGTGCTGGAGGATGAGAAGCTCAACGCAAGCCGGCAAAGTGAGGTCACAGCCCAGAAAACAACTGTGTCCTGGGCTGCATCCAAAGCAGGGGGATCAGAAGGACAGGGGAGGGGATTCTGCCCCTCTGCTCTGCTCTGGTGAGACCCCACCTGGAGTCTTGTGTTCAGTTCTGGAATCCCCAGCATAAGAAGGGTATGGAACTGTTGATATGGGTCCAGAGGAGGACCATGCATGCTCTAAAAACCCCAGTAAGAACTTCAGAAGGGGGTGCAGGAGAAGACCTCAGGATACATGTGTCTCTGGAGAGGGGAGTTCAACCCACCAGCAGAACCTCAGGCAGGGCTGGAGCTGCAACAGGTCTGAGCAAGGTGGAAACCAGGGACAGAAGAGCAGGAAAGTGGCTGAGGATGGTTCTGCCATGAGAAAGCACTGGAGCCAGCCCAGCCCAGGTTGCAATCTCCCTCTGAGAGTGGATTTGCACACCAGTGGGCATCAGGGCATAGCAGCAGGTGTGTGCCCAGCCTGGGAAGCAGGGAAGGGAGCCGGCATGCTGGCTCTGCAGCAGCCCTATAAATAAACACACCTACACGCCACGGTGCACATGCCAGGATGCTGGAGGAGGTGATCACATGAGGCTTCCAGTGGGCAGCGGGGAGTAATGGGATGAGACTGAGCATGGGGAAATGCCATGTTGGAATTGGGAAACGTTGCCTGCCAAAGGAGCGAGCAGGACGAAGGCAGCTCCATGGGGAATCTGACACACTGCCTGCTCGGCACGGCGCAGGCAGGGCTGGGGTGGCCCTTGGACCCCCAGGAAGGAAGGTGGCTGGAGCAACACAACACCTGCATAGTCTGGAGAGGAGATGTTCCTCTAAAAAGGGGAGACATATGTCTTCACATCCCCACTGTGCACATACACGCATGTGCTCACATGCATGTGAGCACACAAACATCCCCAGCCCTGTGTGCAATCCTGGGAGGACAGACACATCTCCAGCCCTGTGTGCAACCTTCTGTGAACACATACACCTATCTCCAACCTTGTGAGTGACCTTCTGTGAATATACACACATCTCCATCCCTGTCTGCAACCCTTTGTGAGCACACACACATCCATCCCTGCGTGCAACCCTTTCTGCATGCAGACTCCCTTTTATCCCTGTACTCAGCCCTTCATCCACATGTGTCCCCTCACATGCACACACACATGCACCTCCAATTCTCCTGCATCTCATGCACACACGTTTCCATCCCTCCCTGGGCGCACATCTTAGTCCTTGTGCACCTCTGGATGCACACATCTCCCTTCTCCCTGTCCACATCTCCACCAAAACCCACCCCACTCCACCTGGGGCCACATCCACAGGGCTCTACTTGCCCAAGGATGGAGCGGACTGGCCAACACCAGAGCTCTGCCTGGCTTCTACCGGCAAGCTGCCATCACACTGCAGCTTAGAGAGGTTTAAGGGAAAGGCGGGATGTGCTGGGGCAGAGGCTGAGGCCAGCTCCACTATGCCAGGCAGGGGGCGGTGGGATTTGCTGGAATGCTGGGCAATTTCCCTACCGCTCGCCTCCACCCTCTTATTTTCACGGTGGGGACTGAGTGGTTGATGGGCAGGTTGGTATCACCAGCGTGGCCCCCCTCTGCTCCACTGGTGATGCTCGTCTGCCTCCCAGCCCACTGGACGTGTTCCTGCTTGTTCACGGGGATGTAGATGAGAAGCTAATGGGGTTTTGCTGTGTGTTTGCAAGCTATCAGGGTGGGCAGGACCACACAGCGTCACCCGTGGTCCCAGCTCCATCCTAACACAGCCCTGCTGCTCTCACAGCCCTGGCAGAGTGTGTTGTGCCTGCACTGGACACCAGTGGAAAGGGATGGAGGTGGTTGAGGGAGGAGGATGGAAGCAGCTGGGGATCAGGATGCTGCAGCCAGACAGGGTCCCTCCAGCCTGTCACGGAGCTGCCGGAGCTGGGGTCCAGCAGGGTAGGCGAGGGTCCCAGCATCATATCAGCCCCTTTCTAGGGAGGCCAGGCCCTGGCCTGCAGGGATGATGGAGCAGATGATGCTCTTGGTCTGAGGCGAAAGCAGGGAAGAGTTGCCATGGAGACCAGCTATGTCATTTAAGGAGGCACTGAGGCATTCACACCCATCCCACTCAGATGGACCCTAGCAGCAGGTTGGGGGTAACCAGCATCCCCTCTGATCTCAGGGTCGTTGGCAGGTCCCCAGCAGTGCCAGCCCATATAGGAATCAGCAGTGGGGCTGCAGGCAGGGCTGCCTGCCCAGAATGTGCCCAGGGACCTGCATCCCTCCATAGCAGCTGGTAGCAACTGGTGACGCTGGGGCAGCATCACTCCACTGTCAGCCCAGCCTAAGCTAGTGACGCGGAGCAGCCTACAAGGAGCAGAGGTCAATATGTGACCCCCCTAAATTTTCCTAAACTGGCTGAGGAAGGGACGTAAGGGCCAACCAAGGGGCCAGGGTGAGGTTCAGGGTGAAGGCAGGAATACCTTGGCTTTCTGGATAATTAAAGTTTTTATTAAAATGAGCCTTTACATATGAGCAGCCTCCCTTTTCCCACAACCAGTCGGAGCAGGAACTCTGCTGCTCGGCCTCCTGGCACCTGCAGGCAGCTCTGGTGCCTCTGCTGGAGTCCCCTCCGCAGTGCTTAGTAGAGGGAGGAATTATTCGGGGATGGGGGGGGGTCGATGTAGCTGTTCCTCCAACGGGAAAAAACAACCCTGAATATGGAGGCAAATACAGGGATGCAAATATGCCATTATCCCCAACCCAGGAGCGTACTCAGGCTTGCTCTGGTCCCATTGGGGACCCCTGGGGACTTGCTGGGTGTTCGCTGCACCCTCCTTGGCCGGCTGTGCCTTTGCAGGGCCCCACACAACGCTGGCATCCCGAGGCTGAGCAGCTCCGTGCTGCTGCCAGCTCTTCCCAGGGCTGTCGCGCTGCTCAGCTCTGTCACCATTCAGAGGGGACAAGAGGAAAATTGGCGTAGCTGCACCAGTAAGTCAAGAACCGGGAGGATGCTGGGTGCCAAGCTGACTGCAAGGTGCCCAGGGCAGGGATCTGCAGCAATGGGGGGCACAGCAGCACATGCTGCCTGCACAGGAGGCGGTCCAGCCTGCAAGACGCCAGGAGAAAGGATGCCTTGATGGGGTGTGGGGAGCTCAGAGGGAGGTGCTGGCAGCATCCAAGGTGTCAGGGTGATGCAAGCAAGGCTAAGGGGCTTACCTGCCTGGCAGATGCTTGCCCAGAACAAGGTGGCATGGACCTGACACACGTGGCTCGGCATGGTATGTGGTGTGAGGCGTATGCGCATGGTGCGTGCAGTGTGAGCTGCCTGGGTGTGTGTGTGTGCAGAGTGCGTGGGAGATACGGGTGCAGCAAGCATGAAATGTGCACACGTTCAGGTGCAGGGCAAGCGGCAACAGCCGTACTGCATGTGCAGTGAGAGATGTAGGTGCAGTTTGCATGCGCGATGTGATGCGTGTGCACGCCTGCAGTGTGGTCTGCATGCAGTGAGCTGCAAGCCTGTGTGCTGCAGCTGGTGATGTGAGACGTGTGTGTGCAGCGCATGCTTCCCATGGGAGTGTGAGCAGAGCAGTGCAGGGAGCACGCATGTGGTGCACACTCACTGTGAGCAGTATGAGTGATGCAGTGCAGAGAGATGTGTGCAGGCAGTGCACTCACTGTGGAAGGTGTGAGCAACGCAGTGCAGGGAGATGCATGCATGTGGCGCACACTCACTGTTTGAGGTGTGAGCAGTGCAGTGCAGTGTAGTGCAGGAGATGTGTGCATGCAGCACATGCTCACCGTAGGAGATGTAAACTGTTGTGAGCAGTGCAGTGCAGGAATATGCATGTGTGCAGTGCAGGGAGATGCACGCATGTCATGCACACTCACTGAGGAAGGTGCGACTGATGCAGAGCAGGAAGACATGTGCAGGAGAAGTCTGGCTGGAAAGCTATCTGGAGGAGAAGGACCTGGGGGTGTTGGTTGACAGCCGATTGAATATGAGCCAGCAGTGGCCCAGGTGGCCAAGAAGGCCAATGGCATCTTGGCTTGGATCAGAAATGGCGTGACCAGGAGGTCCAGGGAGGTTCTTCTCCCTCTGAACTCAGCACTGGTGAGACTGCACCTTGAATCCTGTGTTCAGTTCTGGGCCCCTCACCACAAGAAGGATGTTGAGGCTCTGGAGCGAGTCCAGAGAAGAGCAATGAAGCTGGTGAAGGGGCTGGAGAACAGGCCTTATGAGGAACGGCTGAGAGAGCTGGGGGTGTTTAGCCTGGAGAAGAGGAGGCTGAGGGGAGACCTCATTGCTCTCTACAACTACCTGAAGGGAGGTTGTGGAGAGGAGGGAGCTGGGCTCTTCTCCCAAGTGACAGGGGACAGAATGAGAGGGAATGGCCTCAAGCTCCACCAGGAGAGGTTTAGACTGGACATGAGGAAAAATTTTTTTACTGAAAGGGTCATTGAGCACTGGCAGAGGCTGCCCAGGGAGGTGGTTGATTCATCTTCCTTGGAGGGGTTTAAGGGACAGGTGGACAAGGTGCTGAGGGGTGTGGTTTAGTGATTGATGGGAATAGTTGGACTCAATGATCCAGTGGGTCTTTTCTAACCCGGTGATTCTATGATTCTATGTGTGCATGTGGTGCACACTCACTGTGGCAGGTGTGAGCTGTTGTGAGCAGGCAGTGCACTGTGCACGCAGTGCAGCGAGCTGTGAGTGGTGCTGTGCAGTGCACTGTGCACAAACATGGTGAACAGGGTGCAGCGTGAGGCTCCGTGCCTAAAGGCAGAGGGGCAGACTGCTGTGGCCAGGGATGGCACAGAGCAGGATTCAAGCCCTGGCACCCCTGGGATCTCTAGCTGGATCCAAACAGGCTCCAGCTGCTCCACACAACTCCCAAAACCTTGGGGAGCTCTTCTTCTCTGTGTGGTTTGGCGGTGGCAGCACCCGGCTGCTGGAGCCTGGCACGTGCCCGCAGCCGCGCGGCCGGGCGGCAGCATCTCGTCCTGCCCTGCCTGCCAAGATTCCCACTCCCGAGACTCCGACAGGAGAAAAGAGAACAGAAATTCACGTTTTCACATTTAGCCTCCTTTGTACTCAGCTAATTAGCGCCTGAGTCTGGTGATGTCATTAAAGCAGCGCTAAGTCTTTATTGGGGTAATTTAATTTTCCCTTTCATATCAGGATGATTTCCTTTGTTGGGGTAGGTGCTGGAGAGGGGGAAGGGCCCGTGCAGACAATTATTATTGTCAGGATAAATAATTCCCCTGAGAATTGACAAGGGGGGAGGTGAGCTGGGGGCTGGGAGCTGTCACTCAGCCTGGTGGCAGCAGGAGCTGCCCGAGCTCTGGGGAGCTGTGTGTCTTGGGGTGCTTCTCCCTGCACCACATGGGCTCCCCTCACGGGACGGAGGCACCTGCCTGGGCTCCCCTCCAGCTGCTGACACCGTGGAAGCCTCAGCATTTGAGAGGTGGGTGGGTAAAGCTTGGGTGGGTAAAGCTGGGGGTCTCCCCTACAGCTCCCCCCACTTCTCCCACCCTGTCACCATCCCCGGTGCTGGCAGGAGGAGGGAAGCGGATTGCAGCGGAGTAGAGCGAGTGTTTCTAAGCCACAGGAGACCATATACAGAGTAACCCACTGGAGAAATGCAGGGCTTTGCATGCAGCTGGGACACACAGAGGAGCATTCTGAGACCAGGAGGAATCCTCAGAGGGGTCTCCCACCTTGGAGTGTCCCAAGTGGCATCCTTGATCCAGGCATAGTTGGAACTGGGCTCAGCAAGTATCCCCCATCTCTAATCTCTCTGCATGCTCTGCAAGTGATGCAGTGATGCTCGAACACTCGCTGTCACAGCAAACTGGGCACATGGAGGGGGGAGCTGGCATGGGGCCCCATGTGAGAGTCAGTGCCTGGGGTAAAAGAGGGGCAGGAGGCTGTTTAGAATTTTATTTCCCCAGGATACCCTCTACAAAAGGCTTTCCCAACCCTGTCTTCCCCTGTCTGATGCCTCCCTTCAGCCCCTTGGCTGATGCTGCTCCAGGAGGAATCCCAAACCCATCATGAGAGGCAAAGGAGATGTCTTATGGGGTCCGAGCCCCTGAGGATGGGCACTCTGGGTCCCAGCAGAGCGTCACTGACAGCAGGTCCCCATCCCCTCCCTGCCCACCATGCTCACCATCCTCCAGCCCTCTCGAGCATGGGAGGCAAAGGTGGGCTCCCTCCCTGGGAGGTGAGAGCTGTTGGCGTGTGCCAGCAAGTCCTGGTGTCCCCTAGAGCTTAGGTACAACCCAAAGACTCTGAATGGATGATACGTGGGGCATGCTGAGCATGGTGCATTGGTGCAGACAGAGCTGGTGGCAGTGGTGTCCTCATCCATCAGAGCATCACCAGGGTGGGAGAGGGTGGCTGGTGTGACCCCAAAGCTCTAACTTACCATATTTAACTCTCCTCTGGAAATGTCCTTCTCTGAAATGGGAAGGGCTTTGCCTGAGGGGAGAGAACAACTGGAAAGATCCATTTTCCACTCACCCCTGAGTTCATCTCTGGAAGGAACTGTGTCCTTACAGTCCTTCTGGAGCCCATCTTGCAATTCCCACCTTCCCCAAAGCCCCCCCTGAGCGCTACTGCCAGGTTGGGTGCAGACCAGGAGGAGGGGGAGGTGGACTGCAGAGGGGAACGTCACTCCCGAAACACAAACACCGGCATGTTGGTAATTAGCAATCGTTTCAAGAGGGATGATGAGAAGCCAGTGACAGGCGGGCGGGTTTCTATTAAAAGCTGCCACGTGTGATCCTTCTCCAAGCCTGCCGGCCCCTCCTTACCTGGCGCAGGGGAAATCAGATGCAAACCTGACATTAATGCAGTGTTCAGGGTGAGCTTTAATTGCAGCCGTGGTGGAGCTGCGGGACGGTGGCGGGGCTTGGGCGAGTGGCAGGGTGATGGGCACCCTCACCTCCCACCGCCTCCACCACCAGGAGGGGAGCTGCCTGGTGCCTTTGGGTGTTCTCCTCCCTTCCATCCTCTTCCCTGACCTTCTTACAGAGGGTGTGAGTCACGAGGCGTGCTGAAGTGAGCACTTGGCACCCCGCGTGTCTCCGCAAGCAGAGCCACTTGCTTAAATGTTAAGGGCTTGTTTGCATCCAGCGGAAGGGAAGTGGGAGCTGAGCCCCCCACTTGCTGATTGCTTCTCAGTGCTTTCCAGAGCCAAGGGGTCGAGGAAGTGCTCATCCATACAGGGAAGCGTCTTCAAGTGACTCCTCTATGCGCTCCTTCCCAAAATGCCTCTTTGCAGCCTCACATGGCTTTCTATTTTCTGGCTTAAGGACTTGGCAGAGCATCCCAAGCACTGCAGAAGGAGCATCCCAGACATTAGGGAAGGCACTTGCATGGCCAGGACAGGGTTTGCAAGGTGGCTCCAGGGCTAATGCATGGTGGTGGGGTTGGTCCTCATCTCTGCCCTGCAAACCAAGCCCAGGAGGGGCCAGAGCAAGCAGCACTGAAGCCGGAGGAGCTCAGACCATGTGGTGGTCTTGGGTCAGTAAGGTGGGGATGGCCAAGGTGCAGGCTGAGGTGGATCTGCACAGCAATACATCCTGCGATTGACAGGAGTTGGGAGAGCAACCTAGTTCTGGCTTTGTGAGATTGGCTCCCCCAATCCCCACTCCAGGAGATGAAAGCGAGGAATTACTGTCTGACTCAGCAGAACAGCAAAGGAGAAGATCTGCCAGAGGGGCTGAGCCATCTGGTGCCTGGGGTCATCGCTTTGTGGGCTGGCAAGCATGTATTGCCCCCGCACAAGGAGCGAGCAGTGATGCCCACATCTCTTGCCATCTTCTCAAGGCTTCCCTTGCATACCACTTTCTGCCAGTCCCACCACCATCACACCTTGCTCCCAACCTTTCTGCTGTAGTAACCACCTGGAGCTGGGTGAGATGAGATCATCTGCCTCTCGACAGGGTCCTCTTGTGAGTGATTTGCTGAGCAACAACAAGCTTTTGCTTTTAAAGAGGGCTGGTTAGGCTGAGTAGGGTTTTCCTTGGTCTCCTGCTGCCATGGGTTTGGTGAAGGAGACAGGTCTTTTTTCAGCTGAGCTCACGACCTTCAGAGAGTGAATAGCACTTCCTTGGAGCATCCTTGGGGAGATTCTAGCTGTGTTTCTGCATGGGTGTAGCAGTGGAGACAGAGCTGTTCTACAAAAGAGGTTGGATGAGAAGCTCCTTCTGCCCAGTCCCCTCTGTCCTGGCTGTGCAGCCACAGTTCTTGGTTAGTTGGGATCTCCTGAAATGCAGCTCAGGTAGAGGTGGGGTGGGATGTGAGTGTCATTCTCACTCTGAGTTGATTTCCAACAGTGGGATCATTGCAGCGAAGATGTTAGAAAGGCAAAGAAGTGCCCTGAGAGTATTGGTGGCACTTCTCCCCCGTCACTGCTGCAGAAGGAACCAACCTTCATAGGTGTCTGTAGCTGTAGGAATCCCATCACTACCAAGAAAAGCCTGGAGCAAGAGTGCTTCAGGAGGGCTGGGGTCATCACAAGGGATTATTGCCCAGAGCAGTCAGCTGGGGTCCCCGAGGGGAGAAGGTCTGCAGGGGAGCCTCCAGGTCCCAGCATGAGGCTGGGGACGGTGGCTCTGGGGCAAAGGACTGTCATAAGGCAATATCAGCTCTCCTTGCTGTCAGCCTCTGCTAGCTGGATGTATCCTGGATCTTCTCAGTGGTCTTCCAGGGTTGACAGGGTGCTTCATTGTCCCCTGTGAATGGTGACACCTTCTTCTCTTCTGTACAGCTCACAGTTTTTGGACAATTCCTTGGATGCCCTCACACCCTCCATTTGCTGCTGTTAACCAGAAGTTGCCTTCACCACCCTCCTGAGCTTCAAGCGTTCACCTGTTCCATGAACTGGTACGTGGGTAGGAGTCCTGTTTGCCCAGGCTGCCTTGTCCCCACTTCAAGGTGGCTCTTGGGGCTGTGTCTCTGGCTGTCCCCAGGCCTGGCAGCACCATGTAGATCTGTGCCCTCCACGTTGTTAGGGTGATTTGTGTCCTACAAACACTCTAGTCCTTGTCTGAGAGCTCTTCTTCAAACTATGAATGTGCAGGCAGCTGCCACACGTCCCCGCTCCTTCATGCATTGTCTGACTTGTCTTTCTTCCCTCAAGGCTACAAAACCTCTCTGTGCAGGCAGTGCTCCTAAGCTCTCCTCCTGCCCAGGTCACAGGTTTTGAGCCTCACTAGTGTTCTTTGTTCAGTTTCTGCAGGAAGAAAACCACACACTTGTTTTCCCATCTACAGCCTCCACACTCAGACCACCAGTTTTCAGTCCCAGGGCATGTGAAGGGCTGTCTTGGGGTTCCTCATCTCCTGGACCACAGTCAACTCATCACCATGAACCATGAACCCACCAAGCGCTGCTGCTGGTGCAAGAGGGCCAGTTTAGCTCTGCCACAGTGTGAGACCACGCCATGAGGGCTGGAGCAGTGATCCCAAGACTGCCCTGGGGTCCCCCGGCTTCTGTACCACAGCCACCCCATCACCACGAACCCACCAAGTGCTGCTGCTGATACAGGAGGGGCTCTCCTACCTCTGCTGCAACACGGAACCACATCATCTGACCTGGACCAGCAATCCTAGAGCATCGACCAGATTTGCCCCCAGCCCAGGAGATGCTTGGATGGGTGATACCAGCAGCTTGGAGGTGACTGGGGAGAGGCTGAGCTGGCAGTGCTGCTGCTGGAACAGACAGAGGGCCTGATGGGGGGGCCCAGAGGGATCCTGCCATGGATAAAGTGATGAGGAAGATGAGGAGGGCTCCCCAGCCCAGAGCGATGGAGTGCACGGTGACTTCTGCTGTTGGGGCTCCCCCACCACAGCTTACTGCAGAGGGGCCCTGAGTGCATGCAGGGGAGGAAAGGCGGGGAAGGAGGGGGGAGAAAGATCTTTTCATCTAAAAGGTTACATTTGTCCTACTTCCTCCCATCTCCAGCAATTAACTTGAAGGGAGACATCACTGCTAATTGAGCAGTGAAGATCAGGAGCAACAATTACGCCTTTTGACAAGAGACAGCACAAGAGGGACTGCTCGGAGGCTGAGAATGGTAGGGAACGGTTTCTATGGCAATAGAACTTCCCTCTCTTCCTCTCCAGCCATAGAAATGATAAAAATGTAGATTTCTCCCTGATTAATGATTTAATGAAAATAAAGAAAATTCTTTTTAATAAAAAAAAAGAAAAAGAGTGGAAAAAGAAGGAGGGAGAGAAAAAAAGAATCAATAGGACATAATGTTTAGCATGAGGCTGCGGCTGCGGGGAGAATCGATGTCCTTCTCCAGGTTGGATGCGGTGAAATCTATTACAGCGACGTGGTGAGGCCTCCGAGCGGCCCCGCCGTTTGGTAATTAGGCAGCGGGCTCACATGGGGGAAACGTGAGGGCTCAATTCAGATCTCTGATCAAAGGAGCTGCCCATCAAAGAGCTCCTCGCTCTGGCTTCTCTGGCAAATCTTCGCACTTGCTTTCCATCTCTCCCTCCTGCATTCATTTCTCCTGTCTTCCACACCCCTCCCTGAAATCAGAAGTTTTCCTGTTCGTTATTCAGCCCATTCTCTTAGCGAGGGCAGCCGCCAGCCTGGCAAGCGATGATGCTGCATTTGCTGCTGGCGAGGGGAAGGAGCAGCTTGGGTGGCAGGGGCTGTGCCGCACCTAGGGTGGCAGAGACGCCAGCAGCCACCTCAGGTGATGTGACATGAGGGGAGACTGAGATGAGATCTTAGCAATAAATGTTTTGCTGTGAGGGTGGAGAGGCCCTGGCCTTGGTTACCCAGAGCAGCGGTGGCTGCCCCATCCCTGGAGGGGTTCAAGGCCAGGTTGGAAGGGGCTTGGAGCCCCTGATGCAGTGGGAGGTGTCCCTGCCCATGGCAGGGGTGGAACTGGATGGGCTTTGAGGTCCTTTCCAACTCAAACCATTCCATGATTCTATGATTCAACTTCTGTCATGCTACAGTGAGGAGGAGGGCTGGGGGTCTTCCCAGCCCCGTGCATGCCCTCACATTGCTCTCATCCCTTGTGTTTAGCCTGGAGAAGAGGAGGCTGAGGGGAGACCTCATTGCTCTCTACAACTACCTGAAAGGAGGTTGTGGAGAGGAGGGAGCTGGGCTCTTCTCCCAAGTGACAGGGGACAGGATAATAGGGAATGGCCT
Source organism: Clamator glandarius (assembly GCA_033459285.1). Classification (NCBI taxonomy): domain Eukaryota; kingdom Metazoa; phylum Chordata; class Aves; order Cuculiformes; family Cuculidae; genus Clamator; species Clamator glandarius. Next base: position 1,529,721 of record JAUNZM010000342.1, on the reverse strand, counting down.
CAAGCTCTTCCAGCCTGGTTATTCTATGATTCTATGACGCTCTGCCAGGGGAGGTTCAGGCTGAACATTAGGAAAAATATTTTTCACAGAAAGGGTCATTGAGCACTGGAACAGGCTGCCCAGGGAGGTAGTTGATTCACCTTCCCTGGAGATGTTTAAGGGACGGGTGGATGAAGTGCTGAGGGTCATGGTTTAGTGATTGATAGGAATGGTTGGACTCGATGATCCAGTGGGTCCTTTTCTATGATTTTATGATTCTGTGATTCTATGAGCGACTCCTTGGCAGGAAAGGCTGCCATGCAGCAGCTCGGGGCTGTGCACAGCCCATAGCATTCTGAGGGCCACATCCACCCACATCCATCAGGGGCAGCTGCTGGGCTGGGTGAGCCAGCAGCAGAGCTCAGGGGGCAATCAAAGCCTTGCCAAAGCCTTCTCTTCTTGCTGCCTCACCAAGTCTGCGTGAGCATCCCTTGTTTTGCACCATTCTTGCAGCTCATCTACTTCAAGTTTCAAGGCCAGGTTGATTTGGGCTTTGAGCAACTGGATACAGTGGAAGGTGTCCCTGCCCATGGCAGTGGGAGGGAGGAGTGTGGAGCTGGGAAGTGGATGGGCTTTAAGGTCCCTTCTGACCCAAATCATTCCTTGATTCTCCCTCGAACGAGGAAGTTTAGAGTTAGTTTCCTGTCAGAGGATGCAGGATGGGGTAGGACTGGTTGCAGCTCCTCTGCTGACACTGAAGGAAACAATGCAGCAGGTTCAGGTCCGCTGCATCCTCATTCATCAAAGCAAAATGCAAAAAGCTCTTCAGCAAGCAAAGCGTGCCTTTGTGAGAGACCCCAGGGAGTGGGGAGTGAGCAAGGGGTGCAGTGTCTTGGCTCCTGCAGCGGTTTCCCCAAACCCAGCTCAAGGCCATCATGGGATCTTTCCTGGGTGCCTCTGTCCCCCCAGATGCCCCTGTACGGATTCACCATCCTCACAGAAGGCTGTTTTCCCCAGCCCCCAAGGAGACAGCCCTGCAGCCATCAATCCTACCCATTCTGGCCCTATCCTTCCTACTCCATCCAGCCTATCCTGCACATTCTACCCATCCCTGCTCATCCAGCCCATTCCAGCCCATCCTGCTCCTTCTACCCATCGTGTCCATCCTGCCCATTCTACCCACTCCTGCTCAACTTGCCCATTCCTGCCCATCCTGCCTATCCCTGTCCCAGCTGAAGATCCAGCAGAGCATCAGGACTTGCATTTCCATCCCAGACACTCCTTAGGGGCAGAGCACAGGCACACAGAGCAACTTTCCCACCTCCTCACTTCCTATTTTATTGCCAAACTGCAGCCTAAAACACACATAAACAAATCTAACAGCGAGAAATGGGTTGCTATCAAATCAACAAATTAATCTAATTATAGGGCTGATTAAATCCTATCAGAGAAACCAGCGACTCCTTCTCAGCACTTGGCAGCCTTGTGGGGAGCAGCCAGCCCTGCTTTTGTGTCCACTTGAGCCATGGCAAGGGCAGGACACGACCACCGGGTGCTGGTGGCACCGTGGGAGCCCCGAGCCCCATCTTCCCGGTGTGACACAGGGCTCAGAGGATCAGAATGGCAAATGTGGATGCAAAGTCGATGATTCCTCAGGATTAAAGCTGCAGCTCGAGCCTGCGAAATGCATGCGGGAGCTGTCTTTGGAGTGAGATCGCTGAAACCTAAGCCTGCTTTAGGTGTTGGAGGAACAATTTTATCTGCGCTGTTTGGCAGAGTCGGGTGGTGGTTATTTCAATCTCTCACCGGGAGCTGGCACGTGCCAGCACCCACATCTGTGGGGAAATGTATTTGTGCACCAGTACCCATGGGTGACACCCTTCCCACCACCCGCTACTGGAGAGAAACGCATCCTGGGTGAGAGAGGAAAGCTCTTTATCGAACGCGGCACCCACGGTGGAGGCTGAGGATGCAGGAGCTTTGGCAGGATTCACATAGGAAGGTCCTGGGCAGCTGGTGACATTCACTGGATGAGCTGGTGGCTCTGAGGCTTTGCATGAAGGACTTGCTGGCCCTGATGTTTTGCATGATGGACTTGGTCACACTGACGCTTTGCACTACATACCTGATGGCTCTGTGGCTTCACGCTGTGGATCTGGTAGCTCTGAGGCTCTGTGTGATGGATCTGGTGGTTCTGAAGCTTCGTACTATGGACCTGGTGGTTTGCAGGCTTTGTACAATGGACCTGGTAGCTCTAAGGTTTTGCATGGTGGCTCTGAGGCTTCACACTACAGACCTGGTGGCTCTGAGGCTCCATATGATGCACTTGTTCCCAAGCTCCTGCAGGTGCTGACCGTCATCACATCATGCCTTTTGCAAGACTCCAGGTGGGAAGGTGGAAATAGAACCACTGTGCCTGCCTGGCTGGGGACAGACAGGCTCCCTGCAGGCTCCCATGATGATGCTGCACCTTGGTGCATCCCAGTGCAGTGGAAAATCCTTCCAAAAGCAGCTGTTGGCTCTGATCTCACCTCCCTCTGGAGGGTGGCAGAGGTATCGTTGCTGCTGGCAAGTCGTTTTCCTACTTGCAGGGCATCCTTTGCTGCCAGCCATGGGTTACATCAACTCTGGGTTCTCCCCTTGATCTTCACCGAGTTGCTCTGTTCCAGGAGCAAAGCTGTCGCGAAATGATCTTTTGCCTGCTAATGGAAGATGATACCAGAGTACTGCCAAGCTCAGCAGAAGAAAGGAGCTCAAGAGTCCTGGTGCAACTTGAGGCTATTTCCTCTTGTCCCATCGCTTGTTACTTGGGAGAAGAGCCCAGGTCCCACTTTGCCCCTCAGCTTGTCAGGGGATGCTCCACTAGTGCTGCCCTTCACACTGATTCAAACCATCCTGCTCAGCAGGTGGGAGCCAAGAAAACAGGCAGGGGCAGGTGAAGTGGAGCATCATCTGCTTGTCAGAGCCAAGGGCAGGGTGACATGGCCAAGACTGGGCACATCTTCCCAGTGCCCTGGCAAGCAGCATCAGTGCCGCATCTGCAGTGCTGGCAGAGAGAACCCCTGCCAAGAGCCAGCGTGAGGGATGGGATCATACGCTGGGCATTTAGGAAGAATAAAGATGTGGTTGTGACAGACCCAGAGGGGTGAATCAGCCCAGAAGAGAGGAAACCAACCCCTTTTTTTCGTGTCCAAAGGCACACGAAGGCTTGGTGGCATCGTAGGGGGAGCAGCTGGGGTAGAGGGTTCAAAGCGATACCTTCCCAGGCAATGAACTTGGCTCAGGACAGGCTCTCACTACTATTTTTTTTTTAAGGATCAATCCTTAATCTCTCCTTCTCCCACATAAAAACACGTCAATAATGCAAACATCAGTTCAAGGATATGCAGATCCCATGGTTTTCATCCCCTGCAGCAGAGACTGCCCAGGAACTTTCCTCCAGGTGAACATCACACAACAGGTCTAAAGGGTTTTGGCAGAGGAGGATGCAGTGGTGCTCTGGACCAATGGTTGGCAGTAATATGGGGCTGTAGGGGACAACTCCAGAGTGGTCGTGGAGTGGGATCAAAGCTGCTTGTGCCAGGGTGGACAGTGATGGGGACAGTGCTGGGCTGGGAGCTTCCCCCAAGCCTTGCAAGGGGAGAACAGCTCAGGTGCATGGTACAAATCATCCACCGAAATGTGCTCCCCACACCGCTCGCTGCTCCCAGTGCCCTCTCTGGGAGGGTAATTGTGTGCATCCTTCTGCATGTATGAATGAATATAGAATTATGGAATGATTTGGGTTGGAAGGGACCACAAAGCCCACTTCCACGCCCCAGCCATGGGCAGGGACACCTCCCACTGGATCAGGTTGCTCCAAGCCCCATCCAGCCTGGTCTTCAACCCCATTATGGGGCAGCCACCAACTTCCTTGGGCAACCTGGGCAAGGGTCTTCCCACCCTCACTGTGAAGAATTTCTTCCTAATGTCTAATCTAAATCATCCTCTTTCCAATTTCAAGCCATTCCCCTCATCCTATCACTCCAAGCCCTTGTAAATTAAAAAAAATAATAATAAAAAAAACAGCTTTCCTAGAGCCTCTTTCAGTGCTGGAAGCTGCTCTATGGTCTGCCCGGAGCCTTCTCATCTCCAGGCTGAACAACCCCAACTCTATCAACCTGTCCTCCTGTAGGAGGTGTTCCAGCTCTTGGATCATCTCCATGGCCTCTGAATTTACTCCAACAGTTCCATGTCCTTTCTGTGCTGAGGGCTCCAGAACTGGACACAGGACTCCAGGTAGGGTCCCACTAGAGTAATATAGAGAGGTGCATGCGTGCACGCTCATACACGTGTGTGTGTATACGTGTACATGCGTGTGCACACCCCTGTGTGCTCACGTGAAGGTCGGGATGCGCACGGCTGTGCATCCGGCTGGGGTGAGCTCTAAGGAGAGGAACCATTTCCCAGCCTGTGCTGATGCAGTTTAGCAATCAGAATAACTTTGCTGATGAATATTTAAGCCAAACGCTGAATATTTAAAGCATTCAATTATTTTAATGGCTTTTAAGTGTGACAGCGGGAGGGAATGCAGGGGGGGATGAATGCCCCCAGGTCCAGCAGTGGGCAGGGATGCTGGGGGCAGCCTGGAGGGCTTCATGTTGTCCCCAGCAGGGTGGTGGCATCTCCTGGTGCCAGCTCAAGCCCTGCCAAAGCTTGGCCAGGCAGGCAGAGCCCCAGCAAGCAGGAAGAGAGCCATGCCCTGCCATCCTGGCAGGCTGAGAGCTCTGTCCTAGTGCCCTAATTCCTGCATGAGCAGCCCTGATGCGTGCCAGCACCGCAAAGTGCCAACCCCTTCCTCTCTGCCACCAGCAATGCTCCCAAGCTGCGCCTGGCCCCGTCCCCATGTCATCACAGCGACAGCAGCGACAGTGTCCCACCACCAATGCAGGGATGCACGAGCACTGAAGTCCACGAGGGGCACGTAGGCATGCAACTGGGATGCCACAGCCTCCAGCACCCTAGAGTCCCCCAAAGGGTGGTGACAGGAACACTCTGTGCCCACCCTGGTGGCTCTGCCTTGCCGCCTGGCCCCAGGGCTGGGTGGGGAGGGTGGCGGGGATGGCAGAGGAGCCTTTCCCAGTGCGTGCTCCTGCAGCCATAAATATTCATATTCTTATACTAATTTTCCCTGTACTTTTCTGTCACATCCAATTTTATTTTAATTTCCCTTTACAAACCTCCACTGCTAATGCACTCTGTGCTCCCATGATTACCCCAATCAGCCAGCGCTTTAAACACAGTCCCTGCAGGCAGAGCCTGTTGGAAGCTATAGGATCACTGAGCAGCCACACAACACTTGGGCACGCTTGGCAGACCCACTCTCCAGGACTGTGGCAGAGCTCCTTTGCCACCCTGCGGTGAAAGCAGCTCCCTCCATGGTGGGCTCAGTCTCCAGGCAGGGGCTGGACCAGAGGAGATCTCCAGAGTCTTGTGCCTCTCCAGTAGCCTGGGTTGCATGCATGTCATGGGATCATTGAATCATTAAGGCTGGAAAAGACCTCTAAGCTCATCCAGTCCAACTGTCAGCCCAACCCCACTGTGCCTACAAAACCGTGTCCCAAAGTGCCACCTCTACACATTTTTGAACCCCTCTAGGGAAGGAGACTCCATCACTACCCTGGGCAGCCCCTACCAGTGCTTCATCACTCTTTCAGTAAAGACATTTTCCCAAATATCCAACCTAAACTTCTGCTGGCACAACTTGAGGCCATTTCCTGTTATCCCATCACTTGCCACTTGAGAGAAGAGAGCAGCACCCACCTCACTACAACCTCCTTTCCAGGAGCTGCAGAGCGCGATGAGGTCTCCCCTCAGCCTCTTCTTCTCCAGCCTAGACAGCCCCGGGTCCCTCAGTCGCTCCAGAACCCCTGGACTTCAGCCCATTCCCCAGCTCTGTTCCTCTTCTCCAGATGCTCTCCAGCCCCTTAATGTCCTTCTTGTACTGAGGGGTCCAAAGTGCGCGGCATGTCCTGCAGCATGAGTGCCACACACTTTTCTTGCACAGAGATGCAGCTGTCACGGTCACTGATCTTCACCTGTGCTGGTGTCAGGATGGATTCCACCTCCGGGCATGCTCCTGCCCTGAGCCCAGCTAGCAGTGACACGCTGCCTGCAGGCAACCATGGCTCCTGGAGCTCCTCAAGGAGAGCAGCCAGCACGATCAGTGCACTGGGGCTGCACCGTGCCAGCTGGGGGACAGGGCTGTGCTGTGCCAGCTGCCTGGGCTCAGAGGTGCCAGTCCTGCTGTGCTGTGTCAAGCTGGCTGCCCAGGGCCAGTGATGCCATGCCATGACTGTCTTGGAGGTGCTGGGCTTGCCAAGGAGGTACCACATGCGTGTGCGAGCCCCATGCTGCAGGTGATCATAGAATCATGAGGTTGGAAAAGACCTATTAGATCATTGAGTCTAACCATTCCTTTCAATCACTAAACCATGTCCCTCAGCACCTCATCCACCCATTCCTTAAACACCTCCAGGGAAAGTGACTCAACCCCGTGGGTAGCCTGTTTCAGTGCCCAATGATACTTCCTGTGAAATATTTTTTCCTGATGTCCAGCCTAAACCTCCCCTGGCAAATCTTGAGGCCGTTCCCTCTCGTCCTGTCCCCTGTCACTTGGAAGAACAGCCCAGCACCCTCCTCTCCACAACCTCCTTTCAGGTAGTTGTAGCGAGCAATGAGGTCTCCCCTCAGCCTCCTCTTCTCCAGGCTAAACACCCCCAGCTCTCTCAGCCACTCCTCATAAGATTTGTTCTCCAGCCCCTTCACCAGCTTCGTTGCTCTTCTCTGGACTCGCTCCAGAGTCTCAACATCCTTCTTGTGGTGAGGGGCCCAGAGCTGAGCACAGTGTTCAAGGAGCAGTCTCACCAGTGCTGAAGAAGGTGGTGGCTGAGCTGTGATGAAGGTGGTGGATGTGCTGTGGTCCATCTGTTTGCCACACAGCTTGAGCAGCCCTATCCAGGTCCTGCTCGCTGCATCCAACACGCTCCTGCTAGCCTGCCACAGGCATCCTGGCATGGCTTGGAGCCGCAGCACCGCCGCTCCCAGGACTGGGGGTTCCAGCAGCCATGGAGGCATCACTGCGGGCACCTGTGCCAGGGCTGAGCTGGCACCAGGGCCACCAGGAGCCATGTGTGTGTATTTGTGTGCAGGCACCACTTGGTCCCTCGCTGGTGACCCTGAGCCAGGGCACGGCCTGGGCACACAGAGGGCATTGGGCTGGGGGACGGGACACCTCCCCAGGTGGGACCGGCCACGTCCCCAGTGGGGCAGGCCATGTCCCAGTGGGGCAGGATCTGATCCCAGAAGGACAGGACATGTCCCCAGAGGAAGGCTATGTGTCCCCAGCAGGGCAGGACATGTCCCCGATGGAGCAAAATGTGTCCCCAGCAGGGCAGGACACGTCCCCAATGGAAGGCTATGTGTCCCTAGCAGGGCAGGATGTGTCCCCAGTGGAAGGATAAGTGTCTCCAGTAGGAGGCTATGTGTCCCCAGCAGGACAGGATATGTCCCCAATAGGGCAAAATATATCCCCAGCAGGGCAGGACATGTCCCCAGCAGGATCAGACATATCCGCAGCTTGTCAGGACATGTGCCCAGCAGGACAGAACTTATCCCTAGCAGGGCAGGTTGTGTCCCCAGCAGAGCAGGATGTGTCCCCACAGGAGAGGCCATGTCCCCAGCAGGACAGTCCGGGTCCCTTGCCAGACAGCTCATCTGCCCCTGCCCAGGAGCAACCCCAGAGCAGGGTTGCACAGCAGCAGGTGATGGGAAGGGCTGGAGCTGCTCAGATGCAGAACATCAGTGGCAGAAGAAGACAGCGCATAGATGTTAGTTAGTTCTTCCTCATCCACAGGGATGTGGATTAAAGCGGCTGTAGGAGCCCATGCTGATCTCCTCCTGGTGGTCTCATGCAATTACCCCCCCGGGCAGGGGTAGGGTGGCTGCCGTGCTCCTGCCAGCTGTGGGGAAGTCACTCGGCTCCGCGCGCTCGCTTCTGAAGACCTCTTGATAAACATTTATAAACATTTGTAGTATTTTAAATTCCCCCTCAATAATTTATGATGAGTTATTTTATATACTTTAAAGAGGGGAATAATGTAAAATTTATAAGGCGGGAGCGCTCAGAGTGGCAGCGCGGCGTCGCAGGGCTGGGAGCGGGAGACGCAGCCTTCCCCGCCTCTCCCAGCCGAGCACTGATGGAAACTTGAAAGGCTGCAGCAGCGGGGTAAAACAGGACACGGTGGGGACAGCGAGGGGACACGTGAGCAAGGGGGACACGGGGACGCATGCGGTTGGGCGAGGTGATGGCGCCGAGGCTGGAGCACAAGGTGGCCGGGCAAGGTGGTGGAAGGATAGAGGGATGGAGGGCATGAGTGATGGAAATGGAGAGGAAGAAGGGGAATGCATGAGAGGGATGAAAGGATGATGAGAAGGAGGGAGTGAGAGAGGGATGAGATGAAAAGGAAGAAGGGGAGTGAGTGAGAGGGGCAAAAGGATGAGCCAAAGGAGAGAGGGAGGGAGACAAAAAGGAAGATAGGGGATACATGCGAGGGGCAAAAGGGTGAGCAGGAGAGAGGGAGAGAAGGAGGAGTGATGGAGATGAAAAAGAAGAAGAGGAATGCATGAGAGGGGTGAAATGATGAGCACAAGGAGGGAGCGAGAGAGGAATGAGTGATGGAAACAAAAAGGAAGAAGAGGAATGCATGAGGGGGTGAAAGGATGAGTAAAAGGAGGGTGCAAGAAAGGGGTGAGCAATGGAGATGAAAAAGAAGAAGGGGAATGCATGAGCAGGGTAAAAGGATGAGCAGTAGGAGCAAGGGAGGGAGAGGATGAGTAAAGAGGATGAAAAGGAAGAAGAGGAACATGACGGGGAGAAAGGATGAGGAGGGTTGAAGGAGGGGATGAGTGATGGAAATGGAAAGGAAGAAGGGGAGTACACTCAGAGGCAAAAGGATGAGGAGATGGAAGGAAGGAAGGGAGGGAGGGAGGGAATGAGCAATGGAGATGAAAAGGAAGAAGGGGAGCACAGAAGAGGGATGATAGTGTGAGCAGAAGAAGGGAGAAAGAAAGGGAGGAGGGATAGAGATGAAATGGAAGAAGGGGAGAGCATTAGAGGGGCAAAAAGTTGAGAAGAAGGAGGGAAGGAGGAAGGGGATGAGCAATGTAGATGAAAAGGAAGAAGGGGAGCACGTGACGGGGGAAAGGATGAGCAGAAGGAGAGAGGGAGACAGGAGGGATCGAGATGAAAAGGAAGAAAAGGGATGCATGAAGGGCAACAGGGAGAGGGAGAGGGGTAATAAGTTATGGAGATGAAAAGGAAGAAGGGGAATGTATGAGGGGGTGAAAGGATGAGCAGAAGGAGGGAGGGAGGGATGCATGCCAAAAGAATGATAACTATGGCAGGAGGCTGCAGAAGGAAGGAATTGAGAGGAGAAGGGATGAAGAGGGTGGCAGAGAGGGATGAGAATCAGCTGGGAGGCAGAGATAAAGAGGGAGGAGAAGGGTGCCCAGCATGGAGCGCAGGAAGGTGTCAGGCAGACGGACAGACAGATGGATGAGGGGGTGGACAAATGGATGGATGGGAAGGAGGGAACAGATATGCAGGGATGAGCTGAGGAATATGGCAGCATGGCTCAGTCTGTGGAGTTGTCCCTGACGGGGACACACAAACAAGATTGGGAGTCGGGGGTGCAGGAAGGGGTGCCTGGAGTTGTGGGGGTGGGAAAGGGTGTGTTTGGGGTTTTGTGATGGGCAGTTGTGAGCAGGAGGCACCCCTTACCATGCACCAGGATGCGTTTGTGCAAGGCACAAGGGAGGATGGATGGGCAGGATGTGAGCAGCCACACAGTGGCTGAGTGTACGTGCAAGATGTGGAAGGGTGAGATGGGTGAGAGCACACACAGGAACGAGTGGGTGCATGAGTGCTGAGTGCATGGGCAAGGGGTGAATGAATGTGTGAAGCATGGGGGGCAAGAGGGTGTGCGCAGCAAGTGTGAGCAGGGTAAAAATGCTCATGCTGGGATGAGTGTGAGCAGGGTGAGATGCTTGTGCAGGGGCAAGTGTGCACATGCTGCAAGAGTGCACAGGGTGGAGTGCATGTGCAAAGCATTAGCACTCATACATCTGAAGATCAGGAGGTGACTTCAAGCTGCACGAAGGTGTCTCCCCTTCCCCCAGCTCCCGGGGGTCCTTGTTGCAGGCAACCTCAGGGACGCATTGGGTCTATGCGAGGTGTGAGCACTTGTGGACTGCAGACAGGGTGCAAGCATGAAGATGCAAGGCAGGAATGTGTGTGCAAGGCATGTGTTTACAGGTGACAAGAGTGTGTGCTCAGGGATGCTGTGTCCCAGCTGGGACAGCGATGCCACTGCAGGGCACTGCTGGGGTGCAGGTTTCCGGGTTCACGCAGACCCTGGGAGGCTGAGGGGAGACCTTATTACTCTCTACAACTACCTGAAGGGAGGTTGTGGAAAGGAGGGTGCTGGCCTCTTCTCCCAGGTGACAGGGGACAGGACGAGAGGGAATGGCCTCAAGCTCCGCCAGGGGAGATTTAGGCTTGAGATTAGGAAAAAGTTCTTCACGGAGAGGGTGGTTAGGCATTGGAACGGTCTGCCAAGGGAGGTGGTTGAGTCACCGTCTCTGGAGGTGTTTAAGGTTAGGGTAGACAAGGTGCTTAGGAGCATGATTTAGGGATTGGTGGGAATGGCTGGACTCGATGATCCAGTGGGTCTCTTCCAACCTGGTTATTCTGTGATTCTGTGATTCTATGTGGGGTGCAAGGGCAGCAGGGAAGGGGCCCCCTGGGTCCCTGCATCCGGGAGCAGGGACTGCACTGCCAGCGGGGGAGGATTTCCTCGGTTTGACGCTAATTCCGCAGAGTTTGGGGCTGTCAGGCTCCCAGTTAGCAGCTCCCCCTCCGCGGAGCCGCTCCGAGGAGTTGACACCGCAATTGTTTTCTGAAGAGAACACGCGCCTCTCTTCTTATGTATTCCCTTTCCCGGTGTTTGTATTCGCTTCAAAGTCTCCTCATCACCCTGTTTGGTGACAAAAACTCATGTCTGGAGATCAGGGTAATGTGTTGCTGTTCAAAGGCGGTGGAGGATGGGGTTGGCAGACACGGGTTTGCTGCATTATTTACTTCCTCATGACACCCTGCATCCTTGCCAGCACTGCCTGCTCCCCCCCAGGGTGCTAGGGCACCCACCCTGCCGCATGGGACCCTGTATCACCCCATGTTCTGGGGAGGTTGGAGATGCCCATGCTGCTATCTGGGACCTAATCCCACTCTGCCACCTGGGACACCATCCAACCCTGGTGCTCTGGGGTAGCTGGGAGCTCCCACCCTACCAGCTTGGACCCCACCTCATGCTCTGGGGTGGCTGGAGATGCCCACATTGCCATCTGGGACCCAATCCCATTCTGCCACCTGGGACACCATCCCACCCCATCCCATCTCATGCTCTGGAGAAGCTGGGGGCCCTCACCCTGCCAGCTAAGACCTCATCCCACCCCACGCTCTGGGATGGCTGGGGATGCCCACTCTGCCAGCTGGGATCCCACCCCATCTCATGGTCTGGGATGGGATCCTATTCCTCCCCATGCGCTGGAGTTCTGGGGGCATCCACGCTGCTAGCTGGGACCCCACTCACCCCCTGAACCAGGATCCCATCCCCGCCCACACTCCGTGGTTTTGGGGGCACCCACGCTGACAGATGGGACCCCATCCCCATGTGTGCACAGTTGAGTGTGTACAGTTGGGTGAGCATAGTAGAGCGTGCAAGGTTGGGTGTGCACAGCTGGATGTGCACAGTGAATGCAGCCAGGTGTGCATGGTTACATGTGCATGGTTGGGTGTAGCTGGGTGTGCATGGTTCAGTATGCATCACTGGACATGCAGGGCGGGGTGTACATGGTTGGATGTGCACACTGGATGCAGCTGGATGTGCATCATTGGGTGTATCATAGAATCATAGAATCACCAGGTTGGAAAGGACCCACTAGATCATCAAGTCCAACCATTCTATCAGTCACTAAACCATGTCCCTCAGCACCCCATCCACCCGTCTTTTAAGCACCTCCAGGGAAAGTGACTCAAACCCCTCCCTGGGCAGCCTGTTCCAGCGTCCAATGACACTTTCCGTGAAATATTTTTTCCCGTAGTGTGTGTATAGCTGCCTGTGCATGCTCATGTTTGCAGCTGGGGGTGCGTGGCTGTGTGTGTGTGTGTTGGATGCAGCTGGGTGTACAGGAGTGTGTGTGTACAGCTGGGTATGCACACTGGATGCAGTTGCATGTGCATGTCTGGGTGTGCAGGGCTGCATGTGCATACTGGATGTAGCTGGGTGTGCAGGAGTAGGTGTGCAGGGCTGGATGTGCACACTGAATGCAGCCTGGTGTGCACACGCTGTGCACACCCTGAGCGCCATTGGGTGTGAACTGCAGCACCCATGCACCCAGGCATGGGCTGGGAGCTGGGGAACAGCACTGTCAGGGATGGTGCCTCAGCCTCCCTCTCCATGTCTGCATGGTGCCATGAGCAAAGGCCATTCTCTAACTGATCAATTAATTCTCCCTGGCATTCAGCTGCGTATTGGGCTTAGACACAGAGATAGGTTCACAAGTAGATTAGGCTTGTGTGTGTCTTCAAGGGAGTGAGCGAGCAGAGGTGTGGGAGGAAGGGAGAGGAAGAAGAGATAGGGAAATGTGGAATAAGCCTCCCTCGCTATCGCAAAGGCTGGGATAAGGCGCTGGAGCTGGCACCGGGGGCACAGCTGCGGTGATGCAGAGGCACGGTGTGGAGAATGCTCCAGAAACAGGGATGTTGAGGCAAGACAGTGCTCCAGAAATGGGAATCTTGAGGTAGGAGGATGGTTCAGAAATGATGGGCCAACCGTAAGGATGATCCAGAAATTCTGATGCTGACAAGGAAGGATGCACCAGAAATTGTGGGAAGGAGGATGCTTCATAATTTGTGATGCTGAGGCAGAGGATGGTCTAGAAATGGTAGTGCTGAGGCAGAAGGATGCTCCAGAGATGAGGCTGTGCCATGATGAGGATGCTCCAGAAGCAGTACTGAGTGCTCAGTGCCCACCATGCTCTGCAGCCCCGGCCAGACTCATCCTTTCTCCATCCCTTTCTGCCCTGACTGTCCGGGGGAGCTCCTGGTTGCCAGTGGTCCTCATGGACCATGTGTCTGGGCAGGCAGCAGGCAGCACAAGTCTGCATGCAGGGATGCACGGGCAGCACAGGCAGCATGACTGCATCTCCTGTAGCCCGCATGTTTTCTCAGACAATCAACACCCTAAAACTGCTGAGGTCGGGGAATCCCACACAGTTTTAGGAGAAACAATGGCATCAGCATCAGCCCTGCTCACTCTGGACCTCTGGCAGAGCCTGATGATGGAGAAACTCCAGGGCTGGCCCGAATCCCTGAGATCAGGGCTCATTAAGGTGACAGGCTGTCACTCAGGTTGCAGCCAGCCCGGGGGGCACTCCTGGGGCTGGGGGGACCGCTGCCACAGTACGGTTGTTTGGCAGAGACTTCAAAGCCCTCCAGCATGCTCTGCAGCCCGTGGGGACAGCAGGGATTGTGGAGCTGAGGCAGGAGGCTGCTCCAGAGATGATGCTGTAGCAAGAGATGAAGCTGTGCTATGATGAGGATGCTCAGAAGAGGTGCCGAGTGTCCAGTGCCCACCATGCTCTGCAGCCCTGGTCAAGTTCATCCTTTTTCCATCCCTTTCTGCTCAGCCTGTTGTGTCTGGGGCCACTCAGGACAGGCTCCTGGGCGACACTGGTGTCATCCCGCCTGGGATCAGGGTTCATTAAGGTGACAGGGCTGTCACTCAGGCTGCAGCCAGCCCGGGGAGCACCTCTAAGGGGTGGAGGATCCCCTGTCAGCATAGGCTAGGTGACAGAGCTTTGCAGCACTCCAGCATGCTCTGCAGTTTGTGGGGACAACAGGGAGGGCTGCAGATCACCACGGAGCCTTCCCAGGCACAGCGTAACCTTGCAGGTTTTGGGGGGCTGGCAGGAACTTGTGTTCAAGCAAAGCACGTGGGAAATGGGAGGCAGCAGCATCACTGTGGTCCTTGTCTGTCACCCTAAAAGCGCAGCTCTTGTCCTCTGCCATTCTGTGTCAGGTGCTGGTCCCACCTGTCAGTGTAGGGTATGACGTTTTGCTAATGACCTTCACAGAGCAGGATGGCTTTTATTCTGAGGGTTTGACTTTCTTTAGTTCCCATCGTGCTGCCACTTGCTCTTTTGAGCCCTGTCAAGCCTGCAACATCTTCCAGCCCCCTCCCAAGCACAAACAAGTACTGCTTGGTTTGACATACGCACGCTGTGTCCTGCAAGTACTGAGCGGTCTCACACAGGAGTTCACATACACACGGTGTGCACCCACATCTCTTAGTCTGCGTGCATGCAGCAGTGAGGCATGTGCACACCCCGTATCCTGCACGCAAGCCACTGGCACACACGGGCACACAGTATGCACAGCCTTCCTTTATTCTGGGGGCATTCAGCACTAAGAAATGCATCTCCACGGTTAAACACACCACCCGTTCAGCACGGACACACACATGCACATGGACACACATGTGTATTTCATAGAATCATGAAATGGTTTGGGTGGGAAGGGACCTCAAAACCCATCCAGTTCCAACCCCTGCCATGGGCAGGGACACCTCCCACTCATCAGGTTGCTCCAAGCCCCATCCAGCCTGGCCTTGAACACCTGCAGGGATGGGGCAGCTGCCACGGCTCTGGGTAACCTGGGCCAAGAGCTCCCAACCCTCCCAGCAAAACATTTCTTCCTAAAATCTAATCTCAATCTCCCCTCTTCCAGCTGAAAACCATTCCCCTCACCCCATCCCTGCACTCCGTGATCAAGAGCCCCTCCCCAGCTTTCCTATAAGCAGATCATCCAGTTCCACCCCTCTGCCACATCCTACTGGACCAAGGTGCTCAAAGCCCCATCCACCCTGAGTGATGGGTGTACATGCACACACAACCCCTCTTCATCACCAAGACACTCATATAGCCTCACGCAGAGGTCTCACAAGTGTCACCTCCATCCTATAGGCATTTGCGGGCAGGGAGACAGGCATGCCCTTGCCTGGGCACGTGCAGCATTAACACCACTGAGCTGGAGACTCTGGTTTGTCCCAGATGAGCTCCAGCCACCCCACTCAGCCAGGCACAGCCCCAAAATCTGCCCAGAGAGGTGGAGATGCCCCCAGATGTGCACACTGCATGCACTGAGTGTGCATACGTGTGTGCCCAGCCACCTCCACACCCGCAGAACTGGGCTCCCATCATGTCCCAGAGCACAGTAGGAGGAGAGTGGGATCCGACTAGGGCTGCAGGGCAGGCAATGCAGCACAGAGGAGGAGGAAGAGGGCAATGGCAGAGAAAGCTGCAGTCACTGTACAGCCAGCAGATGGGTTGGCTGCCGCAACAAAGACACCCCGGGAAAGCTCATTGGTCACCCAAGGCCTCAAGGGCGACAGCATTCCCCTCGTTAGCTGGGATGCACTTGCCACTCTTGGGCTGCCTGCCCAGTGCCCACAGCCTTTCCTCCTCCCCGCTGTGCCTGCCACGTGCCTCAGTGTAATTAAAGATCCAACTACCTTTCGCGGCTGCCTGAGATGCTGGAACAAATGAACAGTAAGCGCCGGATTACAGCCCTGCTCGGCAACCCCACAAATCCATTTAATGAGATGTTTAGGCAGGGCCAGGAGGGTGCTGGGCTGGGCTGGCACCCTTGCCTGGCCATGGTGGTGACAGAAGAGAGGACAGCGTGGGGTATCATCAGGGTCATGACACTGATGGATGGTTTAGAGGGGAAGCCAAAATTACTTAGTCTGTTCAGCCTGGAGAAGACTGAGGGGAGACCTCATCATGCTCTACAGCTTCCTCACAGGGGGACAAGCGCTGAGCTTCCCTGTTAGCGACCAATGAAAAGAACCAAGGAAATGACAGGAAGATGCCAGGGGAGGGTTAGGTTGGACATTAGGAAAAGGTTCTTTTCCCAAGGGTCATGGAGCACTGGAACAGCTCCCAGGGAAGCGGTCACACAAGAAGTGTGACAATATTCCAGAAGCATTTGGCCAACACTCTCAGCCCCACAGTGTGAATGTTGGGGTGTCCTGTGCATGGACAAGAGTTGGACTCGATGATCCTTGTGGGTGCCTTCCAAATCAGGTCGTTCTACCATTCTGTGATCGCTTAGAGACAAGGGCACAGATGGATCTCAGCCGTGCTCCTATCCCTGTCCTGTTCCTGACCCCATCTGGGCAAGGGTCTCCACAAGCATCCCAGGACCAAGACCTACTCCAGGACTCCCCACATCCCCCTTTGCACCTCTTTGCATCCTGTGGGAGCAGCACTGCAAGCAGTACTGGGGACGGGGCTGACGGCCCTGGGACCAGCCTGGTGTGGGGACATGGGAACTCCAGCCACTGGGTTCAGGGACAGGCACAGACCTGGCTCTGCTCGGAGGTTTATCCCTTCCAATTGTAATATCAAAAAATAAAAAAACCCTAAATGACTGATGGGACCGTAAGGATGCAAATCAATAGTTGACACTGCAAACGATGTCTCCACTCATATTAGTGCCAAATTAAGCTGTTTACTCAAACTTATCCCACCCAAGGAGAAGCCGGAACTGCCATGGGGAGCTGAAGATGGATGGCGTGCTCAGAGGCCTGGAGGTGTGATTTTTCTTGCTCTGACAGGCAGTTTGCAATGACAGCCTTCCTCTCCTCACCTTCAACTTTGGAAGGTGGAGCTGTGGAGAGGGCACTCAGAGAGCATTTGGACAGCAGGACCCCATCTAGGCATGCTGACCACCAAGGCTTGGGGCCCACCCAAGCATCCTCCTGGCTAGAGAGAACCTCATGCCCCTGTCCCCCTCCTGGGGACACCTGAGATGGTGGCAGGGGCCAAGGTGGCCCCAAGCTCCTCCAAGATCTGTTGCAGGGGCCAGCTGGACTCCCTCCCTGACCACACTGATCTGAATGGTGTTCCCAGCTCATCTGCACTGTCCTGGCATGTCTCTGCCCCAGGACTTATCTCCTGGCTGCCTCTAAATGGAGGCATTTATCGCTGGTGGCTCTACATGCTCCTGCTCAAGCATGTTTATCCCTGCTGTCCCTGGATGCTCTCATCCAGGAGTATTGATCCTTGATGTCCCTGGATGCTCCCACCCAGGGGTATTCATCCCTGGTGTCCCCGGGTGCCCCTGCCCTGAGCCAATTATCCCTGCTGTTCCTGTCCCTGGCATCACTCTCCAGCATCTTGTGCTGGGCATTGATCTCCAGTGTTTGTGGAATTAAGGGATTCTCTGATCCCATCTCATGCTGGTTCACAACTCCCACTCTCCATGCCCAAGATCTTACTGGGGACCATGTTATGCTCCTCTTCCCCCAGCCATTCCAGTACCTCCCTATGGCTATGACCTTCTCCCTGCTCCCCAGCAGCTGGTGAGTTGTTGCCCAGGTACACAGTTCTAGCAAAATTCAAGGGAAGATCAAAACAATTGGTGAATTCAGGTCAAACTCAGCCACAATAGAAAACAAAGCAGGGATGCAATGCAGGAGGGCAACAATATTTCCCAGTCTGCTGATTCCAACATGAGTTTTTTTCAAATTGACCTTGATCTCCATGAAGCAGAGCAAACCCCACCAGCTAGGGCACATGGGATGCTGACATTCGGGACACTGAGACAGCCAGGTGGCAAGGAGACCCAAGGATGGTGGGGAGGCCCTGGCCCACGATGCCCAGAGAAGTGGTGGCTGCCCCATCCCTGGAGGTGTTCAAGGCCAGGTTGGATGAGGCTTGGAGCAACCAGATCCAGTGAGAGGTGTCCCTACCCATGGCACGGGGGTAGAACTGGATGAGCTTTGAGGTCCCTTCCAACCCAAACCATTCCAGGATTCTATGCAGGATGGCAGAGCCAGGGATGCTCCCTCCTCCCCAAGCAGTGCAGGAGGAGTGAGGGCAGCGGGCAGAGGTGGGGGCCGGCAGCATCCACCTCATGCCTTTTAATAAAACATGAATTAGGTGCCAACGCGCATTAGATTCACTTCCCCAGTGACAGAAAATCAAAGGCTTCTCCCATCTTTTCTAGAGGCGTGTTCCTGATTGATCTGGAAGAAGCAGCTCAGTGCGAGGGAAGGAGTCTATACACACCGAAACAGCTCTTTAATTTCTTAATTTAATATCTGACACGTAAAGATTCTCATTAAGCCAGTCAATGAAGCCTGGAAATACAATTTTCGTGCAAACTGTCGCTATCATAACTTACATGAAACTTCAGATGGTGCCCTGTGAGCGGTGTGATTAAAACCATTCATCTTCCCTGTCAGTCACCAGCTCCTGCACCCCCTGGCAGGCCCCCAGCCCCACGCAGCCCATATACCCCGTGGGGCTGGTGGGTGCCGCATGTGGATGATGTTCCAAGATGCAGACTGGGTCAAATCCTGTGAGGACACCGGGACAATGATGGACCAGCCAGGGCGATATGGGCAGCACCCCAACTGGCACAGCCTTAGCAGTGGGTCCCCAAGCCCTGAAATCTGCCCACTCAGGAGGGGGGGGCTTCCCAAAGATTAGGCAAATTAATTCCTATTGAGTCGAAGCCTTTCTCTGCCTTAGGAAAAAAAAAAAAAAAAGCAAGCTACTTAGTTCAGTGTTGATTAAATCCCAAATATTGAGACAAGGACTAGAGCTGAGACTATTCCTCAGAGGGTCCCACCCACCATGTGGAGCAGGACCAGGGCTGCTCCCTGCTAGTGCCTGCCTGGCACCCTGAAGGCACATTGAGGAAGGGACTGGAAGGAGCAAGGCTTGCCCAGGGGCACAAGCCATTGCCATCCTCAAACCATTGTCATTCTCGAGCTATTGTCATCCTCGAGTCATTGCCATCCTTGAGCTGTTGCCGTTCTCGAGCCATTGTTCTCCTCAGACCATTGTCATCCTCAAGCTATTGCTCTCCTCAAGCCATCGCCATCCTTGAGCCACTGCCATCCTTATCATGCTGTCATTCCTCACACCCCTGCCCCCTGGCACTGGCAGCACCATGTTCCCTGAGCTCGTTCGTCCTGCATAGGCTGAAGAAGAGGCTGGTAAAGCTGCACGGGTGCAGGGCACTAGCCAGGCACAGGGCATTATGTTGCTCTGCTATGGTGAAACCTTTCAAGTATCCCCTGAAATCACCCATGAGATGGAGCCAGGCATGGGTCCCATCTTTGTCAGGGCCTGAGGGTGGACAAATGATTCCTTGGGATTTTCTGTCTCTCTCAGACCTTCATCCCCATCGCCTCATTGAGATTTTCACCTCCCAGAAACCTCCAGGAATTTCTCCAGGAATTTCCAGGAATTTCTCCAGGAAAATCAGCTGGAATCTCAGCCCTGGGCACCAAGCTGGGGGGAAAAGCCAGCCCAGGGGACACAGCATAATGCTGGAGGATCTGTCTCATTGTGGAAAGACAGATGGTGAAGGTAAATGCTTCCCTGGCAGTATTTGTCTCCTAAATTTCTACCCCAGCAGCTGGTATTGAACAGAGAAGAGCTGGTGACAGGGGAGCAAAGGAACTGGTGGGCATCCCTGTCTGTTTGACACTTGGGGTTTTGCCACCAGCCTGGATGCAGCCCAGCATGGGATGTGGTGTCATTGCACTGCACAGCCCCAACATTGTCCCCCCCAGCCCACAACATGCAACCTCCATCCTGTCTGCCCTCCCACATCCCTGCCCAGGGGATGGGTCCCCCACGTACCCCAGCCAAGGTCGGACTGCCATGTCTGGTCGCCAAAGGATGTTCAAGTAGGGTGAAGGCTGAGAAAAGCCTCCAACATATTCAGGCATTGTGATTGTCCCAGAGGTGTGTGCAGATCTGGGGGTAGGAAGGTGGCCAAGCAGGCACCAGTGGGGTGACCTAGCTCTGCCCTTGCCACCAGGGATGCCAGCTTGGATGACTTTGACTCCAGCCTTCTCAGCCTGGAGAAGAAGAGACTGAGGGGAGACCTCATTACACTCCACAGTTCCTCACAAGGGGAGGATGAGGAGCAGCCACTGAGTTATTCTCTCTGGCCAACAATGACAGGACCTTAAGGAAAGGCAAGATGTGCCAGGGGAGGGCTAGGGTAGCCATTAGGGAGAGGCTCTCCCAGAGGATGGTGGAGCACTGGAACAGCTCCCAGGGAAGCAGTCACAGTGCCAAATCTGACAATATTCCAGCAGCATCTGGACAACATCCTCAGCCACACAGTGTGGATATTGAGGGTTGTCCTGTGCATGGACAGGAGTTGGACTCGATGACCCTTGTGGTTCCCTTCCAACTCAGGACATTCTGTCATTTATGAACCTCTCCGTAGAGACAAAACCTGCCCTGAACAGCAGGGGCATCCACCTCAGCCCAGCCATCCCACCTATAGGGTCACCCCACAGCCCTGCACCCAGGGCATCCAAAGAGAGAGACCCCGAGGGAGCCCTTCGTGGGTGGCTCTTGTGAAGGGCTCTGGAGGACACCATGCCCAGTGCCTGCTCATCATGCTGGCAGAGCAGCTTTCCTTGTCTTTCTTCTGTGTGTTATCTCAAGACGTCGGAGCTGGCAGCTCCTGCCAGCGCTCGCGCAGCCTGACGTCGGTGCAGCTTGAAAGTGCGCGTGGCGTGTTTGATGTCAGGATTACCGGCTGGGTGTATTGTAAATGCTAAAATGAAATAAGAAGATTAGAGAAGAAAAGCGCCGCTCTGCAGCGTGTGCCTGCCGATTGCCTCCTGCCGGATCTTCTGCGGATGATGGGGGGCTTGGGGACCCAGCCTGGTGGTAATCACACAGTGCTGCCATGAAAAGGGTTAAAGAGAGCCAAGCCTCTTCCACTGTCACTGGTGCTGCTTCCACCCAGGCATGAGCCCAGACAGGGTAGGAGGCAGGATAGAGACCTTCCCAGCCCCTTGGGGTGCTGGGAATGCCAATGCTCATACAAATATTCAGTGGTTGCCCCTGCTGTCTCCATCCCAGATCCTGGGGGTCAGTGAACACCTCACATCAGCCCTGGGGCACTGAGGCAACTTGGGGCTGGATGGGTGCCTGCAGCCTTGCAGGGAAGCTGAAAGAGCACTACCGTCCTGCCTCCCTTCCCACTGTCCTGCACCCTCTCCCACCCTCCTGCACCTTATCCCACCATCCTGCCTCCCTTCCCAGAGAATGGAGGCACTGCTGCCTCCCGGGCTTGGGGAACGTCTTTTTAGGGGTTAAAGACTTGTCAGAGGTGCCTGATGACCCTCAGCAGCTCTTGCCAGTGGAATCCATGGGTCTCAAAAGGGCAGGTGAGTGCTCTCTTCTCCCCAGCCTATGTGGAAGGACGATGATGCCCTGGCACATCCAAGCCCAGGTCCATCTCCACACCCCTCCTGCTTCCTGCACCAACCTTTACCAGGAGGGAGAGAGGCCATCAAGCAATGGCCCCAGAGGGGATGGAGGATGAGCTGGGGCAGGGGTCGTGCCCTGCTGAACCACCCTGCATGTCCCACTGACAGCAGTGCAGTCCTCAGCATCTCTGCCAGCAGCCCAAGGCCCAGACCTGTGCATGCACGCCTCTGCTAGCAGGAGGGCAAGGGACCCTGAATTTCAGCACCAGCATAATTAGTCTTTATTTTCAGCTGTGCCTTTGTTGCCTTGCTGGGCCCTGCTGGAGGAGGAGGAAGAAGAGGAAGAAGAAGGGGAGATCACAGCATGACACTTGTGCTGGTCCTGCAAGACACCAAGCTGGACATGGGCAGTGGCGCATGGGGCACCAGGCTCAGCCTCACATATGCAGCCCCACATCTTCCCTGGCAGGATAAGTCCCAGGCTGGTGGCTCCTCCAGGGATGGAAGAGTACCCTCCTCAGGAATCCCTGCTACCAGTGACCCCCACCTAGCCACGGGACAGCTCAAACCCCCCAGGAATGAGATCCCTACGCTCACACTCTGCCACAGCAGCACCCAGTCCCCCCAGGACTGCACCCAGCATCCTGCATCCAGGAGCCAGTCACATCCCACGTGCCAGCGCACCCTCCCCACACCATCCCGTGCCCAGCACTGGCACAACTGCCTGACCGGGCAGGACCCTGCGGATCCCAGCAGGACAGTGGGAAGCCAATCACCAGCCACCTCCAGGGACTCTTCCCTTCCCTGCAGCAAGGAATCATGAGCAGGCTGGCACCTGGCCCCATGCCGTAACTGCATGGGTACCTGACTCCCCCCCTTAGCTCTTGCATCTGTTCCCAATCAAAGCATCATTTCAATCCGTTTGGGAGAAGGGGTTTTTTCTCCCCCTGCTACCAAATGCTATTGTTTTTCTGAGGCGCAGCAGCACAGGAGCAGCAGCTCAGCACCTGCCTGTGCCAGCCCCACTCAAAAACATGTGGGCAAGAGCCTCAAGCAAGACCCTGCTCAGCTCCTGCCTAATGAGAGCGGAGCTGATTTCAGCCCCACAGCAAAGCACTGGGCTGTTGTGGGGAGATGGGGCTGGAACTTCCCAATGGAAGCAGCAGTTGAGGGGCTTGATCCCCTTTCTGATGCCCAGAGGGTGAGGTTGGCAGGTGGACATGTGAATGAGGTGGGAGTGCATAGTGGTGCATGAGTGGGTGCCAGAGACCCATCACAATGCCCATGTACATCCCCATCCCCCGGGCTCTACTGCCAGCTCCAGGATCCCTCCTGGCCAAGCTCATCCCTACACGTAGGGTGGGTGGAGGTCCCACTTGCCCCCCATGCCTCCCTGGTTGTGCTGGAGACATCCAGGTCTGGCTTTTTCCCCTTCAGGACTCATCCCCTTACATTGCTGCAGGGCCTCTGTTGCTTCTGCACAATTAATGATCTTTAATTGCCTGTAAACATATCCCCAGCAGCACCAGAGCTGCCATGAGAAGTCACTGGAGTTGGGAAAAGGGGATGGGAGAAGGGAATCGTAGCAACTGTTGCTACGGCTGGACTGAACATCCCTGAAATGTGGATGTGGCCAAGAGGGGCTGGCAGCTTTGCCCAGCACCAGCCACAGCCCTGGGGGCAGTAGTATGAGGGGTACAGAGGTCTTGACCTGCTCCACATCCACCAATACAGTCTGCGTACCCCAAACCAATCCACATGCCCCTGTCCTTGTTGCCACAGTGCTGAGTCGCAGGGAGCTAAGGAATCCCATGAGCCCCCGCACTAGGATGTGTCTGCGTCTGGGGACCCACGGAGCTCTGGGGAGGGGTGCCTGTTCTCCCTCTCCACCTGCCCTCCACGCTGGACTTGCACACATCTACATGGCTCTAATGAAGCCCGCAAAGGTCAGCACTCTGTGTCAGGAGGCCGTTGCTGTAAATGCTATTTTCTAGCTCAGTGCCCTGCAACTCTTTCTGACGGTTGTGCTTAAATAAAACAAACAGTGCATTTTAATCTCTTCCACATACCGGTCCCAGCCACTGCTCCCCTGCATCCCACACGGCTCGCTACCCCCCTGCCCAGCAGGGGCCTCTGCCATCTCCCTGGGCCCCATCCTACATGAGACTGGATGACCTTCATGGTCCTTCTAACCTAAACCATTCTCTGATGCTATGATGTGAGCGACGAAGCTGGTGAAGGGGCTGGAGAACAGGCCTTATGAGGAACAGCTGAGAGAGCTGGGATGGTTTAGCCTGGAGAAGAGGAGGCTGAGGGGAGACCTCATTGCTCTCTACAACTACCTGAAAGGAGGTTGTGGAGAGGAGGGAGCTGGGCTCTTCTTACAAGTGACAGGGGACAGGACGAGAGGGAATGGCCTCAAGCTCCACCAGGGGAGGTTCAGGCTGGACATCAGGAAAGAATTTTTCACAGAAAGCGTCCTTGGGCACTGGCAGAGGCTGCCCAGGGAGGTGGTTGAATCACCTACCCTGGATGTGTTTTAAGTGATGGGTGGACGAGGTGCTGAGGGACATGGTTTAGCGGCAGATAGGAATGGTTGGACTCGATGATCCAGTGGGTCTTTTCCAATCTGGTGATTCTATGATTCTATGATTCTATGATACGAGTGTATGTTCACCTGTGCGGGAACACACGTGTGCAGGTGTGTGGGGTCCCTGCGTGTAATCATGGGCATATCTGTGTACACACAAGCGTGGAATCTCTGCCCACAAGGGTGCATGTGAACACGTGCATGTAGATATGGACGTGTCTGCAAGCGTGTGTGCACGACTGTAGGCACAGCTCTGCATGCAAGAAAATCATAGCATCATTAAGGTTGGGAAAGACCTCTCAGCTCATTCAGTCCAACTGTAAGCCCAACACCACTGTGTCTGCTGAACTACAGAATCATAGAATCATAGAATAACCAGGTTGGAAGAGACCCACCGGATCATCGAGTCCTGAACAGCCTGAACAGCCTATGTCCTGAACAGCCACCTCTACACAGTTTTTGAACCCCTCAAGGGATGGAGACTCTACCACTGCCCTGTGCAGCCTCTGCCAGGGCTTCACCACTCTTTCAGTAAAGAAATTTTTCCCAATGTCCAATTTAACCCTCCCCTGGGACAACTTGAGGCCATTTACCCTTGCCCTGTCATTTGTTACTTGCGAGAAGGTACTGGCACCCACCTCAACACAACCTCCTTTCCAGGAGCTGCAGAAAGTGATGAGGTCTCCCCTCAGCTTCCTCCAGCCTAAACAACCCCAGGTCCCTCAGCTACTCCCAGAAGCCCTGAGCTCCAGCCCCTTCCTCAGGTCTCCAACCCCTCAATGTCCTTCTTGGAGTGAGGAGCCTAAATTGGGTGGGTGTGTGTGAAGGCTGGGAAGGGGCAATTGATCAGGAAGTGCAGGGACAGGATGAGGGGGTATGGTTTTCATCTGAAAGAGGGGAGATTGAGATGAGATCTTAGGGAGAAATGTTTTGCTGTGAGGGTGGGGAGGCCCTGGCCCGGGTTGCCCAGAGCTGTGGTGGCTGCCCCATCCATGGAGGTGTTGAAGGCCAAGTTCGATGGGTCTTAAGAGCCCCTGATGCAGTGGGAGGTGTCCCTGCCCATGGCAAGGGGTCAAACTGTGTGGTCTTTGAGATCCCTTCCGACCCAAACAATTCCATGATTCAATGGGTATAAACCATACGTGCTGGATTGTGCATGCAGGTATGCTCGCACACGTGGCATCAGTGTGCTCAAGCACACCTGTGTGTGCACACACCAGCTCCTCGTACCAATCCTTTGCAGCACATTGCTTCACTGCAATCACAGTTTTGAGGAAGGGAGATGGGCACGGGAGCAGCAGCAGCCGCCGTAGCAACGTGCAGCCGCGCCAGAGATAAGTTCCTGCCACAAAGTTTTCTTTCCCTGCTAATTTTCTGATTAGCCCCTGTCTGATGCGTCGGCAGCCGCGCTCCACGGAGCTTATTCAAAGGCGGCGTAATCTTTCTAAGCAGCAAACAGGGGGCAGGGACGCCATTCAGCTCCCAGCAGACAGAGCCGTACGTCGGGAGGTAATAACTCTTGAGGGACTCGCAGCCGAGTGCTGACAAGCTGCCGGGAGGGCTGTGGAAATCCTTTCTGCGGATGAGCCAAGAGGATTCTCCTGAGATCCCCTAAAGCCTGCGTGTCACCTAGTCCAATAAAAGGCATTATCGGGAAGGAGGCATTTTGTTCTGGCGCATCTCAGGCCTTCAGCCCAGCCCCGGGTCTGTTGGCTTTGCATGAGAACAGGAGGCTTAGGGCACAGAAGGTGCTGCCTGCAAAGGATTCTGCTAGGTGTAGGGATGCTCTCTGCGCCCCCCAGCACCCCAGGTTGGGGTGCACGGTGATGCCTTTGCTCCACCCTGCATCCACCCACCCTGCAGCACCCAGCCCTGGGGATCTCCTGCCCCGAAGATGGCAGCAGCGCCTGGCACCGACCGCACTGGATCCCAGCACATCGGCCCGCTCTCCTGTTAGCCCTCAAGAAGGTGCAAGGTGCAGGGTTGGGGAATTTGCCGGGCTCAGAAGGAACAAATGGACCCAGCATCTTTGGTGTGTGGATGCCTCAACCCCATCCTGGTCCATCCCTTCACCAGGGGTGAGACTGTGGCACCCTGGGGGATCCTGCCAGCTGTGGGGGTGCCAGGCACCTGTGAACCACAACTTTGGGTCTGGGGAGCACAACCTGAGGGCTGGGGGGAGCATCTGGAAGGGGGTGCAGCATTCCTTTGTGCTCAGCACTTGTAAGTCTGCACCCCGAATTCTGGGTTTGGTTTTCAGCCCCTCACTACAGCAAGGACATTGAGGGGCTGAAGAACAGGGGTTCTGGAAGAGGTTGAGGAACCTGGGGCTGTTTAGGCTGGAGAAGAGGAGGCTGAGGGGAGAACTCATAGCTCTCTGCAGTTCCCAGAAAGGAGGTTGTGGTGGAGTTGGTGCTGGACTCTTCTCCCAAGGAACAAGTGATGGAACAAGAGGAAATGACCTCAAGTTGTACCAGGGGAGGTTTAGCTTGGATATTAGGGAAAATTTCTTTACTGACAGAGTGATGAAGCATGGGAACTGTTGCCCAGGGCAGTGTAGGATTCTCCATCCCTGGCAGGTTAGTAAAATATGTAGAGGTGGCTGTTGAGTACATAGTTTATTCAGCACAGTGGGATTGGGCTGACAGTTGGACTGGATGAGCTGAGAGGTCATTTCAAACCTCCATGATTCTGTGGTTCTATGATTCTAAGGCTGTGCTGGCAGTACCACACCAGAGAGAGAAGGATGGACCTCATGGTGCAGGAGGTCATCCTGGGGTGGCCCTGGCCACTTGTTTCCCCTGGATCCTACCTGGTCCAGGACTGCAGAGAAACTGCCAACCCACGGTGTTCCCTGCTGCAACCAGGCCCTGGGGATGGGCCATGTTCAAGGACATGATGGCAGGGCAGTGCCCACATGTGCAGGGGACACCAGCCTTAACCCTAGACCTGCAGGGGACTTCCCTGCTCTCACCCCCAGTTTAGGGGCAATTGACAGCTTTGTGGGGGCACCCACGGCTAATTTACTGTGCGCTACGTTAGCCAATAGCTTTGAAATGATGTGAAGATTTGCAGCCAAATCGTCTCATATAGAGATTTAGGAGGGTGACAAAGACAATTAAACATCCTTCCACAAGTACTGACTTGCAACTGAAAGGTGGAAAAATAACTACATTTTTCACAGCCCTTTTAAATCATCCTGATGCTCAGCTGGGCCACCGGGCAAACAAACCTTGGGCTGGCAACTGTGGGGCTGTAGGCACCACAGTCCTGTCTGCCAGGCTGGGAAAAGGGTGGTGGAGCAGAATTGGGGTTTGGGAAACCCAATTGGGCTAGCACAGGGTCCTAGGCTGGCAGCAGGTAGTGCACTGAGTGAGGGATGCTCTAGGGCAAAGAGGGCAGGGGGAACACGATGGTGGCTGCCACCCAAGCAGCTCTGAGCAGGAGGGTTAGTTAAATGAGCGCCACTGCATGGTGGGAGAGCAGGAAAGGGGGAACACGGGGCTGCAGGAGGCAAGTCGGCAGCATTGAGGCCTTGGAGATCATAGAATCATAGAACTGCTTATTTGGAAAAGGCCTTTGAGACCGTTAAGCCCAACCATACCTGTCCACAACTAAAACATGCCTGAGTACCTTGTCTGTTGTCTTTTAAACACCTCTAGGGATGGAGACACCACAACTGCCCTGGGCAGCCTCTGCTGGTGCCTGAGAATCCTTTCAGTGAAGAAATTATTCCTTAATGTCCTAAACCTTACCTGGTGCAACTTGAGGCCATTTCCATTTGCCCTGTCACTTGTTACTCGATTGAAGAGACCAGCATCCACCTCATCACCACCTCCTTTCCAGGAGCTGCAGAAAGTGATGAGGTCTCCCTTCAGCTTCTGCTTCTCCAAGGCTGAACAGGCCCAGTTCCCTCACATGCTCCTCATAAAACTTGCTCTCCAGCCACTTCACCACCTTTGTTCTCCTTCTCTGGATGTGCTCCAGCCTCCTCAATGTCCTTCTTTATGGGATTGGGGTCTTAAGCAGAGGCCTTTCAGGAGCATCAAGACACAAGCCAAAGCAGCTACAGTGTGCACACGCTTATTTGCAAATACAGAGTACATTTGCAACCCTTTGTGTATGGCCATGTATGTATGCGCATGAGTGTGACTGCTTAGGACCTGTTCCTGCCTCAGGCACCTGCCTGGTGCTGCTGAGCTGTGGGTGCATGTTGTCACCACCCACATGTGCCACCACTGTGTGCTGCACAGCTGGGCACACGTATGTGGCTGATATGTTTGTGCACAGGACATGGAGCTGTTAGAATGAGTCCAGAGGAGGCCACGGAGATGATCCAAGGGCTGGAGCATCTCCCGTACGAGGACATGAGAGCTGCAGTTGTTCAGCCTGGAGAAGAGAAGGCTGTGGGGAGACCTTAGAACAAATTCCAGTGCTGAATGGGGTTGGAGGAAAGCTGTGAAGGGGCTCTGGATCAGGGAAGGCAGGAATAGGATGAGAGGGAATGGTTTTCAGCTGAAAGAGGGGAGATTGCAATGAGATCTTAGGGAGAATATTTTCCTGTGAGGGTGGGGAGGCCCTGGCCCAGGTTGCCCAGAGCAGTGGTGGCTGTCCCTTCTCTGGAGGTGTTCATGGCCAGGTTGGATGGGGCTTGGAGCCCCGATCCAGTGGGAGGTGTCCCTGCCCATGGCAGGGGCTTGGAACTGAATGGGCTTTGAAGTCCCTTCCAACCCTAAACATTCTGCAATTCTATGCCATTGTTGTGCAGGCTCTGCATCAGTGACAGCTTCTGTGCCACTGTCTGGGTGGAGAAGTCACAGATCCATGAGTGTAGCAGGATCCCATGGGCATGTCACTGTTCCATGTCCACATCCACACATGTGCTTCCCCAGGTGAATCTGTCACGAATGCAGTCTGTGGCCATTTCTGTGCTATGTGTCATGTAGGTCCATGTCATAGAATCATAGAATCATAGAATCATAGAATCATAGAATCACAGAATCATAGAATCATGGAATGGTTTGGATTGGGAGGGCACTCAAAGCCAATCCAGTTCCACTCCCTGCCATGGGCAGGGACCACTCCCACTGGATCAGGCTCCTCAATGCCCCATCCAACCTCCCCTTCAACATCTCCAGGGATGGAGAAGCCACCACTTCTCTGGGCAACCTTGTCCAGGGTCTCCCCACCCTCATCGTGAAGAATTTCTTCCTAATGTCTAATATAAATCTTCCCCCTTCCAATTTAAACCTGCCCTGGCTCAACCCCAGTTGTAGGAGGGATACAGAGGAGAGGCAGCGAGGCATCCAGGATACTCAGTGGATATGAGGAGCCACATCACATCACCCAAGGGACCTCCTGACCTATCTCCAATGTGGCAGCCCTACCTCTCCAGTCTCTGCATCCCATGCACTGACCATGGGTTTCTCAAGGGCAGAGCAGAGACTAAAATTCATGGGGTGGGCAAGCAGGGACCCTCCACCCCTTTATGCCCCTGTTCACTGTACCAACCCCTGAGAACATTCCTGGCAGAATATTCCCATCCTTTGCCATCAATGCCACCTGATTGTGCCAGCAGGGATGCTCTGAACGTCCTGCCTAGCAGAGATGCTGCTGCTTTCTATCCATCTCCTTCTGAACGTGGTGCCAGAGGTGAGACTGTGTCCCTGCACGGAGGACAGGGAAGGAACCAGCAGGGCTAGATATGTGGGCTGTTCTGTGTCCCAGTCTCCAAAGGAAGATGGGGGCAGCAGGACTCCCTCATTCCTTTTTTCCCTGGCACCAGGAGCTCCCAAAGTAGCAGGCAAAGCTCTGCACTGAAGCACACAGGTGCTGGTGGCCCCATGTGCAGAGTGCCAGTGCTGTTCCTGCCCTGTCCCCTTCTTCGGGAGAGTTTCTAGTGGCCAAGGAGGCCACTGTGGATGGGCTCAGATTTTCAGATCCTACCAAGAGCAGGAAGGATACAATAGCAGCACAAGGTAGGAGGGAGAGGAGAGTTTATGGGGCTTCGTCCCATTCTCCATTTAATGGCAACGTTGATGGGAGGGTCCCCTTTTTGGACTGCCTGACACAGAGATGATAGTGTCCCCACCATAACTACTGTCCTGGGGCCCTTGAACTGGGACCAGTAACACCAAGGGTGCTGACAGCCTGAAAGCAAGCTGCAAATCACCCCAAATCCTCAGCTTTAAACTGGCCAGACTGGGCTGTTCTTAGGGTCCCATGAACCGGCTCAGATCAGTGAGGGACACCAAGCACAGTGAGGGTGAAGCCATCACTGATGCCACCCTGGGAAGGGAGGGAGGGAAGGAGGGAGGGAGAGAAAGAAGGAGGAAGGAGCACCACAGTGTAGGAGCAAGGAAGAAGAGGAGAGTTTCTGGGGCTTCGTCCCTTTCCCCATTTAATGGCAAAATTGGTAGGGAGAGTCCCTTCTCTGGGCTCCCTGACGCTGATTCCAGTGTCCTGGGGCTCTTTAACTGGGATCAGTAACACCAAGAGTGCCAAGAGCCTGAAAACAAGCAACAAATCACCCCAAATACTCAGCTGTGAACTGCCAAGACAGGGTTGTTCCCAGCGTGTCACAAACCAGCTCAGAGCTGTTGGGGACACCAAGTAGAGTGAGGGCGAAGCCACCACAGATGCCATCCTGAGAGGGCCTGTAGGGGAGCAGCCAACAGCGACCAAGTGCTTGAGTAGGGGACCCAAGTCAGAATGAGCCTGAGCCATCACCTCCACCTCTGTGGGCGAGCTGGAGGCATCAGAGCAGGGGATGCCACCTCTGTGCTGAGAGCTGTGGTTGACCCCTCCTGGGATATGAACCATATAATCATAGAATCACCAGGTTAGAAAAGACCCATTGGATCATCGAGTCCAACCATTCCTATCAAACACTAAACCATATCCCTCAGCACCTCGTCCACTCATCCCTTAAACACCTCCAGGGAATATGATTCAACCACCTCCCTGGGCAGCCTCTGCCAGTGCCCGAAGACCCTTTCTGTGAAAAATTCTTTCCTGATGTCCAGCCTGAACCTCCCCTGGTGGAACTTGAGGCCATTCGCTCTTGTCCTGTCCCCTGTCACTTGGGAGAAGAGGCCAGCTCCCTCCTCTCTACAACCTCCTTTCAGGTAGTTGTAGAGAGCAATGAGGTCTCCCCTCAGCCTCCTCTTCTCCAGGCTAAACACCCCCAGCTCTCTCAGCCGTTCCTCATCAGGCCTGTTCTCCAGCCCCTTCACCAGCTTCGTTGCTCTTCTCTGGACTCGCTCCAGAGCCTCAACATCCTTCTTGTGGTGAGGGGCCCAGAACTGAACACAGGATTCGAGGTGCGGTCTCACCAGTGCCGAGTACAGAGGGAGAAGAATCTCCCTGGACCTGCTGGTCACGCCGTTTCTGATACAAGCCAAGATGCCATTGGCCTTCTTGGCCACCTGGGCCACTGCTGGCTCATGTTCAGTCGCTGTCAACCAACACCCCCAGGTCCTTCTCCTCCTGGCAGCTTTCCAGCCAGACTTCTCCTAGTCTGGAGTTGCTCAGGGTTGTTGTGCCCCAAGTGCAGCACCCGGCATTTGGCCTTGTTAAATCTCATGCCGTTGGTCTCAGCCCAGCAGTCCAGCCTGTTCAGGTCCCTTTGGAGCCTCTCGACCCTCCAGCAGATCCACACTTCCACCCAGCTTAGTGTCATCTGCAAACTTGCTAAGGGAGCACTCGATGACTTCATCCAGGTCATTGATAAAGACATTGAACAGGACTGGACCCAGCCCTGAGCCCTGGGGACACCACTTGTCACTGGCCTCCAGCTGGATTTAACTCCATTTCCCACCACTCTCTGGGCCCGGCCAGCCAACCAGTTTTCCACCCAGGAGAGTGTGCGCCTGTCCAGGCCAGACGTGACAGTTTTGGTAGCAGAATGCTGTGAGAAACTGTATCAAAGGCTTTACTGAAGTCCAGGAAGATACATCCACAGCCTTTCCCTCGTCCATATGCCGCTGCTGCTCTCTGTCCCTCGGCTTGTCCCTTTCCCCGGCCTCTCCCTGGTGCTGGCCATGTCCCCGTCCCTCTCTCGTGGAGCACTCGTGACACCTAGTGGGCGAACGCCAGACTGCAGGTGGTGGCCCTGGCCCAGGGCTGTCACTGAAGGGGGGAACACTGTCCCCATCGCCCGGGGCAGCTGCAGCTGGGTTTGAACTTAGGTGGGCACATGGCTGGGCTTCGGGGTCACTGGGACTCAGGGGCACCACCAGGATCCTGGAAGTTCCTACAGTTCTGGGGCTTCGAGGTCTCATCCGGATCCTGAGGGTCTCACTGGGGCTTTGGGTTCTCATTGAGTCCTCACGGCTCTGGTCTTACTGGAAGTCTAGGGCATCATCAGGATACTCGAGCTCTCTACATCTCTGGGGCTTTGGGGTCTCACCAGGATCCTGGGGGGTATCTGCAGCTCTTGGGCTTTGAGGTCTCACCAGGATCCTAGGGGTCTCACTGGGGCTTTGGGGTTTCATTGGGTCTCCAGGGCACCGGGTCTCACTGGGACTCTGGGGCATCACCAGGATCCTGAGGCTCTCTACACGGCTCCTTGGAGCCCCAGGGCTCTGATGTCTCTGAGGTTCAGGGGTCTCACCAGGATCCTGGGTGTCTCTACACTTCTGGGACTTTTGGGTCTCATCAGGGCTTTAGGGTCTAATTGAGGCCCTAGGGCTCCCCTCAGGCCTGGGACTCTGGTGTCATTGAGGCTCTGAGGTCTCCTCGGGATCCTGGGGGTCCCTACAGCTCTGAGGCCTTGGGGTCTCATCAAAGCTTTGGGGTCTCACAAGGATGCTGGGGGTGTCTACATTTCTAGGGCTTGAGAGTCTCACTGGGTCCCCTGGGCTCCCCATAGCCCCAGAGCTCTGGGGCTCTGAACTGTCACCAGGATCCGGGGAATCTCTACAACTCTGGGGCTTTGGCGTCTCATAAGGCTTTCAGGGTCTCATTGAAGACACAGGGCTCTGGTGTCACTGGAGCTCTAAGGCCTCACCAGGATCTTGTGAGTCTCTACAGCTCTGGGGTTTGGTGTCTCACTGAGGCTTTGGGGTCTCATAAGGGGCCCAGGGCTCCTCACAGCCCAGGGCTCTGGGTCTCCCTGAAGCTCTGAGGTTTCACCAGGATCCTGGGTGTCCCTACAGCTCTGGGGCTTTGGGGTCCCATTAGGGCTCCACGCAGCCCCAGGGCTCTGGTGTGACTGGGGCTGTAGGGTCCCCCAGAGTCCCCTGCAGCCCTGGGTTTCTAGGGTTGGTCCTGCAGACCTGAGACTCTGGGACCACCCTTGGCATCCCTGCAGGACTGGGGCTCTGGGATCTCCTGAGGGCCCCAGAGGACCCTGGAGCCCCAGAGTGTCTCATGCTTTGCCCCGCTTCTGGATTGGGATCTCACTTTTCCCTTGTTTTCCCGATTCTGGCTGTGTTTCTCAAAGTGGAGGCAGCCTGGCCAGAGCTATCATGACCTGATGTCCCTCAAGGGCTTAACCCCTTCCTGGGATGACCTTCACCTCCCAGTCGCCATCTCCTAGAGTTGTCTGGCATCTTTAACCCTTCCCCACTGCTCCAGGTGGGTTTCTCCCCAAACTCTCAGCCCATCTTCAGCTTGTCCTCCTCCCTTGCTCATAGCCCACAAGATAAACCCTGGTGGAACGAGGATCTGAGGGGAGCCAGCACTGTGGTTTACATAAAGCCGAAGCACAAGTGATTTCTATAGGAAAAGCATTTTTCATTTCAATTTGCAAAGCCTTTCAAAGCCGATTCTCGGTGGAACAGGAGCAGTCGCTGCAGAGGGGATTGGCTGCTCTTCTCCAGCTCTGGAGAGGCTGGAATCTCGTCCTGCTGAGGCATCAAGCTCCTTAGCAGAGCTGTGAACGCCCACACGCAAAGCCCTGCAACCTCACTCCCAGCATGTAAATCCCACCTCCCAGCTCATGGAGAGCTTAGATATTTACCATGGAGGATGGAAGGAGGATCAGAAAGCCCTTCTTTGGACATAGGGAGGGTGGGAGGTGTACCCCTGCATGCCCTGGTGCCATCAGGATTCTGCTCATGGAGCCAGGATCTGTGGGCATGCAGGGATCACAGAATCACAGAATAACCAGATTGGAAGAGACCCACTGGATCATCAAGTCCAACCATTCCTATCAAACACTAAACCATGTCCCTCAGCACCTTGTCCACCAGTCACTTAAAACACCTCCAGGGAAGGTGAATCAACCACCTCCCTGGGCAGCTTGTTCCAGCACCCAAAGACCATTTCTGTGAAAAATTTTTTCCTAATGTCCAGCCTAAATCTCCCCTGGCGGAGCTTGAGGCCATTTATTCGTGTCTTGTCCCCTGTTACTTGGGAGAAGAGGCCATTACCCTCCTCTCTACAACCTTCCCTCAGGTATTCGTAGAGAGCAACGAGGTCTCCTCTCAGCCTCCTCTTCTCCAGGCTAAACAGCCCCAGTTCTCCTGTAAAGTCCTGGAGACTGCTGGCTTGATGGCCTCCAATGTCATATCCCACTGCCTGTGACAAAGCATAGATGGAGAGTTCCACAAAGAGCAGGACCCTGTGTGCTTCTAGCAGAAGGAACCATTTCAGCAGTGCCCTGGGACAGCATCCCAGGGACAGGACAACCTTGTGAAGGGCAAGCCTGTCTCCTGACAGCGTGATTCTCACTGTGAAGACACAGACATGGAGCACAACCCAGGGAACGTAACCCCATGCCAGCCATGGGGCCACTGCAAGCTGCCCAAGTCCCACGGCTAATGAAAGCCAGCGTCCAGCTAATCCACATGTGATGAGCCACCACCAGCTGCTGGAAGCACAGGGCAGTGCGGTTACAACAGTGACTCCATGGTGCAGGTTTAGCCCTGGCAGCAGTGTCTGAAGGGCACTGTGCGATGGGAACAGACCCAGAGCCCCATCAGCAACTCGTTAACAGATACACAAGCCACACGAGTCCATTAAGTCCATCTTCCTTGGAGTCAAGTCCTGCTAGGGTGGCAGCTCTGCTGCCTCCAGAGAAGCTTCCCTTACTCCCTCTGTCCTTGCTGCTGAGGTGCTGCCAAGTATCTGATGGGTAGGATGGGGCTGTTGTACCTTGAGGAGGTCCCACAAAACAGTGCGACGTTGCTGTGAGATAGAATCATAGCACAGAATCATCATGGAAAGGGTTGGGTGGGGAAAGCCTCAAAGCCCATCCAGTTCTACCCCCCTGCCATGGGCAGGGACACCTCCCACTGGATCTGGTTGCTCCAAGCCCCATCCAAACTGGCTTTGATCAGCTCCAGGGATGGGGCAGCCACCTCTACTCTGGGCAGCCTGGGCCAGGGCCTCCCTACTCTCACAGCAAAACATTTCTTCCTAAAATCTCTTCTTAATCTCCCCTCTTGCAGCTGAAAATCATCCACCCTCATCCTATCCCTGCACTCTCTGATCAAGAGCCCCTCCCCAGCTTTCCTGGAGCCTCTGTCAGTACTGGAAGATGCTCTAAGGTCTCTGTGGAGCCTTCTCTTCTCCAGGCTGAACAATCCCAGCTCTCTCAGCCTGTCCTCATACAGGAGGTGCTCCAGACCTTGGATCATCTCCGTGGCCTCCTCTGGTCTTGCTCCAACATCTCCATCTCCTTCCAGTGCTGAAGACTCCAGAACTGGATGCAGGGCTCCAGGTGGGTCCAACTAGAGCAAAGCAGAGGTGTAGAATCCCCTCCCTTACCCTGCTGGTCCCACTGCTTTGGATGCAATCCATTCTCTTCCCAGCCTGTATTTGTGCTTGGGATTGCCCCGACCCAGCTGCAGGACCTTGCACTCCCTAAGGTCCTAGTCACCGCCTGGCTGGGACTCCAGATGGCTCCAGCCACGGGACATTTGATATTGAGTGCTCATGAAGAGATGTTAAACAAGATGTGACAGAGGCAAGGACACATTAATGTGTTGCTTTACATTTGCTACTGTCACCTTCATCTTTCTCCTTTGGGTTGTGCCAGCTTCCAGCAGCAGCATTCAGATCTGGATCCTGGGTCCAAAAGAGCCAAGGGCAGTGGCAAATGAGGTTGGTTTGAGCCCTGAGTGCCTGCAAGGGCAAATGGGTCATGAGAATCCATCTCAGCTCAGCTGGTGGCTTTCCAGGGATATATGGTGGTGAGTAGCAAGCTTTTGGGTGGCTGTACTGTCATCCAGCTGAAAAACTGCCCCCAAGGGCTGCTTCAGGGGAGAAGAAAGCAATTTCTATTCAAGTTTCCAGCCTGCCCCACTACACTGGGAAATGCTCCTGTCTTTCAGGTGCAGAAAGAAATGTGACCAGCCCACAGGGCTTCTTCCTGCTTCAGTGATGCTGGGCAAGCAGCTTTCTCCTTTCCACACAACTGGTCTGAGATCTTCCATCCCCAGAACTGCAGTGTCCTCTAGTCCTTCACCCCTGCACATGCTTCAGAGCTGCAGACCCCTAGGCTTGGGTCCCACTTTCTCCCATGTGGGCTCTCCAGGCTGCGTTTGGCTCTTGCAGGGGCCAGGTTGACTGCACACACTTTCACACAGATACACATGCGTGCACACGCTTGCACTCACTGGAATGCATCCTGTGGGGCGCTGCAGCAATGGCCCAAGACAGCTCTACACCATAAATCCATCTGGCCTTGCTTGTTCCCTGCTCTGCAGACCCAAGGACACCCCAAGGTCCTTCCTCTGCATCGTCCCCAACTTGGGATCTTCCACACGCTGTCCAATGCGGCAGCGCGTTAACCAAGCATGTCCCTTGGCAGTTCTGCCTCACCAGCAGCTGTCACAGCCCCCACAGCAGCCCAGGCAGTAGAACATTCAGCCCCATGATGAGCTGGTCTGCATGGAGGAGGTGCTGCTCAGCCCACCATGCTATGGCATGGACAGCTGCAGGTAGCCTTCCTCGCCAGGCAAGGCTTTGGGACTGGCTGCAGCCTTACAGCTTCTCCCAGCTCTCCCTCCCTTTATTTTTTGCCCACACCTTCATGCCCAGCTGGCAGCTCACCTCAGTGGGGTTACCCACGGTCATTGGTGGAGCCATGGTCCCCATCCCCATCAGATAGCTTGATGAGGAGACAACTGCACCCTTGCCTTGTCGGTGAGGCCAAGCTAGGGAGAATGGGTGTGCAGTGAAAGGCAGAGCTTCAGTCTAGGTGGACCCTGAGAAACTGAAGATTTGGGTCATAAAAACATGAAATGATTTGGCTCAGAAGGCGCATCAAAGCCCATCCAGCTCCAAGCCCCTGCCATGAGCAGGGACACCTCCCACTGCATCAGGTTGCTCAAAGGTCCATCCAACCTGGCCTTGAACATCTCCAGGGATGGGACAGTCACCACTGCTATGGGAAACCTAGGCCAGGGCCTCCCCATCCTCACAGCAAAACATTTCTTCCTAACATCTCATCTCAATCTCCTCTCTTGCAGCTGAAAACCATGCCTCCTCAATCTATCCCTGCACTCACTGGTTAAGAGCCTCTCCTTAGCTTTCCTGGAACCCCTTTCAGTACTGGAGGCTGCTTTAAGTCTCTGTGGAGCCTTCTCTTCTCCAAGCTCAACAACTCCAACTCTCTCAGCCCGTCCTCATACAGGAGATGCTTCAGCCCTCAGATCATCTCCATTGCCTCTTCTGGCTTCACTCCAACGTCTCCATGTCCTTCTTGTGCTGAGAACTCCAAAACTGGATGCAGGCCCCCCTCTGGTGGGGGTCTCACCAGAGCAAAGCAGAGCAGAGATACAGAATCTCCTCCCTGGGATATGGCCCTGCTGGTCATACCAGTTTCACCAAGGGGCCAAGCAGTGTCCCACAGGAAAGGACCTGGGACAAGGTTCTGGACAAAGGGTTAACAAATGGAGCAAGCTGCCACCCTTGGTGACATGAGGTAGAATGTGGCCAGAAGCCTTAGAGAAGGGTTTGCCCCCACTTCGCAGCACCAGAGCACCCACAACTGCTGTGTTTAACCTGCACCCTCCCCCCCCACCCCCCCAGTTTGGGAAGAGGTGGAGGAGCTGGAGAGGGACCAGCAAATGCTGCTGACAGTACAGGGGCCTGTCACTACAAAAGGTGTGGGTTGGGACCTGCCAGCATCATGCAGCTACTTGGAGGGCAGATGCAACAGAGCCACACTTGGTTGGTGGGGCACGTGATGTGACAGGGCACACCAGACATCCACTGTAGCTTCATGCTGGACAGAAGAAATCATTCTTTCCCTTCCTGGGGTGGTGCAGCTATGAGACAGCCCCCAGGGTGGTGGGGTACATCCATCCAGACACAGCTGGGTAAAGCCCTGGATGACCTTACCCTGTGCTAATGGCATTTCTGCATCCACTCGTGGATGACCTTACCCTGTGCTAATGGCATTTCTGCATCCACTCGTGGATGACCTTACCCTGTGCTGGTGGTGATTCTGCTCCACACCGCAGAGTGGGCCAGAGGCTCCCAGAAGGCCCTTCCCATCAGCATCACCATTATCCTGCGAGCCCAGTGAGCAGCAACCTCCCCACTGCAAATTCTTTCTTTTCCCCACTCCAGGAGTCCACCCTGCAGCCCCAGGACCCCCTGACAGCCAAGGTGCTGTGATCTGGACCGTGGCCCTACCCTAGGCAAGCCAGGGCCTGTGCTGGCCCGCATCCCTGGGATGCTGAAGCCCATCGCTTCCTCTGAGCCGCGGGGAGGCCTGGCTGCTGCTCCTGGCAAGTGATCAGCTGATCCCGGCAGCGAGCTGGTGCTGCAAAGTCAGGCACAGAGATTGTGTCGGCAAGGGGAGAGCGGGGTCGGCAGGGACGGGGGGCTCGGGGAGCCTGGGGCAGCTCTGCCCGGAAAGCCGAGCCACCTGCGCGCTGCTACCTGCTGAATAATAGAGGAGCTGCCAGCCAGCCGGAGAGAAATGTGATCCTGGTTAGCCAGCCGGAGAAGACATCCGAGCTCGCAGCAGCTGCGATAGCAACTGCAGGGAAGGAGCCTTCCTCTCTGCTGCTCTGCGCCGTGCAGCGTGGCAGGGCCGGCCGGAGGTCTCTGCCCATCTTGGTGCTCCTGGGGGGCCGGTGCCCGCTGCAGGGGCCCGGGCGCAGGGCTCAGAGGATGATGTGAGCTGCAAGCAAGGCAGAGCTCAAGGGCAGAGCTGCTTTCCTGGGAGGGGGAGGCAGAAGGAGTCTGCTTGCAGCCAGTGCCTGCACCCTGGGTCTGGCAGCTCAGCCTCATGTCCAGAGGAGGCGAGATGGTTTATATCCCGGACGACTCCGACTTCAGCTCCTTCCGGGATCAGTGTGAGAGCCTGGAGGGCTGGCACTGTCGCTATAACAAGAATGGCGTGACCGTGTGGAGTCAGGGCCAGGAAGAAAGCTGCACCGTACAGAAGATCAAGGTAAGCAGACGCTGGCTGCTGCAGAACCACCAGCCCTTCCCTGCCCCAGCTGCAAACCCGGGTCCCTGGGGTGCTGGCCCACCCTGAGGGGGCACAGCAGCCTGGTCCAGCCTGCCTGTGGGTGTTTCTGGCTGGGTTCGTCCCCCAGAGGTGCTTCCCGCAGGTTCTTCCACCTGCCCCACAGCTTTTAGCCTCTCGACCTGCTGGGGCACTCACTGCAGCATGGAGAGGTGTCCTGCCATGCACACAGGCTTGTGGGCTCGCATTGCGGCTGCCCTTGATCTGGACACCAGTGGGAAGGCCCTGGGATCAATTACGTTACGGAGATGGCCTTGTTGCCATCAGGCATGAGACATGCTGGTGGGATGCCTCTCTGATGCCTCTTCCCCATCCTGGAATGCATAGCCTCGCATCCTGCACCGGCTCAGCATCCTGGAGAGTTTAAGAACTCACATGTGCTGTCTCAGGAGGTTTCCTTCTTGCCCGGGGCCAGATCTGGGATGCTGCAGAGGGAATAGTGAGGGCCAACCATCCCTCAGGCTGTAACACCTTGTTCCTCATCCACATGGCGCCAGTGACACTGCCAGGTGACCCTGAGTACATCAAGAGTGGTTACAGGGTGCTGCTCCTTGCGTGGGAGCATCCTGTGGGTCAGTGCCTGGCTCTGTGGCAGATGTCACCAACAATGCTTTGATTTTTCTGGCCACCGAGGATAAGGACCAGTGGGAAGTGATGGGATCCGAGGCCAGAGCATCTCACCAACAGGCTAGCTGACCTGGTGAGGAGGGCTTTCAACTAGGAGCATTAAAGAAGGGGTTCTATGATCTAAAGAGGCATGGGGAGGATGTTAGGAGGTATCTGGGGTGCAGTACTTTGGAGGAGGCTCTTCCATTGCTCTCCTAAGCACAGAGTAACTGGCAGCCCAGTGGCCTGCAGAGCAGCACGTGCAGCTGGGATGATACCAGGAGGAGCTGGACACACAGTGATTGCAAAGCTGAGGTGGCTGGAGGCCTTATAGGGCCATGGTGAGGAGTAGCAGTGCTCTCTGCAGAGATTTAATGAGCCAGAGATGAGCTTCTGGGTTAGGATCAGGGATTACTTAACCCACTTGGGCATGAAAAAGTCCACAGGACCAGTCAGGACATACCTGGGGATGCTGAGTGAGGTGGCCAATGTCTCTTTGAAAAGTCCTGGTTACTCCAGGAGGTTTCTTATAAATAAGAAAAGGCAAACATCATCTCTGTCTTCCAGAGGGGAAAAAAGGATGCTCCAGGGCACTACAGGCTGTGTCACCTCCATCACTGGGAAGTTGATGGAGAACATCCTCCTGGAAGCCATGTCCTGAAGGACAAGGGCAGTGGGAAGAGCAGGAAGGAATTACCAAGGGCAAATAATGCTTGACCAGCCTGGTGCCTCCTGCAATGAGAGGGCTGGCTGTGTGGGCATGGGGAGAACAGCGGAAGCCACATACTTTGATTTCAGCAAAGCCTTTGCCAGGGTTTCCCATACTCTTTTTTTCACTAGATTGGTATGGAAAGGCAGCCCACCACCAAGCTCATAGCTCATGGTGGTCAGCAGTGCGGAGTCCAGATGGTGGCCAGTCGCTGGGTTCCTCTGTTACTGGGATGGTGGGATCAGGTGCTCTCTCAGCAAGTCTGTTGGCAGCACTGAAGTGTGGAAAGTATTTGAAGCGCTGGCGTTACGGCTGCTGCTCAACGTGACCAGGCTGGAGAAATAGGCAGGAACCTCGTGAAGTCCAATCAAGTTCAAACAAGCACAATCTGGCAGAGGGGATGAACCAAGCTACCAATGAGCCCAAGAGAGAGGGGGCTCCAGGCAGGTTCAAAGGAGATTGAGCAGCTTCACCAATCCTGATTCATTGCAAGTTAAACCTCCTTGAAGTGGTTCTTCCCTGCTCTGGACAGGTCTTGGCCATGGTGCAAGGGTTAGCACTGCCCAGGGACCTTCCCTAAAGGAAGGATCTAGGATGCCACACAGTCAGGGCAGGAGAGCTGAGATGCACAGGGTGAGGTGTGTGGATCAAAATAGCCTCGGCCTTTCCATTAATGCAGGTTTAACCTGAGGGGTCCCAGAGCAGCTGGAGGTCTGGATTTTCTCCACCTGAATTCACTGTGGTTGACCTGGTTGAGGGCTCTA
Source organism: Clamator glandarius (assembly GCA_033459285.1). Taxonomy (NCBI): domain Eukaryota; kingdom Metazoa; phylum Chordata; class Aves; order Cuculiformes; family Cuculidae; genus Clamator; species Clamator glandarius. The sequence goes on along the minus strand of JAUNZM010000342.1, from coordinate 1,488,221 downwards.
TTTCACAACCTTTGTTCATCCTCGGCCAGAGAGGGGTGGTGGACTGGCTTTAATGGGGGATTTGGTGGGTGCAAGGCTGTGACGGCCCTGCTGTGCTAACCAGAGCTTCTAGAAACCCAGGAGGACCATGAGTTTCACCTCCAGCTGCAGGCATCCCTCACCCTGCAGCAGCAGCACCTCCAGACACAGCTTGGATGGGGGGAGCTGGGCAGGAGGAGGAGGGGGATGGGGATGGAAGCTCCCACACTCTCCTCTGTGGTTCACTGTGGAGCACAGCACATTGACAAGCCTGTCCTGGGCACGAATCCAGCACACCAGGCAGAAACCATCACCCAGGCCATCAGGGAAAGCTTGCCTGAGATTGATGAGACCTGCCATGTTCAGAGGGCCATCTCCAATTACATGGCACTGTCGAACATCTCATCAAAGATGCAAGGCCTCTAACGAGGAGCAGATGACATCGCCTTCCTCCCGGCATTGAGAGGAGCAGGGCAGCCGACTTCATCAATAATGCACTCAGCAGCAACTCCGTAGCTCCGGTTACAGCCAGGCCCCCGCCAACCTCCCTACACCAGACCACGCTCCCAAGAGCATTGTGCCAGGGCAGGAGCACCCCTCTGCGTGCCCTACAGGAGCATGGGGTGAGGGGACAGAGCTGCACTCAGGGTATCCAGACACTGGACCACCAGGCAACCCCATCTGAGGGCAGAGGGTCCTTCCACCTGCTTTGCATTGTGTTGCATGGCTGTGTGGCTCTGCCTGGGCTGTCCTGAAGCACAGGAATATGCCCTGAACCACATGTGTGTGGCTTTACAGCAGCATGGGGGCACGTCATTCACAAGAAACCAGCGTAAGGTCCTTGTCCCCAGATGGGCACAGCTCTGTGCTCTGGGGATGAGTGTTTTCCTCGTCTCCCTGCAGACTCGCATCTCCTGCAAGGATGTCCCCGCTGAGACGCTCTACGATGTCCTGCATGACACCCGCTACCGTGAGAAATGGGACTCGAACATGATCGAGACCTATGACATCGGGCGCCTGACCGTGAATGCTGACGTGGGATACTACTCCTGTGAGCAGCCCCCAGCCCCTTCCTCCTCAACTTCCTCATGTGTGGATGTGGGGTTCTGGGGACAATGGATTGGACAGTAATGGGTTTTGTTCCATAGGGAAATGCCCAAGTCCTCTGAAGAACAGGGATTTTGTCACCCTGCGCTCCTGGCTGCCCCTGGGCAATGACTACATCATCCTCAACTACAGCGTCAAGCACCCGGTGAGCCCCAGCCCTGGCAGGAGTGCTGGCCCCATGGGTACCCAGGCAGTGGGCCACCAGGCAGCCCCATGTGAGGTCCTTCTACCCCCTTTGCACTGTGCTGTATGGTGGCAGCAGGGCTGGTGGCTCTGCTGGGGCTGTTCTGAAGCGCAGGGCCATGCCCTGTCCCCATGGGCCAGCAGGGCTGGGCAGCAGCTCGGGCAAGCATTGAAGTGCACAACATCTCTCTGTAGAAATACCCACCCCGGAAGGATTTTGTGAGGGCCGTGTCCCTGCAGACAGGCTACCTGATCAAGGCGAACGGTGCCGGAGCCTGCGTCCTCTATTATCTCACCCAGGTGGATCCCCGCGGTGAGTGCCAGCATGAGGAGAGTGCAGCCTGCCTCCTCAGGGATGGGTCCCCTTGTGCCCCCAAGAGATAACCCACCATGGGTCTCCCTCACCCTGAGTTCCCAAGGGTCCTGGGAAGTGGGAACAACCCAGAGAAGGTGTCCCCTCACAGGGCACAGCATGGGGCACTGCGTGGTGCTTTCAAGTGAGTGATGCAGCTTTGGGCTCTTGCAGGGTCGTTGCCAAAGTGGGTGGTGAACCGTGTCTCCCAGTTTGTGGCACCAAAGGTAAGCAGGACACACAGGGATGAGCTGCCCTGAAGCAAAGCCCTGTGTAGAGGCAGGATGGGTGCTGGGTGACCTAGGGCTCACAGGATGGGTGCTGGGTGACCCAGGGCTTGCAGAACAGGGGCTGGGTGACTGAGGGCTTGCAGGACTAGTGCTGGGTGACTGAGGGTTTGCAGGATGGGTGTTGGGTGACTGAGGGCTTGCAGGATGGGTGCTGGGTGACTGAGGGCTTGCAGGATGGGTGCTTGGTGTCCTAGGGCTCACAGGGTGGGTGCTGATGACTCACAGCTTACAGGATGGGTGCTGAGTGGCCCAGCAGAACGTGCACTGGACATGACGCTGTGGCCGTGGGGTTCAGCCAAGGCCCCCATTCCCTCCCAGCACCCTCAAAAAGCAGCTATAGGATTGCTGGGAGCTGTGCTCACAAACCAGGGCAGCTTCACCCCCGCTGGGGACTTGGAGCACCATGACGGGCTGGACCCACTCTGCCCACAGGCAATGAAGAAGATCTACAAGGCTGGGCTGAAGTATCCAGAGTGGAAACGAAAGCACGACCCCGAATACAAGCCCTGGGTGTACCCGGAGCAGAACACATTGCCCAGCGTCAGCCTGGCCGAGCTTTCAGTGCAGCACGCCGACTCACTGGAGAACATTGATGAGACGGGGCTGTCTGAGGACCACCTGAGCACCAGTGACCACGAGGCTTGAGCCCTCTTAGGGGAGGAACCCTCATGACCGGGGCCACGGGTCAGAATTTGGTCCCCTATGCCCCAATAGTTACACCTGCTCTTCAACTCCTTCATCACAGACCCCCCCTACCCGAGCATGGTCCCATGGGAACCTACAGCACGGGTGATGGAAAGAGGGAGGACAGGCACCCAGGTCCCCAGAATCACAGAATAGTTTGGGTTGGAAAAGATCTTTAAGATCATCAAGTCCAGCTCTAGATCATTGAGTCCAAACATAAATATCTGTAGTGGCCCATGGAGGTTTCCCCATGCAAATGTAGCAGTGAGAAAAGGGGTGCCCTAAGGATAGGCTGGGCAAGGCAAGAGTGGGGAAGCATTCATGGCGTGGGTAGGAGCTTTCCTGGCACCAGGATATCTCTTTGCCATTGTAGGAGCTTCTTGGGGGGGTTCTGATGGGTTCCTGCCAAGGCTTTGCAGCAGCTTGGGCTGACCCACTGCTCTGAGGTATGACTCAAAAAGGCCAGACCCACTCCAGCCCACCAAACTCCCCAACGCTTTACATGACCCCCCACCCACCCCCATCTCAGGGAGCCCTCCCAGGTCCTCTCCCAGGTATCAGACGGCTCTGCAGGCTGATTCTGGTCCAGCTGGATCGGGGAGCCTGTTCCCCACATTGTGCTTGAGGGCCACTTGTCCGGGCAGTGGGGTCCTGGGCAGCCTCTGTCCTCGCTCTCTCAGTGTTTGCCGCTGCTGTGGTTTCTGGCACAATAATAAAGGGGCTGGTGCGTGTGCGTGAGAGCTTGGGATGGCGGGGGACGGCAAGGAACCTGGCACAGAGCCCACCATGACGTTGTCCAGGCACGGGGTCCTGGGTCAGAGAGGAAGATCCAGTCCAGCCCCAGCCCCTAGGGTGACCTCAGCAGTGTGGCTGGCTGCAGGGCAGGAGAGGAGGATGCTGGGGCTCCACACACCCACAGGAGAGCGTGCGTGGGCATGGGGCAGCTCTCACCAGATAACAGGAAGTCAGTCCAGACATGCACCACAAGGGAACGTGCTGACAAACAGCATTTTCCATTCTCCTGTTCACCCCCACGCACAGAGGCTGCCGGCAGCTGCTGGACTCCTGCCTCGGCTGGGTTCAATCCTGATCTGCACAAGGTCAATGAGAACGGGACCATCCCTGCTGACAGTTTTAGGTACTCAGCTCCAGACCAGAATAAGGTTGGTGGGTGCTTTTACAGCCAGAGCAATTGTGGGGGTCAGCCCCCTGCAGCACCCAGGGCTTGCAGCCAGCACAGAGCCTCCTCCCACTGGGGCTTTGCAGACACTGACCAACCCAACCCTCTCTGCTCCCACCTCGGGCTGCTGCCCTGTGCTTGCTTCCTCTGCTTCTCATCTCCTGTTCATCCAAATGCCCAGCTGGGTGCTCCCTAACCCCATTATCCACCTCTTTTCCCCTCTGAGGGTGGGGAGGCCCTGGCCCAGGTTGCCCAGAGTAGAGGTGGCTGCCCCATCCCTGGAGGTGTTCAAAGCCAGGTTGGATGGGGCTTGGAGCAACCAGATCCAGTGGGAGGTGTCCCTGCCCATGGCAGGGGGATAGAACTGGATGGGCTTTGAGGCCCCTTCCACCCAACCCTTTCCATGATGATTCTGTGCTATGATTCTATCTCACAGCAACGTCGCACTGTTTTGTGGGACCTCCTCAAGGTACAACAGCCCCATCCTACCCATCAGATACTTGGCAGCACCTCAGCAGCAAGGATAGAGGGAGTAAGGGAAGCTTCTCTGGAGGCAGCAGAGCTGCCACCCTAGCAGGACTTGACTCCAAGGAAGATGGACTTAATGGACTCGTGTGGCTTGTGTATCTGTTAACGAGTTGCTGATGGGGCTCTGGGTCTGTTCCCATCGCACAGTGCCCTTCAGACACTGCTGCCAGGGCTAAACCTGCACCATGGAGTCACTGTTGTAACCGCACTGCCCTGTGCTTCCAGCAGCTGGTGGTGGCTCATCACATGTGGATTAGCTGGACGCTGGCTTTCATTAGCCGTGGGACTTGGGCAGCTTGCAGTGGCCCCATGGCTGGCATGGGGTTACGTTCCCTGGGTTGTGCTCCATGTCTGTGTCTTCACAGTGAGAATCACGCTGTCAGGAGACAGGCTTGCCCTTCACAAGGTTGTCCTGTCTCTGGGATGCTGAGATGGGTCCCTCTCCAGGAAGCACGCAGGGTCCTGCTCTTGGTGGGACTCTCCATCCACCCTGTCACAGGCAGAACAATGGGACATCACACACACGGGGCTCACTGGAGAGGGGCAAGGAGGTCCTGGCTGCTGGGACATCCAGCTCCTACGGTTTGCAGCTGGGCTGGATGGACAAGCAGAGCAGGGGCAAGAAGCCACTTCTGCAGGGAAAACATGGAAAGCTCAAGGGCAGGAGATGCGCAGTAGAGTGAAAACATGGGAAACCCAGGGGCTGGAGATGTGCAGGCTTCCCCTTTCCAGCACATGAGGTTCACAGTGAGGGGAGAGGTCCCTCAGGTCCATCCCTGCCCTGTGCTGCTCCCACCACACCAGCAGACAGAGGACAGACCCAGCAGGGCTGATCACACATCCCAGCCTCAAATTGCCCCAATAGCACTTGAGGCAGAGCCGAGCAGGGAACCACAGACAGAAGAAGTAGGGGGAGACACGCCGGGTGCTGCCCTGATGGGCCACAGCCTGCTGGCACCCCAAGACCACAGGGGCACGGGGTGAAGACCACCCTGCACATGCTCAGTGCTGAGGGAAGCATCCTCGACTCTTCTCTTTCCCAGGATTTTTCTGTGCTGCAGCAGCACTGCAGCTCTGCTGCCCAGCTATTTTTAGACCTAAGTAGGTGTAAGGAGCTGCTGCCTGAGCACCAAGAGGCCAGCGGGGAGTCACAGAATCATAGGATTGTAGAATCATGGAATGGTTTGGGTGGGAAGCGACCTCAAAGCCCATCCAGTCCCCTCTCCTGACATGGGCAGGGACACCTCCCACTGGATCCAGTTGCTCAAAGCCTGATGCAACCTGACCTTGAACACCTTCGGTGATGGAGAAGCCACCACTGCTCTGGGCAACCTGGGCCAGGGCCTCCCCACCCTCATCGTGAAGAATTTCTTCCTAATGTCTAATTCTAAATATTCCACCTTCCGATTTAAAGCCATTTCCCCTTGTCCCATCCCTGCACTCCCTGATCAAGAGCCCCTCCCCCCTGTCAGCACTGGAAGCTGCTCTAAGGTCTCCCCTCAGCATTCTCTTTTCCACCCTGAACAACCCAAACTCTCTCAGTCTGTCCTTGTATGGGAGGTGCTCCAGCCCTCGGATTGTCTTCATGGTCTTCTCTGGACTCATTCCAACAAATCCATATCATTCCTTTGCCAAGGACTCCAGAACTGAATGCAGGGCTCCAGGTGAGGTCTCGCAAAAGCAGAGTAGAGGGGCAGAATCCTCTCCCTTGACCTGCTGGCCACACTTCTTTTGATGAAGCCCAGGATGCGGTTGGCTTTCTGGGCTGCGAGTGCCTGTTGCCAACTCATGTGGATTTTCTAATCCCTGAGCACCCCAAGTCCTTCCCCACAGGACTACTCTCAACCACATCAATCCCCAGCCTGTACTGAAACCATGAATCGCCCCAATCCAGGTGTGGGACCTTGCACGTGACCTTGTTGAACCTCATGAGGTTCACATGGTCTCGCTTCTCCAGCCTGTCCAGGTCCCACTGGGCGCCATCCCATCCTTCTAGTGTGACAACTGCACCACTCAGCTTGCACTGAGTGCGTGAGGACAACAAGGGATGACAAGGGTGGCAGGGACTCTGGCCCTTATCCAGCCCTGGGCTGTAGCAGAGCACCTTGTCCCCAGCATCACTCTGGCCAGGGAGCAGGGTGAAAGCTGTGGGGCTAGGGAGAGGGGCTGCCCCACAGCCCACGGGGTGCCCCAGCGCGGAGATTGTGTGTGGAATGCTGTGTCACTTCTGGGTTTCCTGTGGCACAAACAGGAAGGGGGCTGCGGGCCAGCATCACTGAGCGAGGGAGGGGGGACAGGCAGAGGGTGGGGGGACAGCAGCCCCCCAAGTGCTCACAGCCCAGCGGGACAAAGGCCAGACACGCAGGGGCTGCAGCCTTGCATGAGACCCCAGCTGGACAGCTTTTCCTGCCTGGCCCCAAGCGCACTGGAGCCGCCCCATGGCGCAGAGATTGGAAAGGAAACGGGAAGCTGCTGCTGGACAAGAGATTAGCCCAGAGGCAGTGATGTCAGCCAGATGGATGGGGAGGCAGGAGAAGAGTGGTTTGTGTCCCCCCCCACTCTCCCATCCTGCCCGCGCACAGCTCCACAGCCCAGTCCAGTGCTCCCGGCATCAAACGTGCTCCAGCTCAGGGGAAGACGTGACCCCCATCCCAAGGACTGCGTGTTTTGGATCTCCTGAGCTCACGAATAGGTCTTGGGCAGCTCTCCCCCGACCCCAAACTGGGACCTTCAGCCTAGCAGGCACACCCCGCCCCAGCAGTTCGTCTTTTGCCATGGACTGACCTTCAGAGGGGCTCTTGCTTGGAGAGTTTCATGGGTTTTCAGCCCAACAGCCTCCAGGTTCCTCCTCCCTACTCCTCTACCAAGCCCTCCCAGGGGCTCAGCTCTCTGCTGTGCCCCACACACCCTCTGGACTCAATCCCTATCCCACTTTTCCAGCTGTCCAACATCGCATTCGTCCTCTGAGCCCCGAATGTCCCTCACTCCATGCTTCTCCCAAGAAATGCTCCCACCATCACCACACACATCCCTCAGTGCAATCCGGCACAGGTGGTGCTGAAGACAGAGTAAAGGCTGCCTGAGGGTGCAGCAAAGGCTGGGATGGAGGGAGAGAGAGGGGGACAGATGGAGGGGTGGAGGGAGAGAGGAAGAGAGGGACAGAGGGAGGGATGGACGAAGGATAGATGGATGAATGAATGGAGGGATGGGTGGAGGAACAAATGGAAGAAGGAAGGAAGGGAGGGAGGGAAGGAGGGAGAGAGGGAGGGATGGATAGATAGATAGATAGATAGATAGATAGATAGATAGATAGATAGATAGATAGATAGATAGATAGATAGATAGACAGACAGATGATTTGTTTAGCCTGGAGGAGGCTGAGGGGAGACCTCATTGCTCTCTACAACTACCTGAAAGGAGGTTGTGGAGAGGAGGGAGCTGGGCTCTTCTTCCAAGTGACAGGGGACAAGACAAGAGGGAATGGCCTCAAGCTCTGTCAGGGGAGGTTTAGGCTGGACATAAGGAAAAATTTTTCACGGAAAGGATCATTGGGCACTGGAACAGGCTGTCCAGGGAGGTAGTTGAGTCACCTTCCCTGGAGGTGTTTAAGGGATGAGTGGACGAGGCGCTGAGGGGCATGGTTTAGTGATTGATGGGAATGGTTGGACTCAATGATCCAATGGGTCTTTTCCAACCTGGTGATTCTATGATTCTATGATTATATGAATGACTGGATGGGTGGGCAGCTATGCATGTGGACCTTGAGGGATAGTGTCGTCATGGGTGCTACCCTGAAAGTGGAAGGACCACACAGGACAGCGTGCTGGAAGGATCCAACCTTCACTTTGATCTTTGCTTCCTCCAGTCCTTGCCAGCATCTTCACAAAGCGCATTCCTCCAGCCCACAGGGTGTTTTCCAAACCTGCCCATCTGCCTCCTCCAGGGAGTGGACAAGACCTTCCTGCTACGCACACCCATAGACACTGCAAGGCTCTCTGCCTCGGCCCAAGGACACCAGGGTCTAAATATATCTTGCCATCAGCAGGTTGGCAGACCAAAGAGGCCAAGCTCTGAAATGTGCACTGTAGAAAGTGGGCTGAGAGGGAGTCCTCAGGAAACAATCCAGCCAGAGCACACAAGTCACAGCTGCCAGCACCCTGCTGTACTCTGCTCCCCTCCAACACAGCCCTGTGCCAGCTACCTGGCTCCAGGGAGCTCCCATGGCTTGGACACGCCCCAGCCTGCATTGTCCTCCTGGCTGGGCTCTGGAAAGGGGCAGTGTCTGTTGGGAACCAGATACTTGGGCTCAGCAGAGGTGCTTGAGCAGGGGTTTCCTCCCTTCCAGGTGAACCAAATCCCAATTTTGGCACTTAGGTGACTGTGGAAGGAGAATGGAGGATGGGAAAAGTTTTTCTACACCAACCTGGCCTGTCATCAAGTTGTGATGGCTGGATCCCGCTCTTGGTCATGCCAGGCCACCAGATGGGACTGTGATTTGCCATTCAGGGGGTGTCTCTTCCAGCCTCAGACCACATTTCCCTGTCCAGCAGCCCACCTCTGCCCTCCCAGCACCCAGGGAGGAGCACAGCTCCCAGCAGCAGGTTACAAGGGGTTATAGAGATCCTACAGGGTGTCCAGCAGGGATGAGCCAGGATGCGGCCCCATACAGGATTGTGCTTCACTGCTGCTGCTGTCTCCAGTGTGAGAGGATGGAAACAATGGCTTGCCAGCTACCATTAGCACTGCCAGCACCCTTTGCTCACACCACAGAACTCAGCAACATTCCCATGAGCAGCAATGCTTATGTTTCACAAAACAGCTCCTCCAAGAGACAGAGGCAGTAGCCCAGCAGGATGGGATGGTCTGGGCCAGAGGATCCCTGCACATCCTGAGGGTCCTGGACACTCTGCGTCCACATCCCATCCACAGGGTGGTCCATGAGGCCACCTGTGCCATCGCCAGCTCCAAGGGTGTAACACTCACCATCAGAACAGCTGGTGGGAAGGGGGAGGGAGGTCAAAACCATGCTGGGTTTGTGCTGAGTTCTGCTTCTGCTTAGTCAAAGCGAGCCTGTGAGAAGGAGAAGCTGCTTTTGTACACCTATCTCAGAGACTCATACAGAGGTATCCTCCCAAGCCAGCACCTCCCACCACTCCCAGCCCCTCACAAAAAGGTTTTGGGGCATTGTTGGGGCAGGGAAGGGCCAGGCTGGGTTGGAGCAAGGGGGTTCCCAGGGAGCTGTACCCCCCCAGGACAGGAGGTGGTTATCAGCCTTACAATCAGGAGCAGAGAAGGGCAGGAGGGTGCTGTGAGATGTCAGTCTCAGATATCCTCTGAATGCAAGATTGGGTAACAGAGGTGGACAAACTGCCAGCCCCACTGGGCTCTTGTGAAAAGCATTGCGTTAAAGGCAGCCAGGTCAGTCAGTCACGAGAGCACAGGCAGGACAGAAACCCTTTCGCTGTTCCCCTGCCACCCTAGACCCCACTGCCATCCCACACCTTGGCTCACTTCACAGAATTACAGCATCACAGAATGTCCTGAGTTGAAAGGGTTCCACAAGGACCACCGAGTCCAACTCCTGTCCCTGCACAGGACACCACAATATTCACACTGTGGGACTGAGGGTGTTGGCAAAATGCTTCTGGAATATTGTCAGGCTTGGCACTGTTACTGCTTCCTGGGAGCTGTTCCAGTGCTCCATCACCCTCTGGGGGAAGAACCTTGTCCTAATGTCCAGCCTAGCCCTCCCCCAGCACATCTTCCTGCCATCCCCTCCAATGGTCACCAGAGAGAAGGGGTAGGCACCTGCTCCTCCTACATCCCATGTGAGGAAGCTGCAGAGTGTGATGAGGTCTCCCCTCAGTTTCTTCTCCAGGCTGAAAAGACCAAGTGATTTCAGCCGCTCTTCAAACAGCTTCGCCTCTAAACACTTCACCAACTCTGTGGCCTCCTCTGGATGCTTTCTGGCAGCTTGAGATTCTTTTTATCCTGTTGCGCCCAAAACTGCACCCAGTGCTTTAGGTGGGGCCACACCAGAGCTGAGCAGGACAATCCCCTTCCTCACTCGGCTGGTGATGCCGTGCTGGATGCACCCCAGGACACCATTGCCCACTTTGCTGCCAGGCCAATTCTGGCTCGGGGTCAACTTGCTCTCAATCAGAACCCCCAGATCCCTTTCCACAGGGCTGCTCTCCAGCCTCTCGTGCCCCAGGCTGTCTGTCCATCCATGGCTGCTGTGTCCCAAGTACAAATCCCAGCACTTGCCCTCCATGTGCTTGGTGATTGCCCAGCTCTCCAGTTTGTTCAGGTCCTTCTGCAGGGGCCTCTTCCCTCACAAGGTCCCCCCAGTTTCATGTCATCAGTAAATTTAGTCAGTAAACCTTTGAGTCCTGCATCCAGGTCATTTATGAAGATATTAAAGAACCCTGGTCCTAAGATGGACACACTCCACATCCACTCACCATGGGGCAGCAGCAGCGGATGAGATGCTGCACCCCCAGCACCCCTGCAGCACAGGGAAGGGTTTTATGTTCCCACCGTGTCACCCAACCAACCCTAGCAGGGCTCCAATCTGGCAGCACCTTCCCAGCACCTACACTCTGCCCAGTCCCAGGCAGTGGTGGATACAGGGAATGTCTCCTCTTGCCTGCACCCAGAGGCAGAAATAGCAGAGCCAAATGCACTTGAGAACTCAGAATCATAGATTAATAGAATCATAGATTCATAGAATCTTAGAATCATAGAATCATGGAATGGTTTGGGTCAGAAGAGACCGCAAAGCCCATCCAGTTCCAATCCCCTGCTGTGGACAAGCACACCACCCACTGGATCAGGTTTCTCCAGCCCCATCCAACCTGGCCTTCAACACCTCCAGGGACTGAACAGCCACGACTTCTCTAAGCAACCTGGGCCAGGGCCTCACTACTCACATGGTGAAGAATTTCTTCATAAGATCTCATCTCAGTCTTCTCCCTTCCAACTTCAAAGACCCATAGCTGCAGGGTGTGGGTCTCAGGGAAGCCTGGTCCCCCATGGCAATGCCTGTCCGAGGGTTCCTGGTAGGAGGCAAGATCCTTGTGTGGATGATAAGAGAAGTAGCATGAGGGGATGAGCAGGGAGGATGAGATGCAGCGCTCACAGGAGAGCAGAGTTTGACTGAGGGACAGGACACAGGGCCAAGCATGGGGCAGCATCAGCCTGGGAAGGGGCAGGACAGGAGGGTGGGACAGGGATGGGGACAAGAGGGTTGGTCTGGAGGAGGGACCGGCAGTGGGAGGCGCAGACTGGGTGCTGCAAAGCGTTGCCTGTGCCCACAGCAGTTCCTGCGGGGCTGTCTGCCCTGTGCCTGGTGAGGACACCGTGGCATCACCGTGGAGTCCAGCGCGGGGCCACCCTGGAGCCCACAGCGGCAGTGCCAACATGCTGCTGCGCCAAAGCTCGATCTGGGGAGCTGTGGACTGCACTGCGGGGCAAGAGGTGAGGGAGCACCCAAGGGTGCCAGGCGACAGATGGGACAGGTCTGGGGACATGGGGAAAGAGACAAGACGAGGGCAGCCCGTGCCCACTTCCAGGCCACTGCACTGGGTGGTCTGCATGGGTTGGAGGGACAGGGATGGTGTCCACGTTGATATAAAGCCAGATTGCTCTGAAGTGCCCTGGTGCCCAGCACAGCCCTAGCCCGCTGCCTGAGTAGGGGGAGGTTTTGGGAGCCAGGTCCCCACAGGAGGCTGCTGGCAGTGGGCAAAGCTCACCGCAGATCTCTCGGGGCGATAAAGGCACAAGAAAGAGGGAAATTGCCCCATTTCAGCACCCAGCTGCTGGGCAGGAGTGAGTGCAACCATTTAACTTTGCAGGAGAGACACCCAGCTCACATTGGGACAGGACATCACCCTCCACACACCCCTGCCCAGCCCTACATGTAGGTCCTACATCAACAGGAACCCTTCAGACTGCAAAGTCCTCATGCCCTTCTCCCCGCTCCCTGTTGCTCCTACCACGATTGTCCCTCCTCGATGTATGATGATGCCCAGCCCCACAGAGAGCCCACCATGCACACAGGACCTAGCACAACCGCCTCACACTCCCTGCACCCATATGCGAGGCAGGGAGCCTTGCTGTTCACGTGTGCCTGCTGGCAGCATTGCCCTTCACGTGCTCCCAGGGCCACCAGCCTGGTGGCAATTCCCCGCTCCGCTCCTGCAACCCGTTGAGCAGTTCCAGCAGCGGAGAGCAGGCAGATGCCTGTGCAGGGATGCAGGGGCTCATGCAGCAGGGAGCCTGGCCGGGCTACAACACAGCAGGCTGGGATGCAGCCCCTGCAGGAGGGGGCAGGGGATGCGTGGGAGCCTGCAGGCAGCAGGAAGGAAGCCTGCGCTGAACAATAGAGGGAAATGGAGGAACTGGAAAAAGACCCAGTGGCAGCACAGTCAGCACAGATGGTTTATGCGGAGCAGCGTGATTCACGGGAAAAGGCCCTCAGCGCTCTGCTCGGAGCCTGCAGCTTTGGCCCAGGGCTGTGCCAGCACATAATTTGGGTATGGGGGTCGCCAGCAGAGCAGGATCTGAGAGATGGACACCGTGCCCCTCCATCCAGAGCGGCGAGCGCTGGTGGTGAGGCGTGTGGGGAGCCATCGCGGCTGGGGGTGGGTGGGAGGCTGTCTCCCCTCCGCCTGCCTGTGAGTCATGCTGACCTCTCCCATGCCCTCGCCAGCAGCAAGAGAGAGAGATTATGGTCTGGCCCTTCCGGCCGCAGAGCCCTCCCCGTGCTGGCCGGCACAGGATCTCATCCCCTGGGAGGGGCCCAGCTGCTCCCTCTGTTATCCCCCTCCTCCAGGACACCCCTCTGGCTGCTCTGGCTCTTGTTCTTCTCCATCCTAGCTCTGCGAGCAGCAGAGCCTGGGATGCTCCAGCGCTCAGCATCTGCTCACTGACACGCTCCTCTGTTAGCCCCCAGCTGCCTGGTTCCTGTCCGAGCTTGGGTCACAGCCTCGCTGACAAAACAGAGTCAGGATCTGGCAGCTTCAGGGAGGGGCAGAGGGGTTTGGAGCCGAGGAATAACAGGATGCCGGCTTCTTGCGTTGGGAGGTGAGAGGGTCTACGGAGAATGGCAAGGTGGGGGTTCCTTGGGGAGCATCCTGTGCTCCCACCCACAGGATGCACGCCCTTCACGGCAGCTCAAACACCTCACTCCCTTTCTCTCCTCCTTCCACAGATGATGGGCTGAACATCCACCTCAGGGGCACCACAGGGCCATGAGCTCCCCGTGCCACCCTGACTCCGATATCGCAGCCTGGTTGGCCACCATTCACTTGGAGAGGTACCGTGATGTCTTCAAGCAGCATGGGTACCACTTGGCCAGAGACGCTGCCTCACTGGACAGTGACCACCTGCAGCAGATCGGCATCACCGCCACTGGGCATCGCAAAAGGATCCTGAACCTGGTGCAGCAGACACGGATGCTGAGTCAGTCCAGGGAAGGACCCGCAGCAGGAGACACCCATCTCCAAGCCACCCAAGTCCTGGATGCCCCCCAGGCGGGTGAGGATGCCATGAAAGAAGAGCCAGGAGGGACTCCTGATGCCTTTGGGACACAGCAGCATCTGGAGAAGGACCCTACTCCTCCTCTGGTGAAGCCAGTTCCTAAGCCCAGGACAGTTTTCCCTCGCTCAAAACCAGAGCTGGGCTTGGCACCTGTGCCACCACTGCGCACCACGGTGCGGACAAACACGGGCAGCGACAGGGCGGTTGAAGCCTTTGTGGTACTGGAGGGGTTTGTGCCGGGGGAGAGTTCCACGGATTTGGAGAGCTCGGACCCCAGACCAGCAGTGACAGCTGGCCCAGGGGTGACTGTGAACATGGGCATGGGAGCATCCTGGCTCCGAGCACGAGAGAGCACACGGAAGGAGACACAGCCTCCCTCTCTTCCATATCACGGACAAGCCCTGGAGACAGCAGCAAAATCCACCCTGTCCATTCCATCTGTCCCACCACGGCACAGCCACAGGGTCCCTGCAGCTGAACCCAGCCCTGGAAGCGTGCTGGAGGGTCACCCTACTCCAGCCAGGAGAGATCCCTCACCATGCCCCAGGGCAGCCCCACAGCCGGGCTTGGGGAAGGGCAGGATGGAGATGGTATCCAATGTCATCTACGAAGGACTCAAACCTGCATCACCACCTGCTGAGGATCTGGGAGGGGAGGATGGTCCCCAGGGTCAGGGTCTCTCTCAGCCTCCACCTCTGTCCCCGCAGGAACTCACCCAGCCGGACGACAAACCTGAGTAAGCAGATGCTTTCCCTCGCCACAGGTTGTGGAAAAGGGGTGCAGAGCAGCCAGAGCTGAGGATCCAGAGAGCCCCCCAGCCCTAGGACCCCATCACCAGCCCAGCCCTTGCAAAGCCCCTTCCATCACCCTCCCCGTGCCTTCCTGAGGCTCTGCAAGGAGCAGTTCTTCAGAGCATCTGGGGTCCCTCTGAGTTGAAGAGATGGCCCTGGGCCCCTGGGTGGCTCATTTTGGTTGAGGGGAGAAGCTGCAGCCCCTCTTCTGTCCCCCTCAGGCAGCAGGGCTGGGGCTCCCTGGCATCATGAGGGGCTGGCTGAGCGCAGGCACTGGGGCTGCCTCATGCAAGGTGCAAGATGTTAGAGGGGGGTGAGATATGATGGGAAATGCCCAGCAGGGGCCTGGGGTGGGGAGTAGAAGACGGCAAGGACAAAGCCCCGATCAGGCACAGACGCCAGCCCACGTAAGCCAGAAGGAAAAATAAGGTGGAAAAAAACCACAAGCTCCCATCCTGGCCACAGCTGCTGTAACGCCCTCCTGTTTTGCAGCAGTCCTGGCTGCCCTGGCGGGAGCCTGCCTCCCATCCCGCTGAGACCCACCGGCAAGCCAGGTGAGAGCCCCTGACCTCCCCATGTCCCCAGGGATGAAGGGACACACGCACGTCCCTGTCTTTCCCCCAGGTCCTGCCCCATGCTCCTGCCTCGCTCAGGGACTGCAGTGGCCCTGGGGGCAGGCAGGGTGCAGCCCCATGCCTGTTCGCGCTGGCATCTCCGTGGTGCCAGATGCCTGGGATGTTGGGGTGCACGGTGGAGGGCTCGGCTGGGGGGGTTGGCCACCCTGGATGGTCAACGCCCTGCAGGAGGCACCACTGGCTGCCTTCCCTCCCTGTGTCTCTGCCCACAGAGGTCAACGAGCCGCCCATCAGCCCCTACAGCGAGACCGTCTTTGGGCAGGTAGCCCCACCTCGAGAGCAGAAGGTGAGAGGAGATGGGATGAGATGAGAGATGGCTGGTGACAATGAGATGGTTGGGGATTAGATGAGGCTGGTGGCTGTCCCCTGCAATCACTCTGCACCCCACCAGCTGCTACAAAGTAGGGAGCTGCAGCTGGTGAGACTGTGTGCCCTGCTGGTTGAGTGTCACTGCTGGGGTGGGGGGTACAGGCTTAGACCCCATGCAGAGGGCCAAACGGGTTGAGGAGGTCTAGAATGAGAGAGAGCAGAGAGGAGAAGGGAAGTGACCAGTCTCTCCATCCAGGATGCTGGCATCTCCTCCGGTCAGAGCTACGAGGCAGTGGCTGAGCTGGACCTGGAACAAGAAGCACGCAGGTAGGGATCATCTCCTCCAGGCTGCTAGGAAGAAGCTCCACTCGGGCTCTGGGGTCTGCATGCCAAGGAGGACAGGGGACACCCCTGGGGACAGCTTGGGGGCAGTGAGGGTGGGTCTTACCAATCAGAATCATCTGGGATCAGGTCAGCAGTCTCAAGAGCCAATGGGCTCAGCAATGATGTGCTGGTGGCAGCCCTTGAGGGGACTTGCTTTTGCTCTGGGTGCACAGCTGAGGCAGCACCAGTGGCACTGGGCACCTGAACACTGGGAAAAGCCTGGATTTGGCTGCTGGGAGCCACAGGGGACAGAGATTGCTCAGCAATGGATGTCTCCAAGTGCCAGATGAAGCAATGTGCTACCTCCAAAGACTCTAGCATCATCAGATCAGCATTCACAAATCTGTTGCACTGTGGAGGACAGTGAGATTGTGAGGGGCACCATGAAAATGATTTTGAAATGTACTTTCCATGAGTCCTGATAGCATCTCAGAAAGAGGAAGGAAAGCTGCTCTTCCCATTTCAGATGGGAAGGGTTCCTTTTCCTGTGTTGCTTAGAGAGGAGGAGGTAGGCTGCAGCTCTGAGACCTTCAACTCTGCCCAGTACACTGCCGTGCCTCTGCCTTTCTGGTCTCAGTGTTGATCAGTCCAGCCCACCCCCTGCTCTGTGAGTGACTGAAGTGTGGCCTGATCCAGTGCCACAGCCAGATGAGAGCCAGCACAGCCCATGGATGGGGAAATGCAGACACCCAGGAACAGCAGTTTGGTGAAGAGCAGGGCAAAGGAGGGGATTCTGCCCCTCTGCTCCACTCTGGTGTAACCTCATCCAGTTGCCCTGCACCCAGTTCTGGAGTCCTCAGGACGAGAGGGGCATGTTGCTATTGGAGTGGGTCCAGAGGACGCCGCAAAGACAATCCAAGGGCTGGAGCACCTGAGCAGCCTCCAGTACTGAAAGGAGCTCGAGGAAAGCTGGGGAGGGGCTCTGAATTAGGGAGTACTGGGATAGGATGAGGGGAATGGTTTTCAGCTGGAAGAGGGAAGATTGAGATGAGATCGTAGGACAAAGTGTTTTCCTATGAAGGTGGGGAGGCCTAGGTTGCCCAGAGCAGTGGTGGCTGCCCCATTCCTGGAGGCCAGGTCAGATGGGGCTTGGAGCAACCTGATCCAGTGGGAGGTGTCCCTGCCCATGGCAGGAGGTTGGAACTGCATGGGCTTTGAGGTCCCTTCCAACCCAAACCAGTCTGTGATTCTATGAGTGCTGCAATCTACCCCAGAGCCCATGGGTCATGGTCTTCATCCAGCATCTTCCAGGGATCTGGGATCCAGAGCATCCTGAGAGCATCAGCCAGGCACTTGCAGCCCTGGGCTCACCAAACACTTTGCAGCATGGTCTTGCCTGGGATCTTCCTCCTACCTGAGACGCCTCTTCTTACCCTCTTCTGGGGGGTTTCATCCAGCCTAATCTGGTCTCTGTCTTGGGGTCTGGACAGCGAGTGTCAAGGTTAGAGATGGGCAGAGCCGCCTTGGCCAGCAGTGAGTTATCCTCAGCAAAGAGGAGGAGGAATATGAAATCCCACTTAAAACTGTGCTGGGTCTCTGAAACCCAGCAGAGACTGGAGCATAGGGTGGGATTCACCTGCTCTGATGCTGAGAACCTTCATTCAAACCAATGCTGTTCAGCCCCCAGGACTGCTGGTGCAGAGAACAGAACCTGCTGTGCCTCAGACGTTGATCTCAGCAGGAAAGAGCTAGTGGCACAGCAGTGCCCGTGTCACCCCATGGAGCTCAGGGGACTGGGTCAGATGGCCACTCTTCAGGATGGTGGACCCTGCCTTCCTTTACATCAAAACCAGCAATTAGATGATCTTCAGGCAAATACCTGCCCAGACAGCTTCTCCTCACACCTCAAGGCATCTTCCCTGAAGGGAAAGACTTGTAATGGTGTGGCCTTGACAGCTTCTCTCCCTACATATGTCCAAGTGCCCACTCAGAAGTCGATAGTATGAAGTAACCAGATCCATGAGCAGGTCCTTGGTCCCCTCACCACCAGCAGATCCCATTCTTACATCACCCAACCTCCATCCTACATCCTCCACCAGCTCTCCCATGTGAGCACAGACAGGCTGAGACCACCCCAACTCAGTGCACCTCAGGCATCGCTCTCCAGGCTTAGCTGACCTGGAGACACAATCTCCTTGCCCTGGGGACCCATTTGGTCCTATGGCTAGTTGTCTTCATCTCCTGACACCAGCCGAAAAGGGAGATGGCTTGGCCATCGCAGAATTCTGGTTTGGAGGCTTCCTCCACCAACCCTGTCCTCAAGGGCAGAGCTGGGAGTTGACCTGGGTCTTGGAATGCTCCTGGGATGCTGAGAGACCCTGGTCCATCCAGGCTTTGCTTGTCCCCTGCCAGACTCTGTTTGTCCTCCAGCTCTTGGTGGCATCCGTGGCTGTAAATCACAGCTCAGGAAGGGCTGTCATGGATTTTTCCCCTTTCTCTTTTGCCCTGCTCTGTTAAGTGGATCTGTGTCCTACTTGGCTCTGGCACTCAAGATGTTCACGTACAGTGGAGCCCTCCACCCACCCTTCTCCCTCGCCAGTCCCTCCTGAAGAAGCTGGACACCCGTTTGGGACTCCAGCCAGATGAATCACCCTGCCAAGGTCCTTCTAATTAAACAGCAATTTCCTTTGTGCTTTGAGCCTTCAAGCCACCCATGGTCATTTCTTGTGTTCTTTGCAGACACTGGAGCCAAACAGGCCATTTTCCCTCCCCACCCACCTCCTCAGCCCCACACACCATTCGACTTCTTTGAAGCTGACTCCTAGCCTGGGTGCCTCCAGCCCAATATCCTCTCAGGCAGACTTCAGGTCTTTTTTCTGTCCCACGTGGCTCAGGGACATCTGATGCCCGATGGTCTCATCAGGTGCCTCTGCAGGGTCAAACCACAGGTTCATTCTATTATGAGGCAGTTCTTAAAGGAAGATGTTTGAAGAATTTATGATGGGGGAAGCTGTTACAGGTCATTCTCCTGGTCCAAAAGCCTATCTGGCACATGGAATTGTGCTGGAGGTGATTTCTCCAGTGGTTTCCCCAGTGAAAAAGGATCTGAGGATGTTGGTCAACAGCAGCTGATCATGAGCCAGCAGGGACCCAGGTGGGCCGCAGCATCCTGGCTTGGATCAGTCATGTTCTGGCCAGCAGGAGCAGGGAAAGGATCATCACCTTGGCCTCAGCACTGGTGAGGGTGCACCTCAAATCCTGGATTCAGTTTTAGGCCCTCACTACAAGGACATTGAGGGGCTGGAGCGCATCCAGAGAAGGGAATGGAGGTGGGGAGAGGTTTACAGCACAAGCTTTATGAGGAGTGGCTGAGGAACCTGGGGCTGTTTAGTCTGGAGAAGAGGAGACTCATCACTCCCTGCAGCTCCCAGAAAGGAGGTTGTGGTAAGGTGGGTGGTAGGCTCTTCTCCCAAGAAACAAGGAATGGGAAGAGAGGAAATGGCCTCAAGTTGTGCCAGGAAAAGTTTAGATTGGGTATTAGGGAAGATTTCTGTACTGACAGATTGGTGAAGCACTGGCAGAGGCTGTCCAGGGCAGTGGTGGAGTCTCCATCCCTGGAGAGCTTCAAAGGATGTGTGGCTGTGGCACTTGGGGACACAGTTTAGTGGGCACAGTGGGGTTGGGCTGACAGTTGGAGTGGATGCACTGAGAGTCCTTTTCCAACATATTCTGTGATTCTCATATTCAGTGCCTTCCAGTGGGTTTCTTCTCCCATGACAAGGAGTCCCACAGTTCAGCCGCTACTTTCTCATGTGGTTCTGCACCACATTCCTGCTGGCTCTATCTTATGTCTCCCAGCTCCTCTGAGTAAAGTAGAGATGGCCAGGAGATGCCTTTCTGCCATCCTCATGCTGCTCACTACTTCAGAAACCTTCCCCCATCTCTCCCCCTTTCTCCACTGGAGCTCATGGGCTCCTCAGACAGAAGCTGTGACAGAGCTCAGACCACCCTCAGGGCCTTCCTCGGAGCCTTTTCTTCACCCTGGCATTGAATGCCACATGCAGCCCAGTGGCATGGATGCTCTCCTGCTGATGCTGGTTGTTCAGGCTGCTATGAATCCCTTCCTGCTCATCATTATGGTCCCTGGGCAGCTCCCCTGTAAGCTCCTGGGACCATCAAGGCATTTTCCAGCACGTTTCCTTTTCAGGGAAGGAGAAACGTCTGTCTGAGAGGGCTGAGGGAAGGGGCAGGCTGAGCAGTTTATTTTTACAATTTCCTTTTATTGTTGTGCCTGGAAAATCTCAGCAGGGCTGGCTGGGGGTTTTAGAAGAGTTTCCCGAGAAAAGGACTTGGATGCAGAAGCTCCACCAGCCCATCTGCCCATCCCAATCTCTCTGCAAAGCACTTCAGCTGGACTGAGAGAGGTGATTCCATGCCTCTACTCCACTCTGGTGAGACTCCACCTGGAGCCCTGCATCCAGATCTGGAGTCCTAAGCACAGGAAGGACATGGAGATGTTGAAGTGAGACCGGAGGAGTCCATGGAGATGATCCGAGTGCTGGAGAACCTCCCACATAAGGACAAGCTGGGAGAGATGGGGTTGTTCAGCCTGGAAAAGAGAAAGCTCCACGGAGACCTTAGAGTAGCTTCCAGTGCTGAAAGGGGTTGCAGGAAAGCTGAAGAGGGGCTCTTGATAAGGGAGCGCAGGGACAGGACAAGGGGAAACAGTTTTCAGCTGGAAGAGGGGATATTGAGATGAGATGTTAGGAAGAAATATTTTCCTGTGAGGGCGGGAGGCCCTGGCCCACGTTTCCCAGAGCAGTGGTGGCTGCCCCATCCCTGGAGGTGTTCAAGGCCAGGCTGGGTGGGGCTTGGAGCAACCTGATCCAGCAGGAGGTGTCCCTGCCCATAGCAGGGAGTGGGACTGGATGGGCTTTGAGTTTCCTTCCAAGCCAAACTGTTCTATTACATAAGAGCAGGCAGGAGGATATTGTTGCGTATGACCTTGGCGGTGCCATAAACACTGGAGGGGTAGAGGGAGAGGGCAGGCTGAGACCCTGGTGAGGAGGTAGCTGGGGTGGATGTGGAGCAGGGAGTAGGACATGGGATGGGGAGCTGTCTGGCTTCTGTTTGCTGCCTGTGGTGTGAAAAGGGGAAGGAGGTGATGGCAGGGGTCTGGAGATGTGTAGTGGCCTCTGCAGTGTTTCCTAAGGTGAGGAAGCCCATTTTGCCAGCTGCCCCCAGCCTTACCATCGGGTATAACTGGCTGAGCTTCAGGCTGCTGGTAGCCTCGTGCTGAGCCCTTGTCCTACCCTGCTCATGGAGATGCAAACATTCACATAACTGGGCACTCCAAGGAGCTCAGGATGGGGCCAGGGGCAGTGCAAGACGTCCCCAGACGGGATGGCACTGACCAGGACATGGTGAGCAGCCATGCTTACCACCACCAGGTTCCCTCACAACCCCATTTCTCGCAGGACAAGCAGTGAGTACAGCAGCGAGGGACGGAGCGAGGATGAGGAGACCCGGTCCCGGCTTATTGACCGCATCATCCAGAATGACACGGAGGGATACTCCACTGTGGATGCACCGCGGACTGAGGGCACCCCATTCACCCTGCCAGCCCATCTCTACCCAGACGAGGTCTTGGATGACCTCACCATCTCCCCTTACGCCAGCTTCACGTCGCTCTCCGAGCCCCGGCCCACCATGCTCAGCGGCTGGCTGGACAAGCTCTCCCCACAGGGGTACGTGCCCACCCGTGGGATGGTCCCCATGGGTAAACTCTCGTGGGAAAAGCTGGTGAAGTGAGCACACTGATCACCAAGCTACTGGGTCAGCCACACCTCCCCCTAGCAGGAGGACCCCCTTGGGTGCTCCAGCTATGTTGCAAGGGGCTCTGTGCAGCCCTCCTTGGGGGAAGGTGGGGTCTCTTAGCAGATGTGGGGTCCTTGAGGGGACCATCCCCTTCCCAACAGCCCCATTCTTCTGCCATCCCAACAGGAACTATGTCTTCCAGAGGCGTTACGTCCGTTTTGATGGGAAGAACTTGACGTACTTCAGCAGTGAGAAGGTACAGAGGCAGGATGTGGGCAGGGTGGGGAGACTGTGTAACCAGGGAGCCTTGACACCACGTGAGCTGCCACGTCCCCTTTATCTGCCCTTGACCTTCTGTAAGGAGCCAGCGCTGCTTTGCTTTTCATGGTGTGAAAGTTGGCGTTGTCCCATGCAGGGACAGGAGTTGGACTCGATGATCCTTGTGCGTCCCTTCCAGCCCACAGAATCACAAAATTATTTCAGTTGGAAAAGATCTTTAAGATCATTGAGTCCAACCATGGATCCAGCCCTGCTAAGCCTGCAAAGAGACCATGTCCCCAGGTGTGACATCTCTTTTAAACCCTTCCACAGATGGTGACTCAACCACCTCTTTGGACAGCCTTTCCCAATGCTAGACAACCCTTTCCATGAAGAAATTCCTCCTAATATCCAACCTAAACCTCCCCTGGTGCATCTTAAGGCCATTTCCTCTTATACTGTCAGTGGCTACCAGGGAGAAGAGACGAAACCTCCTGCTCACCGCAACCTCCTTCCCAGGAGCTGTAGAGAGTGATGAAGTCTCCCCTCAGTCTCCTTTTCTCTGAACTAAACAAGCCCAGGTCCCTCAGCTGCTCCTCATAAGGCTCTAAAACCTTCCCCAGCTTTATTCCCCTCCTCTGGACATGCTCCAGCATCTTGATGTCCTGGTTGTAGTGAGGGACCCAAAACTGAACCCAGGATTCGAGGTGCAGCTTCACGAGTGCAGGGGAAGGATCATGTCCCTGGTCCTGCTGGCCACACCATTCCTGATGCTGGCCACGATGCTGTTGCCCTCAGGACACTCTATAACCCTGTGACCATCGCCAGGGTGGAGGAGCAGTGGCTGCTGTGCCTGGGGGGCTCTGAATACAGCCTCATGCCATGGGGAGCCCAGGGTAGCAAGGGTCCCTCCGCCAACAGTGAGCAGGCAAGGGGGTCCTGCTGGGTCACAAGCCATGGGAAAGACTGAAAATGGGAGATCTCTGAGTCCCAAGCCATGGACCTACCGCTGCTGGTGTCCCCAAGTCCACGTTGTGAGGCAGCATCCATCTGGGAGATGCAGAGGATGTGCTACAGAGAGAAGCTTGTCTAGCTGTGGGTTGTGTGCATGGGCTGAGTCAACAGCCCTTTCCTGTCCCACATCCACTCGTCCTCCCGTGGGGGCTCTGCATGGCCCCGTTAAGCCTGCTGCGAGGTGCTAGTGGCTGCCAGACCTCCTGGGTGACAGGCATCCAGCACAGCCAGCTGGACTGGCCTTACATCAGTGGCACCCATGAAGGAACAAACACCAGCCCTGGAGCAGCCACTCTTGCAGGAGCTTGTAGGCATCCCTGCCACATCCCCTCACCCCGATGGTTGTGGCACCAGCACAACTGGCAGGGCAGGCACTGGAGTGGCTGCGTTATGGAGGTGCTGGGCGAACTGGAGTAACCTTGCCTGGGGCTCATTCCAGGAACCCTATCCCAAGGGGGTGATCCCACTGCCTGTGATCGAGATGGTTCGTTCCACCAAGGACAACAAGTTCCAGGTGTTGACCAGCCATCGGATCTTCGTCTTCCGTGCTGAGAATGAAGGTAACTGAAGACCCAAGCCACCAGTCCCCATGGAACCACCCCCCACCTCCCTCCAGCCAGAGCATCCTGTGGGCAGCTCTCACCCCATCCCCAAAGCATTTGGGCACGATGAGCAAGGGGACCTCTCCCCTTCCATGCCTGCTGGGTGCTCTGCTCTGTGCCAGGGCTGTTGGGAAGGGTTCAGACCTGCTCCCTCATGCCTGGTCCCTAGCCCAGAGGAATGAGTGGTGCTCCACGCTGCAGAAGAAGGTGACCGACCAGCGCTTGGTGGGGACCCGGCCCCGACCAGCGAACACTGCTCACTGCCAGAAGTCAGGGACCCTTGAACTGAAGGGCCAGAAGTCCAAGGTGTTTGCAGCCCTGAGCCTGCCTGAGATGTGGCTGTATAAGAGCGAGCAGGTGGGTGACCAGGCTCCACACTGGCACAGAGGGTGGTGGGAGTGGTGGACAGGGGTGAGAAGAGTGGAGGGAGGGAGGGAGCTTAGCCAAGGGTGCCAAAAGGAGAGCAGAGAGGAAAAAAATGAGCAGGGGAGAGGGAATGGTGGACCAGGAATCTGGAGAACATGGATAGAGCAGGTGTAGTGAGAGCCTGGGCTTGGAGATGCAGGAACCGCCAGGAGCAGATCCTCCTTCCAGTCTCCTTTTCACCAAATTATCTTCATCTCTGCCCAGCACTTAGATCTGAGATGCACCAAAGTTTCCCAGTCCATCACAGGACCACAAACCCCCCACCAACCATACCAGACCGCCGCACCCTGCTTGTTACCAATGAAAAGCCCCGCCTCTCCCGTGTTGAATTTTCTCAGCACCTCTATTTTTCTTCCAGATACTCCATTTCCAGTTTGCCTGGAGTGGTTTGGGTTGGAAGGGACCTCCAAGCCCATTCAGTCCAGCCCCTGCCATAAGCAGGAACACCTTTAACTGCATAAGGTCACTCCAAGCCCCATCCAACGTGGCCTTGAACTCCTCCAGGGATGGGGCAACCACAACTTCTCTGGGCAACTTTCACTAGAGCCTCCCCACCCTCACAGCAAAACATTTCTACCTGAGATCTTACCTCAATCTCCCCTCTTTCAGCTGGAAATTCTTCCCCCTTATCCTATCCCTGCAATCCCTGATCAAGAGCCCCTCCTTAGCTTTCCTGGAGCCCCTTTCAGTGCTGGAAGCTGTTCTAAGGTCTCCCACCAGCCCTCTCTTCTCCAGGCTGAACAACCCCAACTCTCTCAGTCTGTCCTTGTATGGGAGGTGCTCCAGCCCTCAGATCATCTCTTTGGTACCTCTGGACCAACTCTGGATCCTCCTAATGGATCTGGTTTTGCTCCAGCTGGTCCTTGCTTTATGCATATGCCTGACTCAATGCTGACCCAGATCCCCAAAACAGAGGGATTTGAATAGCCAGGGCTTGGGTGCTGTGGGCAGAACTTGCCTTTAAGGCATAACGCGCTTGCTGAATGCTTTGTGTCAGCCCACATGGGATGCCTGAGAGATATCTGACCAGTCCAAGCAGAGTAGTAATAGGAGTGAGGGTACCAGGAGCAGCTACCTGGGTCCATCAGGGACATCTTCGGGGTGCTGTGTCCACTGTGGCTGTGGTGCTGCAGAGCCAACACCAGTGTCTCTCTGAATTGCAGTTCTTTAAAATGGGCATTGGCATCTGTGTGATCGAGATGCGTGGCTCCACCATCCGCGAAGCCAAGAACCGTGGCTTTGAGCTCATCACCCCCTTCAAAATATTCAGGTATCCCAGGTGCCAGGTGGGATGAAGTGTGAGCAGCCGGGCACTGGATCCAGGTGTGGGTTGCTCCAGACCCCTCAGTTTTGGCTGCGCTGGTTGCTCACAGCTTTGTGGCGGAGTCGGAGCGGGAGAAGCGGGAGTGGATGGAAGCCCTGCAGGAGGCCATAGCTGAGATGCTCTATGACTACGAGGTGGCAGAGAAGATCTGGTCCAACAAAGCCAACAAATACTGTGCCGATTGCCGGGCTCCGAGTCCTGACTGGGCCTCCATCAACCTGTGTGTGGTCATCTGCAAGCAATGTGCAGGCCAGTACATCTCCCTGGGGGCATTTGGGGGTCCTAGGAGGGTGGGCTGGGCCTCCCTGGGCAGGCAGGGTGCTGGCTGGGTTATGGGGGCAACCTGGCAGGATCAAGCGATGCTCATTTTCCTGCTCCCCACAGGGCAGCATCGCAGCCTGGGCTCCAACATTTCCAAGGTGCAAAGTCTGAAGCTCGATACCAGCGTCTGGTCTAATGAAATTGTGCAGGTAGAGGTGCTCAGACCAGGGTGCTGGGGCTGGCACAGCATCCTCAGGGGGTAGCAGCCCCACAGCCTGCCCTGGGATGCAGGTATCCTGCTCCTCCCAGCTGCCTTTGGTGCTCACCACGGCCACGGGACTCTCCTGCAGCTCTTCATTGTGCTGGGAAATGACCGAGCGAACCGGTTCTGGGCCGCTCGCCTCCCCGCTGCTGAGATCATCTACCCTAATGCCAGTGCTGAGCAGAGACGGGACTTCATCTTCCACAAGTACCGGGAAGGTCGATACCGCCTGCCCCATCCTCACTACACCACTCAGGACGATGTGCTCCAGGTAGGAGCAGGCAGGAACCTGGGGCACTGGGAGCCACCCCAGAGCTCTGGGGCTGAGATGTCAACATCTCCTGCTTGGCTGTGTGCACCTGCACCCGCGTGTCGGCAGTCCCAGGGGCTTGGATGGGAGGTTGTGTCCCATTTCACTTGTCTTTAAGCATCCCTGGCAGCAGGTTGGGGTTCTCCATGAGCCAGGACGTGGTCCCTAAATGCTCCTGTCTCATCGCAGGCACTGTGTGCTGCAGTGGCAGGACCAGCCCTGCTCAAGACCATCCTGCAGTTCTTCTCCTCCTCAGAGGCTGGGGTGGCAGCTGACCCTGCTGCCTGTGAGGGGGCCCCTGGGGCCGACCTTTGGTGGGGACCGGAGAGCAAAAGGCTCAGGAACCATTCAGGTAATGAGAACCTTGAGCCTCACCTGGCTGTGATACTGGGGCTCCCTCCTTGCATGCCCTGAGGCTGGGGACAGCCAGGGCATCAGCTGTGGCTCTCTGGGGGACAGACTTGCCCCACTTCATGAAGGAGCAAGGAAGCAGGTTCATCTGAAACCCCTTGTCCTGGAACCCCATGCCTGGCACTCCCCTTTCCATGAGTGACGTCTCCCTCCCCACCCTGGACCCACACTTTGGTGGGTGCCTGTTCCCATCCCTGCTCCCATCTCAGCACCATTCCCCACAGGGATACCCCGTGCACAGGAACTGGGTCCAGAAGGTGTCTACAACGAGATCACACAGCCAGTGACACACAGCGGGTACCTGTACCGGGCCACCGCCCCCCACAAGCTCCCAGGCACCAAGAAGAGCAAGGAGGGTAAGCATGGGGAGCAAGGGGGACAGCCATGGGGTGTCCACACCAGTGCCGCTAACACCCCAGACCCTGCAGACTTCCAGCGCACGTGGTGCTCCCTGGAGAGATCCCTGCTCTTCTTCGAGATGGAGAAATGCACGGAGCCCCTGGGCCACATCGAGAGCGGAGACCTCATCTCCATGGGTGTGAGCAGAGCCCAGGCACTCGCCAGCCCCAGCCCCACTGAAAGGTACCCTGAGTCATCATGACACCCCTGCCCACCCAGGGAGCCCGTGGGGGTACAGGGGGCAAGGACAGACATTGCTCCCTGTCTGATGCAGGGTCTGAGCTGGCTCTGGGGGCAGGTTCAGTGCTGGAGGCTGCTCTCATGTGTTGGTTTCTTCCTCTGCAGGTTTTGCTTCACCATTGAGCTCTTCCTTACTGGGGAAAAAGTGCAGCAGCTGGGAACCGATGGGCCCGAGACACTTCAAGCCTGGGCCAGCGCCATCGGCAAGGTGAGCAAGCCCCAACCTATCACCCCGTGCCACTGGTGGGATGCTGGGCTCTGTCCCTGCATCCCTCTTTTGGTGTTACGAGGAGCAGCTGAGGAAGCTGAGGTAGGGGGGTCAGCCTAGAGAAGAGGAGGCTGAGGGAAGACCTCATCACTGTCTACAACTACCTGAAAGGAGGTTGTGGAGGGGGGGGGGGGGGGGTGTCTCTTCTTCCAGGTGAGAAGTGATAGGATGAGAAGGAATGGCCTCAAGTTGCACCAGGGGAGGTTTAGATTAGACATCAGGAAAAACTTCTTCACTGAAAGGTTTCTCGGGCACCGGCCAAGGCTGCCCAGAGCAGTGGTAGAGTCTCCATCCCTGGAAGTGTTAAACAGAAAAGTAGATGAGGTGCTCAGGGATCTGGTTTAGTAGTGGACAGATCCAGTTGAACTTCATGATCTCAAATGTATTTTCCAGCCTAGGGATTCTATGATTCCTCCCAGCTCCTCATTCCCTGTGGCCACCACCTTCCTTCCCTTTACAGGGGCTCCCATCCTCCCCCACAACCTGTCCCTATCCTCGTAGGGTCTGTGGTTGGTGGCCAAGCACTGTCTTTACCCGGCTCTTCTCTTGCTCCATCCTGCAGTGGTTCACGCCTGTGAGCTGTCACTGCCTGCTGGGCTATGAGTTCCAGCGTGTGGGCCAGCTGCGCTACAAGTGCATGCTCAACCCCGAGCGGTGGCAGCAGGCCTTCTTCATCCTCCAGAAAGCCCACCTCTTCATCTGCCCTGCTGAGGAGGACGGGGCTGAGGACAGCATCAACCTCCGGCGACTGCAGGAGCTCAGTGAGTGTGGTGCCATAGCCCGGGACCATGGGCTAGGTGGCCACGCATGGCTCTGACCACCTTCTCACCCCAATGCAGGTCTGGTTCCCCCAGCAGAAACTCCAGAGAAGAAGGAGTTGCTGATTCTGGTGGAGATGGGGCGGTGAGTTCCAGACTTTGGGCATGACAGAATGAACTAAGCAACCTCAGCAGGCAAAAGCACTCATGTGGGTTGATGGTGATTCCAAAGTGGTGGAGGGGATGCTACTGGGACGACAGGGCTGTGTCCAATGGGATAAAGAGGTCACCACAGGCCAGGGTCTATCACTAAGGTAGGATGTCCCTCGGATTAGCCCGGCTCTTCCTTCACAAAATCATAGAATCACTAGGTTGGAAGGGACCCACGGGAGCATTGAGTCCAACCATTCCTATCAAACACTAAACCATGTCCCTCAGTGCCTCATCCACCCATCTTTTAAACAGCTTCAGGGAAGGTGATTCAACAACCTCCCTGGGCAGCCTGTTCCAGTGCTCAACGACCCTTTCCATGAAATATTTTTTCTGATGTCAAACCTGAACCACCGCTGGTGGAGCTCGAGGCCATTCCTCTCGTCCCGTCCCCTGTGACTTGGGAGAAGAGCCCAGCTCCCTCCTCTCCACAACCTCCTTTCATGCAGTTATAGAGAGCAATGAGGTCTCCCCTCAGCCTCCTCTTCTTCAGACCAAACAATCCCAGCTCTCTCAGCCGTTCCTCATAAGGCCTGTTCTCCAGCCCCTTCACCAGCTTTGTTGCTCTTCTCTGGACTCGCTCCAGAGGCTCAAGATCCTTCTTGTGGTGAGGGGCCCAGAACTGAACACAGGATTCAAGGAGCGGTCTCACCAGTGCTGAGTACAGAGGGAGAATAACCTCTCTGAACCTGCTGGCCACGCCATTTCTGATGCAGGCCAAGATGCCATTGGACTTCTCGGCCACCTGGGCCACTGCTGGCTCATGTTCAGTCACTGTCAACCAACACCCCCAGGTCTTTCTCCTCCAAGCAGCTTTCCAGCCAGACTTCTCCTAGTCTGTAGTTGCTCAAGGTTGTTGTGCCCCAAGTGCAGGACCCGGCATTTGGCCTTGTTAAACCTCATGCCGTTGGTCTCAGCCCAGCAGCCCCGCCTGTTCAGGTCCTTTTGGAGCCTCCCGACCCTCCCGACCCTCCAGCAGATCCACGCTTCCACCCAGCTTAGTGTCATCCGCAAACTTGCTAAGGGTGCACTCGATGCCTTCATCCAGGTCATTGATAAAGACATTGAACAGGGCCGGACCCAGCCCTGAGCCCTGGGGACACCACTTGGAACTGGCCTTCAGCTGGAGTTAACTCCATTTCCCACCACTCTTCGGGCCCTCCAGCCAACCAGTTTTCCACCCAGGAGAGTGTGCACCTTGTTCCCTGTCCTGGGGCCAGGCTGTGCAGGAGGGGATAACCCACTCTCCCCGTCAACCTTCATTCCCTCTTCTCTGCCCTTGTCGTTCTCAGGACGTTTTACCTGCAGGGCTTGTCGCGGGCAGACTCTGCCGCGTGGTACGCTGACATCCAGGCATCAGCAGGCGGACGGGGTAATGCCTTGCGGGACCAGCAGCTGAGCCGGAGTGACATCCCCATCATAGTGGACAGCTGCATCGCCTTCATCACACAGTACGGTGAGCGCAGTGCTGCAGCGGTACAGCCGGAGCATCCTCCGGCACACACCATGCAGCCGAGGGATCCTGGCAACAGGCAGTGCTCTGGGGCCACCAGTCCCAGTGTGGACTCTCTGGGCACGATTTGGCACCCAGGACCTTATGTCACTGCCCTAGGGCTGCGACACGAGGGGATTTACCGCAAGAATGGAGCCAAGTCCCGGATCAAGGTACTGATGGAGGAGTTTCGGCGGGATGCCCGCAATGTCAAGCTGCGCATCAGTGACAACTTTATTGAGGACGTCACTGATGTGCTGAAGAGGTTCTTCCGTGAGCTGGAAGACCCTATCTTTACCCTGGAGCTGCACCCACAGTGGAAGGAGGCTGCAGGTACCTCTTTCACCCAACCCCTGCTCCCACCCTGGGCAGCCTGCAGGGACCGTGGGGCCAACGTTCATCCAGCCCTGGTGCCACATCAGCTCTGTGTCTGCCTGACTCAGCAATGGTCCGTGACTCATTTTCCTCCCTTCAGAGATCTCCTCAAAGCCACAGCGCATGGAGCGGTACAAGGAGCTCATTCATCGCCTGCCTCGCCTCAACCGCAAGACCCTGGCTGCACTCATTGGACATCTCTACCGGTCAGTGGGCCACCTCCCTGCAGGGTTCCTGGGTCCAGCCAGATCCCCCAAGGCCAGCCACTGCCCAGGAATGCGGTCTCACATCTCTGCAAGCCAGGAAGAGCCCAGTGTCCATGGTGCTCTGGGACACCTCCAATGTTCCCAAAGTCCTCTTGCAGCAGGAGGGACTGGGAGGGCATTCAGGAGTAGGTGACACCCCTCCAATAGGATGTAAACTTCACAAGTGCCCCCCCCAAAGAAAGCTAGAAAACTGTCTGGCAGAGAAGACCCTGGAGGTGCTGGTTAACTGCAGTTGAATGTGAGCCAGTAGTGGCCCAGGTGGCAAGAAGGGCAACAGCCTCCTGGCTTGGATCAGCCATGTGGTGGCCAGCAGGAGCAGGGAAGGGATCACTCCCCTAGACTTGGTGCTGGTGAGGCTGCACCTCAAATCCTTGTCTCAGCCTTGGCCCCCTCATGACAAGGACATAGAGGGGCTGGAGCGTGTCCAGAGAAGGGAACGGAGCTGGGGAAAGGTCGAGAGCCCAGAGGTTGTGGGAGCGGCTGAGGGCCCTGGGGGTGTTCAGCCTGGAGGAGGCTGAAGAGAGACCTCATCACTCTCTGCAGCGCCCAGAAAGGAGGTTGTGGTGAGGTGGGTGCTGGGGCTGAAACCCCATACAGAGCAGGACCAGCCCCTTACCCCTCTGCTCCTCACCCCAGGGTGCAGAAATGTGCAGACCTCAACCAGATGAGCACCAAGAACCTGTCACTGCTCTTTGCACCCAGCCTTTTCCAGACAGATGGCAAAGGGGAGCATGAGGTCAAGGTGATGGAAGACCTCATTGACAACTATGTCAGCATCTTCAACGTAAGCTCCCTGCTGGCCCTTGCCAGCCACTTCCACAATGGCTCTGTCCATCTCACTTTGTATCCCCCCCATGCTGTCCACCTCTGCCTCCCCCTGCCTCCCTCTCTCCTGACCATGTGTCCTCAAGCTGTGTCTCAGTCCACGCTGACCCCACATGTCTCCCGTCTCACTCTATCTTCCCTTTATCTGGCAGATTGATGAGGACCAGGTATCCCAGATGGATCTGGAGAACAGTCTGATCACCACCTGGAAGGACACGCAGGTACTAAGGTTGTGCTTGTCATCCCGACTACCTCAGGACCCCTGGGCTGGTGGAACAACCTGGAGGATGGGGACACTCCCAGCTGCCCATGCTGTCCCATACCAGATATTTGGGGAAGGACCTTCCCCTTCTTGTCTTCCTTTTGCCCATAACCTTGAGGCTCCTGCCCAGGAGTCCCAGCCTCCTGGGACACCAGAAGGGGTGTGCACAGCATCCGTGCCAGCACGACTCCATTGCCACCCACTCTTCCTCCAGCTCTCTCAGGCAGGAGACCTTATCATCGAGGTTTACCTGGAGCAGAAGCTGCCCGACTGCTGCGTCACCCTGAAGGTGAGTCTCAAAGGAGGGTTATGCTGAAGGAGGAGAGGAGGGACACAGGCTTCTGTCACAGCCCATCCCTTGGATCCATCCTGCCACCATCCATCACAGCTCCCTGTGTGTCTGGCCCCAGGTGTCCCCCTCGATGACAGCAGAGGAGCTCACCAACCAGGTGCTGGAGATGCGTAATGTGGCAGCCAGCCTGGACATCTGGCTGACCTTCGAGGTCCTGGAGAATGGAGAGCTGGGTGAGCATGGTAGGGACAACATGGTAGGGATGCCCTCAGCCCAACAAACTTGGTGAAGAGGAGGTGTGGACTAGGGGAAGTCTGGCTGGAAAGCTGCCTAGAGGAGAAAGATCTGGGGGTGTTGGTTGACACTCGACTGAACATGAGCCAGCAGTGGCCCAGGTGGCCAAGAAGGCCAGTGGCATCTTGGCTTGGATCAGAAACAGTGTGGCCAGCAGGTTCAGGGAAGTTATTCTCCCTCTGTACTCAGCACTGGTGAGACCGCTCCTTGAACACTGTGTTCAGTTCTGGGCCCCTCACCACAAGAAGGATGTTGAGGCTCTGGAGCGAGTCCAGAGAAGAGCAACAAAGCTGGTGAAGGGGCTGGGGAGCAGGCCTGATGAGGAGCGACTGAGAGAGCTGGGGTTGTTTAGCCTGGAGAAGAGGAGGCTGAGGGGAGACCTCATTGCTCTCTACAACTACCTGAAAGGAGGTTGTGGAGAGGAGGGAGCTGGGCTCTTCTTCCAAGTGATGGGGGACAGAATGAGAGCGAATGGCCTCAATCTCCACCAGGGGAGGTTCAGGCTGGACATCAGGAAAGAATTTTTCACGGAAGGGGTCATTGGGCACTGGAACAGGCTGCCCAGGGAGGTGGTTGAATCACCTTCCCTGGAGGTGTTTAAGGGACGGGTGGACGAAGTGTTAAGGGACATGGTTTAGTGTTTGATGGGAATGGTTGGACTCGATGATCCGATGGGTCTTTTCCAATCTGGTGATTCTGTGATTCTATGATTCTATGATCATGGGGATCATCTGGCTGCTGGTGGGAAGGGGGACAGGGATCAGCAAAGTGGAGGAGATCCAGCAATGAGAGTGTCCTTGCCTCCCCAGAGAGGCCCCTACATCCCAAGGAGAAGGTGCTGGAGCAAGCTTTGCAGTGGTGCAAGCTCCCAGAGCCCAGTGCCGCATACCTGCTGGTGAGGAAGGTCCCCATCGGCGAGGGTGGCTGTCTCTTCACAGGTAAGGCCATCACAAAAGATCCCAGCCCCTAGGAGTGTCCCCAGAGGAGGACAGCTCTGCCTGATCTTCCCCTTGCTCTGCCCACCACCCCACAGCCACCAGGGCCACATCCCTGAGACCCGCAGTGGGGTGTCCCTGTGATGGTCCAGCCCCCCTCACAAGATCCCAGCCCCCCTGACCCTCATCTCCCCACGCTGGACAGGCACTAAGCGTGAGACCCCCAAGTGTGGGTTGCTGAGATGCCGCGAGGAGCCCCCCAAGCTGCTGGGGAACAAGTTTCAGGAGCGCTACTTCGTCATCCGGGACCGGAGGCTGCTGCTGCTCAAGGAGAAGAGGGTACCCAGGGGATATGGTGGGGTTGGACCTGCCTCCCAAGGGTGGGAGGAGAGATGGAGTGGAGGACTCTGGGGACAGCAATGGTACAATGGTGGTCATCCTCCTAGCACCAAGCTGGGCTGACCCAACGGCTTTCCTTCCCCAGAGTGTCAAGCCGGAACGCGAGTGGCCCCTGGACGCAGCCAAGGTTTACATGGGCATTAAGAAGAAGCTGAAGCCACCAGCACAGTAAGTGGGACCTTACCTGGTCCTGGGAATGCATCCCTCCATCCCTGTCCCCCAGCACCCAGCTCATGAACTCAGCTGCTGCATGACTGCCAAGCCCCACCAGGACCCAAAACCATTGCAAGGCTTGGCCCAAGGGCCAAGCTCATAGAATTGCTTGGTTAGAAAAGATCTTTGAGATCATGTAGTCTAATTGTGCCTGCTCACTACTAACTAGGTGCCTGAGCACCTCATCTGCCCATCTTTTAAACACCTCCAGGGATGGGCACTCCACCACCTCCCTGGACAGCCTCTGCTAATGCCTGAGAACACTTTTGGTGAAGGAACTTTCCCTGATGTCCAATCTGAACCTGCCCTGGCCATTCCCTTTCATGCTAAACTCAGGCCCCAGGCTGTGTCTGACCTTGGTGGTGCCACCCCACAGTCTGTCTCTTCCTTCCGCCAGGTGGGGTTTCACGCTGACCCTGGACAAGCAGCAGCTGTGAGTATCCATCCATGCCATCCTGGACCAGCAGGATGTTCAAACCGGTCTCCAGTTTTAGTGGGACCGGGGCAGCTAGGGGAAGCACTACAGGGGGTCCCTTAGGGCCAGGGCAGATCTGGTGCCTGGCTAGGGCACTCAAGGGACTGAGCAGTGGGGCCACTCATTCCTTGGCACAAGGTGGGGCCCCAGGGACAATCCATCTTCATGCCACATGCCCTTCCTACCGCCCCATCCACACCAGCATCCCTGGGAGATACATCTGAGCAGCCAGCACCAGGCTCCAGCAGGACCTGCCCTGGGGTACGTGCCACCCATGTGGCTGTGCTGCCTGTCAGCCTTTGCCAGCACTTCCCTGTGTCCTCTTGTGCCCTACACTGAGTGCTCCTACACCTTGCACTCCTCAAACTGGGCTCTCAGCCTTGCTGGCTCCACTGGGAGCCCAGGTACAACCATGTAAATCCTGTCCCCATGGTCCTGGCATTGTTGATGCTGGGGCCTGAGCTCATCACCTGCCCCCATCATGGGGCTGAGATGTTCTTCTAAAGGCAGCAAAGGGAGCTGAGCCTCCTGGGTGCCTGACGAGCTCTCATCTTCCCTGGAAGCAACCATCTGGGCATACAGGGAGCTTTGGAGGTGCAGCCCCACTGGGTGTAGTTGTGTCTGACAACCCCAGGCTTACAGGCAAGGACGTGGGCCACACTGGTCCTGCTTTCCGGTAGCTTCTCAGATGACTCCTCCACAGGTACCTGGTGTGCTCGGGGCAGGCCGAGCTGTGGGACTGGACCACCAGCATCCTCAAGGCTCAGGTGGGTGCAGGCTGGCTGTGCCACCCAGATGGGATGGGATGGGATGGGATGGGATGGGATGGGATGGGATGGGATGGGATGGGATGGGATGGGATGGGATGGGATGGGATGGGATGAGATGGGACATGCCTTTTTTTTGCCTGTTCAAAGGAGGGGGCTGGCAGTGCAGCCCAGCATGACCCCCTCCCTGTCCTGTCCTTGTGCACAGCACGATGACCTGCACCCCGTGATCATGCGCCGGCGCTCCTCCTCTGACCTTGCCAAGCAGAAGTTTGGCACCATGCCGCTGGTGCCGCTGCACGGGGACAGCACTGATGTCACCATGCTCTCCGCCAACCAGACCCTGGTAAAGTCCTTGCAACTAGCCCTGCCCAGGGATGCTCCTGCACCCACTGAGGTCCACACACCTGTCCCAAGACCGTGCTCACACGGAAGCGGGTGGAGGCTTCCTGGCACCAACGGATGCTTTGTGTGTGTGTCCCTGTGCTTGGTGGTGCTTGCGTGCTGTGTGCTTGTGTCCGTGGCTGGTCTCTGCGCGTGCAGAGCCATGCAGGCCATGCTGCCTCTCCTCCACCTGCTGAGGCATCTGTGACCCTACCTTGTGCTACCATGTGCTTATCTGTGCCCGTCTCCTCTGTTTCTAGCGCCGCCTGCACACACGAAGGACTTTGTCCATGTTCTTTGTAAGTACCTGCAAGCGTGGAGCATGTTCATTTCTTGGCTTTGCATCGTGCCTCATGCCCATGGCAGCAAGGGCTCACCTGCAGCATCCCACCTGGTGCCTAGGCCATCCTGCCCACATTGTGGGGCAGAGGACATGTTGCCTATTGCTCTCTATAGCCAGGGATGGGGGTCCATGCATGGTCCCAGTGCGGGCAAGAAATATCCCAACAGCTCAGCTCTGCTCCCAGCACCTCTTCTGTTGGGCCCCCATCTTGCTCAGAGGGGTTGAATATAAGGAATGCAAGGAAATATGTTTGGGTCCTCCTCGCCATGAGGTTATTCGCTTGGAGACACCTGCCTGGTGATCATCTCATCTGGCTTTGTGCTCTACATACCATCTGTCCTCCCTGTTCCAGCCCACCTCTGCCAAGAGATGCTGGGCTGGTGCCACTGCACCATGGACCATACCTTGGCAAGGACCACTGTGCTCGCCCTTCCTCAGCAATGGGGGAAGAAAGGGCAGCAGGGACCAAGCAAAGAGACCTGCAAGCATTACCCCCACAGTAAGGGGACAAGGGTCCCCAAGCAGCTCCTGTGTGCAGGGAGGGCAATGTGAGGAGGAGTGTGGCGGAGCCATGCCCCTCACACCAACCTTCTGCCTTCCCCCAGCCCATGAAGATGCACCAGGACTCCCTGGAGGAGCAGCAGGAGAAGGAGGCAGACCCCGATCCTGTCTATGAGGAGGTGGGCAACTTCCCTGAACTGGCCGCACTGGAGCTAGGGCGGGAGCTGCTGGCAGACCTGTCGGCTGTGCCCCCCGTGGACAGGTCCAAGAAGCCAACCCCATTCCCCGAGCAGCCCCCGGCCACGGCACTGCGCTCCTCGCTGCCTGCCAGCTCAGCCCAGAGGGTGGCAGATCCCTCCGTCACCAAAGCCCTGTCCTTGGAAAGGGGCTTGGACCTGGAGAGCGAAAAAGCTCCAGCCCAGGGGCTCAGGC
Organism: Clamator glandarius; assembly: GCA_033459285.1. NCBI lineage: Eukaryota > Metazoa > Chordata > Aves > Cuculiformes > Cuculidae > Clamator > Clamator glandarius. Next base: position 1,451,462 of record JAUNZM010000342.1, on the reverse strand, counting down.
CCACCAAAACAGCCTCTCTGGAGAGGAACATGGAGCCTTCCCTGGCACTGGCTGGAAACTGGGACCAGGAAGCTGCTCCAGAGACTTCTCTGGAGATGCCGAGGAAGAAGAGTATTCAGCCTCCCTCACCCATCAACGACAAACTCATCCAGGAGCTCAGCAGCGTCATTCTCAGGAAGAACGAGGGGCAGCCACCAGGGCCAGGCCAGCCAGTGACATGACCCACTGTGCCCAAGGGGCAACCACCGACCCTGGGGGTTAAGTCGCATTCGGTGGCTGTGACAATGGACACCCCATGCTCCCACACCATGCAGCCCATACCCTCCTCCTCCAGACCCCGGAGCTGGGCTGAGAGCAGGGATCAGCAGGGACCAGAGGACCGGGGGGACCGGTATGCTGAGGGGTGGTCCCCGTTCTTGGAGGGGCTGGGGATGCTGCCACCTGCACTTTTGTTCATGGGTGGCACATCTGCCATCACGCCCAGTGCTGAGGGAAGGAAGTAAAAGGGAAAACAAAATCTGCCTGCATGTTTCGGCAGTGCAGCACGGCATCGGGCAGGGGAGATGTGGTGCCTGTTAGCACAGGGGAGCACAATACGATGCCTCCTCCCCTGCGCTGGGCCTGTGGCACAGAGGCAGGACACCTGTGTCATCCCCCACGTCCTTTCTGGCATCCACAGTGGTGTCTTTTTGTGGGGGACAGCAGGAGCAGGGCTGGCCACGTGTGCCCGGCACATGGTCCTGGTGATGGAGGGCAATTCCTGCTCTGCTTGGGTAGTGATACCCGTTCCTTCCACCAGCAGGGAGAAATAAAGGTTTATTTGTACTCCAGAGGGTTTGGTCATTGCAGGAGGAGCAGCGGGGAGCATCTCATGGGCAGATGTGGGTGCCAGGGCCAGGCAACCAGCCAGGGGACACGTGGGATGTGGGCAATGCTGGCAGCCCTGAGGCAAAGTCCTAGTGAACTTCAGAGTGGGATTTTTCTGCCAGCCTGGGATGGCGCAACCCTTCATCCTGGGCACCAAGCTGCAGGATCCCACCTTCCCAGGGTGGGTGGACACAGCCCAGTGCCCCCTGGTGCTGCCTACAGCTGGCTCTGCTCACTGGACCTCAGCGGCAAGGCTGCCTTCTCCAAGCTCCTCCCCGATGGGGTCTTGAGCTGCCCCAAGCAGCAGCTGCACACAGTCCGTATCCAGCCCCGAAAATCCTGGGAGATGTAGAAGTAAACAAAGGGATCAAAGAGGCTGTTGAAGGCGCTGAACGCCAGGGCCAAGGTATACCAGATGTAGGTGAGGTTGTTGCACCCTGTGGCTTCCATCAGGTAGTGGATGAAGAGCAGCACGTTGCTGGGGGTGAAGCAGAGGATGAAAACTAGGAGGACCAGGACCAGGACCCGCACCAGCTGCCCATAGTGTCTCCTCTTGGCCTGGAGCCGCACCAGGATGCAGCTGTAGGAGATGGTCATGAGCACGAAGGGCAAGCCAAAGCCCAGCCCCACCAGGGTGAGAAAATAGTAGACAAAGAACATGTGTTCATCCTTCCCCCTTCCTAGGACATCCTTTCTGCTTACTAGGACATCATGGCATGTTGTGATATTCAGGCTTGAGAGGTGACTTGTCTGCGGGTGCAAAAGCAGAGGGCTCATGAACAGCCCCACCACCAGCCAGATGCCCACACAAACACTCGCCTTGCACCACATCCAGCTGGAGCCCTTCCACAAGAACGGGTGCACCACAGAGATGTAGCGCTCCAGGCCGATACAGGTGAGGAATAGGATGGAGCAGTACATGTTTCCATAGAAGAAGGCCACCATGGTGCGACACAGATACTCTCCGAAGAGCCAGTGGTTGCCCAAGAGGTGGTAGGAGATCTTGAAGGGCAGTAGGAGAACAAAGAGCAGGTCGGCGCTGGCCAGGTTGAGCAGGAAGAGGGTGCTGGAACATCTCCTGAAGTTAATCACCAGGACCCAAACGGCCAGAGCATTGGCTGGCAGCCCCACAAGCAGAACCACAGAGTAGAGGGCGGGGAGGAGGCGGGTGGTGAGAGTGCTGTTGAGAAAAGCTTCCACAGAGGCACTAGGGCACGTGGCTTCTTCTTGAGGAGTGAGGGGGAGCAAGATTCGCCCTTTGCTACGCACTGTGGAGGAGACAAGACATCAGGCTCAGCCAAGAGCCCCCTCCCACCACCTCTTCCCTCTTAGGACCATGTGGGAGCTGTCACTCCTCCAGGCAGAGCCACCAGCCAACACAGGAGGTGGAATCTCCCTGTCCCATGGTATGGACAGCTTGGGACACAGGAGCCTTTAACATCCCATTGCCCTCACCAAGCAGAGTTATGCCCTATCCTGTGTTGTTCATGTCCCTTGCCCAGTGCCACCGCTGTGGTGGTGCCAGCACCTCACCCACAGCCCAGACAGGCTCTGCTCCCACACATCACTGCGGGGAGATGTGGCTTTGTCCACATCCCTTTCTTACCAAGCCCAGCACAAAGGGTCCGTCATGACCTAACGGGACCAAAAGGGCAGATGGGAAAACCACAGAAGGACGGGATCGGGATGGGGTCACCCATGCTAGAATGGGAGATGTTCTCCCACTGGGGCTCCTGCCTTCTCCTCCTCCTTCCAGCCAGCACCCTGGTTGGGCCCCCATCACAGATAGAGCTGTGGGAGAGCTAGACCTCCTCATCTTCCTGTGGTTGGAGGCTTCTCGCTTCATGTTCATAACAAGAGCAAAGAACAGGAAGGTCCCACATCACCACACAAACAACTCCAGATCAAATCCCTTTTCTGGTTTACTCATAAAACAGTCGGATTCTGTTCCTTCACGCATCACCCCAAAAACTCCATCCAGGTGGAACCCAGGACACCCAGCCCCAGATACATCCACCTTTCCCACAACCACATCTCCACATCTAGGCAACTGGAAATTAGGGATGCAAGAGCCGTAACTTGATTTTTGCTGCCAAAAAGGGAAGGGGTGGCAGGGGTCTGGATCTTCAGTAAGGTCTTCATCATGGGCACCCATGGAAGGAGGCAAAGCAGTGTCCCCAGCTTCTACCGTACCACCCAGTCTTCCCCTCCAAGTGCCAAAGGATGCAATGTCATAGAATAATAGACTCATAGTTTGGGATGGAAGGGACCTTGAAGATCATCCAGTTCCAACCCTCTTGCATTGGCAGGAACATGTCCTCCTAGATCAGGCTGCCCAATGCCCATCCAACCCAGTCTTGAACCCCTCCAGGGATGGGGCAGCCACAGCTTCCCTGGGCAACCTGGGCCAGGGCCTCCTCACTTGCATGGTGAAGAAATTCCACCTTATGTCTAGCCTAAATGTTGGGGTGTCCTATCACCCTCCAGACCCTCCAAGACACTTACTTGGGGACAACTGGGAGGCAGAGCAGAGCCAGGAACAGCTGAGCAGGATGGTGACACAGGCAACAGCGGAGCCGAGCGAAGACACCAGCTGGGACATCTCTGCTGAGTGACCTCTACGCCAGCTGGATCTGCACAAATGTCACCAGCCCCACCTTACGTCACTGCAGCAGGACAGGCACTGTCCCTCTCCCCACAGGCACCCTTCCTCTTCTTCCTCCTTTTCACAAGCCGGGGCTGCACACGTCCTTGTGGCCCAAGCAGCCAGACAGGAGGCGTGGAGCACGAGATGACCACCACTTTCCACCACCACCATGCACGCTGGGGACGTCATCAAGACCGGGGTTATTTCCAGCCACGGATACGCAATGAGACGGCCAGGAGGAGGAGGAAGCAGACGTAAAGCAGCCACCAAAAGAGAGTTGTGAACCTCAGAGGCGGGGCTGCCCATGGGGTAGGAAGGTGACAGCAGCTGCCAGCCTGGTGACATCTGCCCCTGCCCCATTGCAAAACCCAAGGGTTCAGGACATCACCTCCTCAGTCCTGCCAGCACCAGGTATCCCCAGGGATCCAGCCCCAACAACCCAGTGTCACCCTGCAGATGAATGCATTGTCCCACTCTGCTGTCCCTTTCCTGACACCCAAGTGAGTGCTGGGTGTCCCCTGGATCATCTTCCAAGCTCTCCCCTGCAGCAGAGAATATGGACCCAGTGACAAGACCCTAACCTGTCACAGGTTGACATTGCAGACCCTGGGGGCACAAGACATCACCTTCCCAGCCCTGACAGCACCAGACGTCCTCAAGCATCCATCCTCTTGGTCAGGCTGACAGTTGATGCTACCCTGTATATAAAGCTGCCCTGCATTATCTCACTCTGCTGTCCCCTTCCTGACACCCAAGTCAGTGCTGGGTGGCCCCTGGACCATCTTCCCAGCTCTCCCCTCTAGCAGAGGAGAATATGGACCCGGGACCCGGTCCCAGCCCATCAAACACATCAGAGCACCCAGGACCTGTGCAATTGTCAGGCAGCGGATAAAGGGACAGCAAGGAAGCTATGAGACCCGCAGGAACCACAGAGAGAAAAAGCACAAGAGAAAGAGATGTGAGAGCTGGAGGGAATGGGAGGGGGACAGGGACTGAGAGGCTGGGAGGCCAACAGGGTGAGGGCTGGCGGGGGAGCCCATGTGGTTCCAGGAGCTCAGCATCACGCTGTGTCAACACAGGAAGGTCTGGCCAGGCTGACAAGAGTCACTGTCCTCCCTCCATGTGACATGGGACTCCACGTGTTCCTGTGCCTGGAGTCCAAGGTCTCAGTGTCCCACAAGTCCCTGTACCCCAGGACCCCAGCATCCCACATCTGCCTGTGGCCCAGAACCTGTGCTCTGGCACCCTAAGTGTCACCATGTTCTAGGATCAGTGTCCTCTCTGTCCCTGCAAACCAGGACTGGGCCCCCAGTACTCCTGGTGACCCCTGCTCCAGTGCTCCCCACATCCCTGTCTCCCCATCTCCTTGTGTTCTCATGTCCCCAAATGCCTGTGTCCCTGTCTCCTTCTCTCTCTGTCCCAGTCTCCCTGTTCCCCCTGTCCCTATCTCCTCTCCATGCCTTCATCTCCTTATGTCTGTCCCCAGGTTCCTGTCTTCCCACATCCCTCTGTCTACATGTCCCCATATCCCCATATCACTGTCTGCCTGTGTCCCCATGTCCCCATCTCCCCATAGTCCTAACTCCTTATGTCCCTGTGTCCTTACATCCCTGTGTCCCCACCTCCTCATGTCCCTCTGCCCCCATGTCCCAGCATTTCCATCTCCCTCTCTCCCCATCTATCACTGTCCCCATATTGTTGTATCTCCATATCCCTATGTCCCTCTATCCCCTTTGCCCCTATGTCCCTCGGTCCCCATGTCCCTCTGTCTTCATTTCCCTGTCCCCCCCTTCCTTACACCCCTTTGCCCCATCTCACCACCTCCTCATGTCTCTCTGTCCCCATGTTCCTTTGTGTCTTTCTGTCTCTTATGTCCCTCTGTCCCCATGTCCGTCTGTCCCTATGTCCCTCTGTCCCCATGTCCGTCTGTCCCTATGTCCCTCTATCTCGGTGTCCCCTTGTACCCCTGTGTCCCTCTGTTCCCATGTCCCTCTATCTGGGTGTCCCTTTGTGTCCCCATGTCCTTCTGTCCCTCTGTCCCCGTGTCCCTTTTTCCCTGTATCCCTCTATCTCTGTGTCTGTGTCCCCGTGTCCCTCTGTCTCCGTGTCCCTCTGACCCCATGTCCCTCTATCTGGGTGTCCCTTTGTGTCCCATGTCCCCATGTCTCCATGTCCCCCCGCCCCATTCTCTTTGTGTTCCCGCGTCCCGCTGTCCCCCCATCTCCCTCCCCCCGGTGCGATGCGCAGCACTGGCCGCCAGGCGGCGCGCGGGCACCGCAGGGGCGGGGCTCGAGAGGGGGAAGGCTCGGTGGGCGGGGCTTGCCTGGAGGGGGCGGTGACTGATTGGCGGGTTTGACTGTGGGGGGCGTGGTTGTCGGGGAGGTGGGGGCCGCGGTACGGTTGGAATGGGGGCGTGGTCACCTCGTAGGGCGGTGTGGGCGTGGTCGGAGGCGTGGGCGTGGTCTGAGCTGTGGGCGGGGCCGGGGCTCAGCAGTTCCGGGCTCCGCGGACGATGCAGCCGCCGCCGCGCAAGGTGAGTGCGGGGCCGCGGGCGGGAGGGAGCGACCGGGACCGGATCCCCCAGCGGGACCCGGCGAGGGGAGAGCGGGGCCGAGGGCGGCGGGAGCAGCGCTCACCCCCAAGCCCGCATCCATCCCGGTGCCATCCTCCCATCCCCTCCCTGTGCCGTCCCCGCATCCATCCCTGTGCCGTCCCGCATCCCATCCCGGTGCTCTCCCCACATCCCATCCCAGTGCCATCCCGCATCCCATCCCAGTGCCATCCCGCATCCTATTCCGGTGCCGTCCCGCATCCCATCCCGGTGCCGTCCCGCATCCCATTCTGGTGCCGTCCCGCATCCCATCCCTGTACCGTCCCACATCCATCCCGGTGCCTTTCCCACATCCATCCCGGTGCCTTTCCCGCATCCCATCCCAGTGCCATCCCGCATTCATCCCGGTGCCATCCCCACATCCCATCCCTGTACCATCCCGCATCCATCCCGGTGCCTTCCCCACATCCCAGCCCCGTGCCCTCCCCACATCCCATCCCGGTGCCTTCCCCACATCCCAGCCCCGTGCCCTCCTTGCATCACATCCCGCTGCTGCCCCACATCTTATTGCGTTGCCGCCCCCACATTCCATCCCGGTGCTGTCCTGCAGGTGAAGCTCACACAGGAGGTGCGGGTCCACCTCCTGGAGCAGCTCTCAGGCCTGCAGGGCAAGCAGCAGCGGGACGTGGAGCTGCTGGAGGACATCAGGTAGGGTCCCCACGCGTGTCCCCCACCTCACTGTAAGCTGAGGCCGGGCCAGCTCATCACAGGGGCGGGGGTCAGACTGTCCAGCATGGCTCACCTTGAGCTGCCACCTTGAGGTCATGGGCTCCATCACCTGCTGGTGTGGCCAGATGGGGACATCCCGGTGGCTGGGGGGTTATGGCAGGGGTGGCCCATCCCTCTACCCCTGCCTGGGTCCCTCCCTGCCCCTATGCCCTCTCCCCACAGGTCCTACGGCAAGCAGAGAGCCACCCTCGACAGGGAGTATGGGCAGGTACGGAGATGCCGCTGGTTTCGGGATCAGTACCCCAGGGAGGAAGGAGCCCTGAGCCCCATCTTCCCCATGCAGGGTGTCCAGGGGGGGCACAGCCCCACACATGCAATGGGCAGAAATTCTCGGACTCGAGCAGACCTTGGCTGCTCCGTGCCAGCCACGAAGCCCAGAGGCAGATGAACTTAATGTTTTCCTTGCTGGGAGGGGACCAGCCACATTAGGGAACGCACTGGGAGGCTCCGCTGGGCACAGAGTGGCCCAGTCCTAGGCTGTTTTGGGCCCACAAAGGGGAAACCTCGCGGAGGTGGAGGAAACGACCCAGCTCTGCTGTCTGCTGGGTCATCACTGGACTCTGCTCTTAAATGTCAGAGCCGGTTGTGCTCAGTGAGATGTCCCCACAGCATCCCCCGGGGACATCCTGCGGCAGAGATGAGTTCTATGGTCCATGAAGGCAGGCACCGAGCCACTCCGCTTCCCCCTCACCCCACGCTGGGGAAGAATCCTCTACACTGCCTCTGCAGCCAGTGTTCCTCCCTGGTGTCCCCTTCCCAATCCTCTGTCCCAAAAGCCACAGTACTGGGGGTCCTGTTGTGGTGGCTGCTTCCTGAAGATGTTTTCCCACGGGGAGCATGATCATAGCATCATGGAATGGTTTGGGTTGGAAAGGACCTCAAAGCCCATCTAACCCCCTGCCATGAGCAGGGACGCCTTTCACTGGATCAGGGGCTCCAAGCCCCATCCAACCTGGCCTGGAACACCTCCAGGGACGGGGCAGCCACCACTGCGCTGGGCAAACTAGGCCAGGGCTTCACCACCCTCATTGTGAAGAATTTCTTCCCAATGCCTAACCTAAATCTTCCCCCTTCAATTTTAACCCATTCGCCCTCATCCTATCCTCACACTCCCTTATCAAGAGCACCCCCCTCAGCTTTCCTGGAGCCCCTTTTAGGGCTGGAAGCTGCTCTAAGGTCTCCCTGCAACCTTCTGTTCTCCAAGCTGAACAATCCCAACTCTCTCAGCCTGTCTTCATAGCAGAGGACAGTCCTCCATCTCTCACATCATCTTCATAGCCCTCATGATAGCGGCTGCTCCTAAAAAAAAGGTTTTCCTGTGGGAAGCGTGACCACAGAATCATAGAATGGTTTGGGCTGGAAGGGAGCTTAAAGCCTTAAGCAGGGACACCTTCCACTGGATCAGGTTCTTCAAAGCCCCATCCAACCTGGCTTTGAACACCTTCAGGGATGGGGCTTCCGTGGCTTCTCTGGGCAACCTAATGGGGTCCCTGCTGACATGAAGCCACTGTGGGGTGGAACCCCCCTGGGTGGATCCGTTATTCCTGCTCTGGGGACACTCTGAGTGGGCAGCCAGTGTGGGAGAGCACAGTGTCGGCCCCGGGGTGGGACAGTGGGGTAGCGGGGATGTGGGGCAGGACCAGGGCGTGCTGGTGATGGTGGCTCTGTCGGCAGGCGCTGCAGAGGCTGGCGAGCCAGTTCGTGAAGAGAGACTGGCAGCGGGGCCGCGGCGAGGCTGGTGACTCAAGGTGCAATGGGGACGAAGGGTTGGGATTGGCTGCACCCATCCGTGGCCCTTAAAGCTGGGAAATACCTGATGCCAGCCAGGATTCGGGCATCCTAGGGATGCAGCCGTGGTTGGGACATCCAGGAGGGGACTGCAATGGCTGAGGGTGCTGCCTGTCCTGCCAGCATCGCTGAATGCTGGCAGGAAGGAGAGGACCCTGCCCTGTCTTAATGCTGACACCCACAGAAGCGCGGTGGCCGTCTGGAAGGGCGTCATCGAGGGAACTGCACATGCCGGACAGGTCCGTGTCACTGCCTCAGAGAGCTACCGTGCCCTCTCCTCAGAGGCTGCCCGCACCGCCCGTCTCTCCAAGGAGAGGATGCTCAAGAAGGTATCGGGGCGAGGACGTGTTCCCCGTGCCTGGGCAGTGGGGATGCCTGTTCCCCCCCAGGCTGACACTCCCCACAGGGCATCGAGCGGCTGCAGAAGGCGCAGGCGGAGCTGTTGGAGACAGTAAAGGAGCTGGACAAGGCCAAGAAGCAGTTCACCCACCTCCAGCGGAGCAGTGAGGTGGCAAAGGACAAGGCAGCTGATGTGGAGGCTCGGTGAGCAGAGGGGACAGCAGCATGGGGGCTACTGTGACTATGAGGTGGCCTCACGTCCACCTTCCCATCTGTTCCCAGGCTCCGGAAGAGTGACCGGAGGATATTTCACACCAAAGCCAGCCTGCAAAAGCTCAGTGCCAAGGTCAGCAGTGCAGGGAGCTGGCAGGGTCCCCAAGCAGAGGGGTTCCTGTCACCAAGCCCCACTCTCTGTGACCCCACAGTTCACCGCACGCCTAGCCGAGCACTCGAGGCAGCTCGCAGGGGTGCAGAACGAATACGTCTTCGCCCTGGTGGCTGCCACCGCCCACCTGGAGCACTACCAGCGCGTAGAGCTGCCCTCTGCCATCCAGGTAGGACCTGCCCAGACCCACCGTGTCCCCTCCCCAGGGTCCCACATGAAGCATCTCCCTGGTGCTGCTGCCAGGGGGTAGAGCAGAGAGGGCCTCGCTGGTGGGACCTCAGGGATGCTTCCCTGGGGGTGGTCAGGGATGCTCCCCAAGGAATGTGGGCAGTGCCGGGGGTGTTTCCCACCCTCTTCTCCACAGGCGCTGGATGGTGACCTCTACGAGCGGCTGCGGGAGCACTTGTCGGTGGCCAGCAGGACGGAGGTGGAAACCTGCCATGCCACGCGGGACTGGTTTCAGGGAGTTGCGGAGGCATCGGCGCGGGTAATGGCACCCACCCTGAGAGCAGTAGAGGGGAAGGGAGGGGATGGATGAGTCCCCCAGCCTCACGCTGCTCTCCTGCCGCAGGTATGCCGGGAGCAGGACCTCCTTCTCTTCCTGCAGGACCATCCTGCCTTTGCCCTGAGCCCTGAGCAGCGCTTCCAGCTCACCAGGGTGGAGGAGGTAGGTGTAGGGGGACACATTATTTAGCCCAGAAAGCGAAAAGTATCCTGGACTGCATCCAAAGCAGTGGGACCAGCAGGCAAGGGAGGGAATTCTGCTCTTCTGCTCCACTCTATTGGACCCCACCTGGAGTCCTGTGTCCAGTTCTGGAGTCCTGAGCACAGGAAGGACATGGAGCTGTTGGAGTGAGTCGAGAGGAGGTCACAGTGATGATCCCAGGGCACTTCCAGTAGGAGGACACACTGAGAGAGTTGGGCTTGTTCAGTCTGGAAAACAGAAAGCTGTGGGGAGACCTCAGAGCAGCTTCCAGTACTGCAAAGGAGCTCCAGGAAAGCTGGAGAGGGGCTCTTGATCAGGCATAGGACAAGGGGAAAGGTTTTCAGCTGAAAAAGGGTAGATTTTGATAAGATCTTAGGAAGAAATGTTTTGCTGTGAGGATGGGGAGGCCCTGGCCCAGGTTGCACAGAGCAGGGGTGGCTGCCCCATCCCTGGAGGTGTTCAAGGCCAGGTTGGATGGGGCTTGAAGACCCTAATCCAGCAGTAGGTGTCCCTGCCCATAGCAGGGGGTGGGACTGGATGGACTCTGTGGTCCCTACCAACCCAAACCATTCCAAGATTCTATGACTGTAGTCAGGGTGCCACACAGCCCCTTCTAAGCACCCTGTCCCTCACCCAGGTGTCCCTGCTGCCACCAGGGGATGATGGGGCCAGCCTGGAGAAGGAGGCACGGCGCTGGGCCACACGGGTGGCTCGGGACTGCAAAAACAAGGCACACAGCGATGAGGTGGGGGCTCTCCTTCCCCACAGAGCATTACGGGGCTCAAGGAGGGGCTTTCCCTGCCCCTCTCCCTGCTCCCACCACCCTGCTGAGCTGCAGGTGCCCACCCAGGTGCTGCAGCGGCTGGAGAGCAGGCGGCAGCAGATCCCGGAGGCTGAGGCAGCCGCTGTGGAGCGGCAGATAGAAGAAGCGAAGGAAAACATTCGGAAGGCAGAGGTGGGTCCCTCCAGCTCAGGGTGACCTCAAGTTTTTCACTCCTGGGGAGAAGGGGACACAGGGATGGGGAAGTGTGGTGGCTGGGATGCAGCGCTAGCTATGTAGCGCTGGGGACACAGCAGCTGGAGCTGTGGTGGCTGGGGATGCAGCAGCTGGAATGCAGCAGCTCAGGATGCAGCACTGGGAACGCAGCAGCTCAGGATGCAGCAGCTCAGGATGCAGTGACTGGGGATGCAGCGCTGGGGACATAGCAGCCAGGATTGCAGTGGCTGGGGATGTAGTGACTAGGGATGCAGCAGCTGGAATGCAGCGCTGGGAATGCAGCATCTCAGGATGCAGCACTGGGAACACAGCAGCTGGGGATGCAGCGCTGGGGATGCAGCAGCTCAGGATGCAGTGACTGGAGATGCAGAAGCTGGAATGCAGTGGCTAGGATCCAGTGCTTGGGCTGTGGCACTGGGAGATGCCATGGTTGGGATGCGGTGCCGGGGATATGGCGCTGGGGATGTGGCGCTGGGGATACTCTGATACCTTGGCAACCACACTGGGGACCAGGAGTGACAGGGCTTGCTGGGCTGTCCCCTACCCCATGGGTATCCCCTTAGGCCTTGACGATGTGCCCCTCTGCTCCCCCAGGTCAGCCGGGTGAAGGCAGAGGCCCGGCTGGCGCTGCTGCGGGCAGCAGGGCTGGACGTGGACGATTGGCTGGCAGGGGCTATGGTGGGGACAGGTGAGGAGGCCCCCACGGGCTTGGATCTGGCCGAGTTCGATGACTACGAGGACAGCGACGGGACGGACGAGGACGATGAGCCCAGCCCGGCTGCCCGCACCTACCCCTACACCTGCCGAGTGATCTTCGGGTACCAGGTATGGGCAGTGCTGCCGCCCCTCACCGTGCCTGCCCAAGGCCTGTGCCCTCAGCCACGTTGTCCCCTGTCCCCCGCAGGGCTGCCAGGCCGACGAGCTGTCCATTACCCAAGGCGAGGAGCTGGAAATCATCGAGGATGGGGATGCAGAGGAGTGGGTGAAGGTGCGAGCAGGCTGAGCCTCCTCTTCATGCGTTGGGGATGTATTTTGGCTGTCCCCAACTTCAGGGCCGGGGATGGTTATGTGATTTTTGTTCCCTCAGGCTCGGAACAAGGCAGGCCAGGTTGGCTACGTCCCCGAGAAGTACCTGCTGTCCCTGGGTGGCGAGTCAGGGGCTGGGGCCAGCCCCCCCGGCCCCTCAGCGTTGCACCGCCAGCTCTCCAGCATCATCACCGCCGAGCTGGTGCTGGAGCCGGGAGGTGGGTGCTGAGGCGTCCCTGTCACCCAGGTGAGGGGGACAGGTCCCTCATGGGTGCTGAACCCCCGACCACATCCTCCCTGCAGCCTGGCTGGTGCGAGCCCTGTACGACTACGAGGGGCAGAGCCCTGAGGAGCTGAGCTTTCCGGAGGGGGCCATCATCCGCGTGCTGCCCCGGGCCCCCGGTGAGGTGGACGATGGCTTCTGGATGGGTGACTTCAATGGCCGCATCGGCGTTTTCCCCTCCTTGGTGGTGGAGGAGCTCACCGGTGGCCGGGAAGCGGCTGGGCAGGTCGGTGCTGAGGACAGGGGGATCATTGTGTCCTCTCAATGTGGGGCAGCCCCCCAAAATTGTGCTATGGCTGCTGAAGGGAATCCAACTCCACCTTCCCACTGTTCTCATCCCTCGTGGCTGTGTCCTCGCAGGAGCTGCCATCGCCGTCCCCACCACCCTTCTCCCCTCCTGGCCTCGTGCCTGGGGTCAGCCTGGCCCCCAGCCCCTCTCCTGAAGTGCCACTGGGAGGTGAGAGCTTGGAGAACTGGGGGAGCTGGGAAAGGGGTTGAAAGAGTGGCTGGGGGAGCTGGGAAAGGAGCTGCAAAAGGGGCTGGGGCACTGGGAAAGAGGTTGGGAAGGGCTGGGGAGCTGGGAAAGAGGGTGGGAAAAGGGCTAGAGGGATCCATGGCCATGCAGATCGCTGGGCTGAGCCTCCAGCCCCTTCCAGGTTGCCGGCAGGATGGCACAGGTAGTGGGCAGAGCTCTCCAGACCTGGCAGCCACACGCCTCCGGCCGGTAAGCCCCATACCAGCAAGGCTGGGACAGTCCCCCCAACCCTGCCCCCAGCCCTCCTGGAACAGGGGATGGTGCCACCTATTTGCTTTGGGGGGCTTTAAAAGGGGATGAGCAACCTGGTTTTGTTGGCACCTCTTCTCTCTCCGCAGCTCCGGGCACCCCCTCCACCACCCGGCAGAGCCCCTGAGCCCGAGCCTGAGCTGCACTTGAGCTGACCCTGCGGGTCCCCCTGTCTCTCTCTGCTCCCCAAGAAGCTTCGCCATGAGCTGCTGTCCCAGCAGCAGGGGCGGGCGCTGCCCCCTGCCCCGAGCTGGTCTCTCCGGGGGCCGCATCCTGCCCGGTGCTGCTTGCACAGCGCTCCTACATCCCTGTGCTGCACAGAGCATCCTTTATCAGGGTGCATCTTTTATCCGGGTACTCAGTGCCACAGCTGAACCTTAGCACACACCCTCTTCCCCCAGCTCCTGCCTGGGACTGACCCTGCACCCTGGTTCTCTTGGGGGCTGCCCAGGACCCCACCTGTCCCCCAACATCTCCCCCCAGTCCGGGGTGGCCAGGGGGTTGCTGTGGCCCAATAAAACCAGTTCACTCTGCCGCGGGGGTCAGCAGCTTTAATGGGTTTAGCTCGTCTATGTACAGTGGGGTTCCACACCAAAGCTCGCTGGGGGGGGCTGCCCGCTGGCCTGCAGGATCCGATCCTGCCCCCAGTGCCCAGCTCCAGCCTCTCCTGTGATCTCTTGCTGTCGGCATCTCCTGGGGACCTCACCGGTGCAGGATTTGTGCCTGTGACCGCTGTGCATGGCAGGGGTGCCCCCGGGGAGCCTGTGCTCTACGGTGAAGGTGCCAGGGAGGGGTTGCCCCCCACCCCAGCTTGGGGGTTGAGCTGATGCCTCCATCCCTTGCCCCTTATCACAGCCCCATCGCACGTGTCCTTCCCCCAGCGCTGGGGGGGCTGCAGGGACCAGGTGGGCAGCAGGGACTGGGGGGTACCTGTCCTGGCCCTGCTCAGCCCCACGGTGTCCAGGGGGGTGTCCAGGGGGGTGTCCAGGGCAGGTGCAGTGGGTGAGCGTCGGGTACCTATTGCCAATGGGATGAGGTCTGGCGCCGAGCGCAGTTGTCAGGAACATCGGCGCGTCGCTCTGGCCATGCCAAGCGCATAGCTGCCCACCCGGGGCCGACTGCCCCGCCGTCCCCTTGGAGCTGAGCTCCCCAGCCTGGCATGGGGGCCGAGGGCCACACGTCACCCGTCCACGCTCCAGCTGGGAGTGGAGAGGAGCTGCGAGGAGAAGGGCAGGATGGGGCTTGTCTCCATGGCATCTCCTGCCAACCTAGGTTGGGTATGTGGGCAAGAGGATATCTATGCAGGAAAAGTTCTTCACAAGGAGGGTGGGGAAGCCCTGGCCCGGGTTGCCCAGAGATGTTGTGGCTGCCCCATTCCTGGAGGTGTTGAAGGCCAGGTTGAATGGGGTTTTCAGGAACCTGACCCAGTGGGAGGTGTCCCTGCCCGTGGCAGGAGGTTGGAACAGGATAGGCTTTGAGGTCCCTTCCAACCCAAACCATTCTGTGATTCTAACTCAGTGTGTTGGGAATGGACTCTCTTGGACAAGGGATTGACCCTCTCATCATCCCCAGGCTGTGACCCAACTGGGGCAGGGGCACTGCCTATGCCATCCGCCTCCCACCCTGGCCATCACCCCAAGCACTCACATCACACGGTTGCTCCTCGGTCTTGCACCACGGCACGGGGCTCCTGCGGGAGGGAGGAAGGATGGGGATGTCAGTGTTCCCCTGGGAGCAGGGACAGGCCAGGGACTGTTGTCCACAGCAACCCCATGCACAGCCCCACCACTGAGGCTCAGGAGATGACTATAGACCAAGCCCCATTGCTTGCAGGACATGTTGAGCAGCAGCTAATAACCCTCCTGGTGGCCCTGACTGGGACCAAAGGGACAAGGCATAGTCCAAGCAGCACCAGGACACAGTGGCAAACATCCCAGTGAGGTCCCATCATCATTCTCCTAAGACCTGTTGGGCTAGAGCATGCTGAAACAACACCCCAAAGCCTGACACCACAGAGGGGCTGACAAAGAATAGAAAATCGGTGTCCTTGGGCTTGTCTTCCATGCAAATCTTTCCCAGGAAATCAGAGGGGCCATGGCCATCTCCTGAGGCATATCAGACCATGGGAGAAAGGAGGACCTTTTGGCACCTCTCCAGGTCTCATGAGATGCAGCACGTCAGCTCTGTCTGGCGTGGCTGCCTTGGGCTGCCCTTCTCCATAAAATGGCTCAAACCTCCAGCCTGGAGCAACACAGACCCTGGCCAGCAGAAAGCAGAGGGACAATAAACACAGTGTATTCCTGCTTTTTCCTTTGCCTGCATTTAACTAGGCAACTTTCCTTGGTAGGGTGACATCACACCAGGTCACTTCCCCCAGTCCCCTTCCATGAAAATTATTTTTCCCCAACTGCAGAGCTGCAGATGAGCACATGAGTGAGCTGGGCACTTGCTGCCACCACTGACCACATCATTTGCTCAGTGGTAGCAGCCTGAAGGCAGTGAGAGAGAGCAAATTCCTCAAATTGGGAGCCATCAGCACCCAAGCAGAGGGTTCCTTGCCCATGCTGCCCTGGAGCTCTCAAGCACCTCCAGTAAGGTAGTTGAGTAGGAAGGCTGGAAGATACAGAGGTGCCACCTAGCTGGATTGGGTCTTCTCTTCTCTGAGCACAGCCAGCACCAATCCCTCCAGGGCAAGTAAGAACAAGGAATGACCAGTTGGTTTCATCATTTCTAGACTCCGAGGCAAAAAAGGCTCCTGGAATCATGCATCCACACTTGGGCGTTGCTGACCCCAGCACTGCAATGAAGCTACAGTTTTGGGGAGACCAAGCTATGTGCAGCAGTAGGGTTCCCCCAGATCAAGAAGAAGCGATCCCAGTGGATGTTCTCGAGTGCAACCTGGATGAGAAACTCAGGTGTCAAATCAGCCAGGTGAAACGCAACCTGGCTGAGCCTGGTGAGAGTGGGGTGGCCATGCAGAGTCGCATGGATGTTGCGACCACCATCAGGGAAACAAGACACAGCCCATCCACAAAGGCAAACACATCCCTTGCCCAAGGAGCAGTTGGCCTACAGCACCTCCCATGCAAGTCAACCAGTTCCCTGCCTTTCCCCCGCAGTATGGGGACCAGCAGGATGGGAGCTGTCACAGTGACACTGGAGGCCCCAGACATTAGGAAATGGATGGGAAAACACAATCAGCAAAGATAAGTGGCAGCAGGGTGGGCAGGATGGGGCAGGTTCCCCGCCGCAGTCAGCCTGGTGCAAGCCTTGGCTTGTCTGTCCCTGCTGCATGGCTCACACCACCGCGTGTCTCCTGGCTGACCGCGTGTCTCCTGGCTGATCTTGTTGATGGCAGCAGGGCTGGGGTGCTGGGCTATGTCCCTTCAAACTCTCCAGCCCACGGTACTGCACGGGGACAAGGAAGATGAGGAACCTACCTGCTGCCCCATGTCCTCTACTCCGGGCTGTCTTCTGCTGCTTTCGTCTCTTCCCAACTCATCCGGCTGTTCGTGTAGACTCAGGCTCCCGTGAATATCTGACACTTCATCTGCCGACTCGAGTCCCATTTCCTCCAGGCAGATGCTGGCTCCTTCCTGCACCAGCTCTCCTGGGATGCTGGGACTCGACCCTCCCAGAACCCGGTAGCTCAGGAGCTTCCGCTGGCAGCTCGTGCTGCCAGGAGCAGTGCCAGCATCCTGCAGTGAGCCCGCTGTGCCAGACCCTTTGCCCGCCTGTCGGCTGTCACGAGTGCCAGAGCTGGCTGGTGTGTTCAGGGCTGGAGTGGTGGAGTGGCTTTGCTCCCCAACCTTGCTGCTCTGGGCACCCTTCTGGACATCTCCGTTCTGCAGGCCACCCGTGGGGACAGTCCCGTTGCGAGCGCGTTCCCGCTGGAGCCGGTTGCTGCTGTGCTCCAGCTCCTCTGTACTGGGCTCGCGGCTGCCATCGGGCAGGGGCCCATCCTGCTGCTCGTGCAAAGTGGGTTTCTTTCCAATATGTGTGACACGAAACCTGGAATAGGGGCAGGATCATAAAATCAAAGCCTATCCAGTTCCACCCCCTGCCATGGGCAGGGCCACATCCCACTGGATCAGGCTACTCAAGGCCCCTTCAAAATCCATTCCCTCCCCTCTCCCAGCTGTATTTCCAGCTTGGCTTTACCACTAGCCTTGGATCTCCTCTCTTTGTGATCGACTGGTGCACATTCTCCGTTCAGACCCATTCTACACCACAGACCCTGACTTTAGCTGTGCCCTGCACTGGCCTGACCCTATTTTGCCCTTCATTTTTGGTAAAACAAATAGAAAGAGAAGAAAGAAAAGGTCAAGCCAGGTGTTGGCCAGTGCAGCCCCTTCCAGCATGTTCCTCCTGCAGCAAGAGGGATCACAGCTCTTGGAAACGCCAAGGGCATGGAGTGATAGGACAAGGGGGAATGGATTTAAATTGGAAAGGGAAAGATTTACATGAGATCTTAGGAAGAAATTCTTCACGATGAAGGTGGGGAGGCCTTGGCCCAGGTTGCCCAGAGCAGCGGTGGCTGCCTCATCCCTGGAGGTGTTCAAGGCCAGGTTGGATGGGGCTTTGAGTAACCTGACGCAGTGGGAGGTGTCCCTGCCTGTGGCAGGGGGTTGAAACTGGATGGGCTTGTAGGTCCCTTCCAACACAAACCATTCTGATTCTTTGCAGCCTGGGTGAGCTTTTAGAGAAACTCGGGTTTTGATTCTCAGGCAAAATGCAACCTGGCTCAGCCTGATGTGGAACAGACAGTCATGCAGAGTTGCATGGATGTTGCAATCAGAGTTTGACCACCATCAGGGGAGTGAGAGGCAGAGTTTTTGGCAAGCAGCACACTGAGTAAAGGCAAGGACAGGGTTTCAGCAGGACAAGCCACATTTAGGTACAAGGATCAAAAGCCAGGAGGAGCTGTTTGGCTAAAGTCTGTCAGAGCTCACTGTGCGCCATCCTCTGGAGTGATGGATGGTACCTAGGTGGTTCACTAAGGTCCCACCATGTGCCCTGTAACAGCTGAGAGCTCCAAAGTGGGCAAGAGAATGGATGAAGGAGTTGGGCTGCCACCCACAAAAGGTGCGTTAATAACCAGAGATGATGCAATATTGCACCTGGGGAGTAGAGACAAGTTAGAGATCTACCACAACGTTGAGATTTGTGAGGGATAACATGTAGACAAAGCCTAGAAGTGTTAATTGCAGGTGAGCTGGTTGTGACTAACACTGTGGTTCCTCCTATAAACAAAGCAAGTCACTGCTGGACCAGCAGACAGGAATTCTCTTCCACAGTAAACTGGTGTCCACCAGCCAAAGAATGCTGATCCCACCACAGAGACCTCATGCAGCCCATGACTCACACAGCGACCACTCTCCCTGCCCCTGAGTCACCCCCAAAGCTGCAGATGGCCCTGACTCTGCTAAGGTTCAGCTGCCAGACAGCATCATCGCAAAACACAATTTCAGCAACAAAGTTCAAGCACTGCTGGGTCAAAAGAAGACCCAAAGTTCAAGCGAGTGGCCAGTACGGCCATCCTGAAGGAAGAGGCTGAGAAGAAAGGTCTGAGTGGTAAGAACAGATCCCAGATGGGACACCAGAGATGAAGGAGACAACTGGCAGCCTGAGGATTGGGCTACAGCCTGTGGAGAGCATGGATTCCTTGGCACTGCTATCAGAAGTGCTGCTCATGGCTGGAAGAGCCAAGAAGAGAAGTGCTCCAGCTCCAGGCAAGGTATCCACAGGTACCGCTTGGATCAGCACAAATGTGACCTTACAGGTCTATCCAGATATCTGGAGAGATGGCACCAGCACTGCGATTTGGGAAGACCAGAGAACATTCCAGTCCCAAAAGAGGGATAGGGAGGAGGCATGAGTGGCAGGATCATTCCCTGGTAATGGATCATTTGGTGGCAGGATCATTTCAAGGTAATGTCATTGCACAACATAAGCCTGGAAGAGTTGGGAAAAGTTGTGAAGGCAGAGTTTGGACTGGAGGGGGCACGAGAGGTAACGTAATCAACCTCTGGATGATGAGAGGAAAGGCAGGAGAGTGTTTGCTGTCTGCCCAGACAGCATCACTGAGGGGTTTGGTTCATTAGGACATGACAGCTGTGGCTGATCAGGCCAAGGACAGGAGGGCATACACAGATCCCTTGGTGGATGACCTCTGCCCCTTCCAGCAGCTGCTTTAGAGAAAGCCCTAAGATAAATGGTAAATCATTTAATAGAATAATCTAGGTGGGAAAAGCCCTCAGGATGTCTCCAATCCAACCCTCTGCTCAAAACTGGGCCAACTCCTCAATCTTTGTTGCCTAGGGCCCCATCCAGTCAGGTTTTGGAAATCTCAAAGGATGGAGATGCTTCCACTCCTCCGGGCCCTGTCCCAAGGCTGCACCATTTTGAGGTGAAACATTTTTTCCTTATGTCTTCTCTGGATTCCTCATTTTGCAACTCGCAGCCATTGCATCTTGCCCTGCCCATCACACCTCTGAGATGTCTCTGTCTTCATTTAAGCTGCTCACATCCCTTTGAAAGGTTTTCGAGAGCAATTAGAACCCCTCCCTTGTGCATCCCCAAGCTAAGCACAGAATCATGGAATCGTTAGGGATGGAAAAGACCTCTAAGTTTGAAACTGGATAATCTTTAACATCCCTTTCAACCTAAACCATTCTATGATTATATGAAGAACATCCAGTCCAACCATCAGCTCAACCCCTCCGTGCCTTAGTAGGCACCATGTCCTGAATGCTATGGCCACATGGGTTTTTTAACCCCTCCAGGGATGGAGACTCCACCACTGCCCTGGGCAGCCTCTGCCAGGGCTTCACCACTCTGTCAGTGAATAAATTGTCCCTAATACCCAAACTAAACCTCCCCTGGCACAACTGGAGGACATTTCCTCTCATCCTATCTTTTGCTACTTGGGAGCAGTTTTTTAGGAAGAAGAGTTTCCTTCCTCTCCTTCCTTTCCCTAGGTGTGAGATGAGGATTTGGGGGTTTAACTCCTGCAAAGCACTGGGCTGACAACCTGCAGCTTCATCAAGTGTCAGGCCCTGAATGAAGATCCTCTGCAGGATCTGAGCACAGCAGAGCTTCGTGTCTCACCAGGGTGGCCATCCAGGGACCATCAGTTGCTTGTCACCCTGCCCCAGTAACCACAGCAGTAGGGAGTGGAGACCTTGCTTCATGTCTTGTGCAGGATAAACCTTTCTGCTGGGGAATGGGGCAACATGGTTAGTGACTGCACAGACCAGAGTCAGCTCAGAAGTCCCTTGAGATGAGACCAGATGAGGACTGGAAAGACTATTTCTAGGAAGTACTGATACACTCCCCTATTCTTATATTTCTCCCCTGACATCTAATTACAGTCATCATTGGAGATACCAACCTGGAGGAATACAGCCACTCTTTCATTCTGAAGGTGGTGGGTGGTAACTTGCACCAAGGACCTGCGGTCACCTCCTCCTCCTCTTAATGAGACTCCTACAAGTGAGGTCACAGCCCCTGTTGGGCACCTAACATGTAGCTGGGACAGCAGGCTTTGGAAGGACATGGATTTGGGGCTCTGCCCAGAACTGAGTCAGCAGAACAACCCAAGCTTGAGTCACCTTCCTGGAGAAGGAGGAGGGAAGCCACCGGTGCATCATGGCCTGCCACATACCACAGGCATTTCCAGGTGCAGAAGGCACCTTGGTCCTCAGGACTTCCAGCTGAAGAGCTATTGCTGAGACATCTAGACAGGGAAAAGCAAGACAGTGCCTGGTGTGGGGCAGATGGGGAAGGGGAAAGGAAGAGGCAAACCGAGAAGACTTTCTGCACCACTTTCTCCATGACAGCAGATGGGCCGTGTCTGGCAAGGCTCATCTCCATACCTGCCCACTGAGAAGACAGTGGTCTCTCCGGGATGCATCCTGCCTTTGCCATCCTTGGACCGCCCTTGCCGATGCAGTGGGTGCCTCTTCCTCTTGCTGCAGTGGATGCAGGGGGCCTGCGTGGAGCCCAGATGCACCGTGTGGTGGTGTGGTGGGCCCCCATCCTGGCTGTTACGGTGAGGACAAAGGCTGCAATAGGAGAAGGACATGACAGGTCATGTTATCTGGAAGAGACTTCCCAACCTTGGTGCAGAATCACTGCAGCAAGCAGCTCTGGAGGGGACCTCCGGTGAGGACAGGAATGAGGAAGGGCTGTTCCCCTTGCCAGTGGGCTGAAGCTCTCATTGCAACCCTCAGCGGAGCAGGACTTCTGGCTAGGAAGCTGATTTATAACCAGCTGGAAAGGCACTCGCCGCAAAGTCTCCAGAATAAAGGTAGTGCCCAAAGGCTGCTTCGCCCTTACTCCACAAGAGCCACAAGGAGGTAAAGGCTTCCCTCACCTGGGCACTGGCACTGGGATGTCCCCGTCATTGTCCCCCAGCATCTCCTTGAGGGCCTCCGCGTTTGCTGAAGAGAGGAAACAGGGAATGTGTTGGCCAAAGCAATCAGCATGTCTCCAAGCCAGCCCCACGAAATGCTCACCTTCATTTTGGATGATGCATCTCACAATCTTCTCCACAGTGTCCTCATTCACCTCCTCCTCTTCATCTGAAAGGAGAAAACATGGCACTGAGGGCTGGGATTCATGACGTTCAACTCATGTGTCCTTCTCCAGGAGAAGCCACATCGACAAAGAGGTCAGAGAAGCCTCTCGTGCCCCCAGGAAACCCCTGGGGAACACCAGGTCCCTCACCCTGGAAAAGAAACTGTGAAACCGGCAGCTGCGTGAGCAGGGAGAGGGGGTTGTGTTGGTCCTTCAGAACTGGAAATGAGTGGGAAGCAGGTTTGAAACAATTTGAAAGAGAAGGCTTCTCCTGGGGACAGTCCAGGCATGGAGCCCCTGGGTGCCGGATGCTGCAGGTGCCAAAAGGCTCCAAGAGCCAACAGGACAAGTTCATGGTAAAGAAACCTAGTGGAACCCATTAAAATAGAGAGAAACCAGTTCTGATGGAGAAAGCCCTGGAGCTACACACTTCAAAGAGTGTGCTGGGGAAACTTGGCTCAGTGGCTGCTCCGTTGTGGTGTTCATCCCCAGCATTCATCACAACTTGCTTCTGGCCACTGCTGGAGGCAGGAGGCTTGGCTGGCTGGACCATCAGCACAGTCTGCAGTGTTAGACATTCCTCTGAGCAGGTCAGAGCATGGTCAGAAGTTGCCACTCTGCTCCTGGAAGCCCACAGAGATGTTTCCCTGCACTGTGGCAGCTCCAGCAGCCAAAGCCAACCCTGGAAGGCTTGGAAACCATCCTAGAGTCATGTTCAGCCACATCATTGAAGCAGAGGAGCACATCCAAAGCTGTCTGGAAGCTCCTGCAGCAACCACGAGGTAGCTGTGGGAGCCACATTGCCCTCTTGTGCATGAGAAGAGACAACAGGAGGTGTTGACTCTCCTGAGTGCTCATGGAGAGGAGTTACATAGCACCATTTGGCCATCTTCAGGGAAGGAAGCCGTGGCAGGGAAGTGTCTTCTCCATTTCAGCAAAGCCTCATGAAACCACCAAATGACAGAGCTTGCTTGAACCAAGCTCTGGCTTACACCCATGCTTGACACTGCACTGACTTCCCAATCTCAGCACCCGAGAGCCTGAATAAAAAACTAAATGTCCATTTTCAGTGCAGGACAGAGATCCTGAGGAAACACCCCTTTTCCTCTGAGCTGCAGGAGCACAAATGGGAGTAGGAGAAGACGTGACCTTCAGCAGACACCATGCTTGCCCCACGCTGGACCTCCTAACACCAAAGGGGCAGAGGCTGGAGGATGCCCTGGCTGGAGGATGCTTTCCTTGTAGAGAACATGGGTTATAATTCAGGTGCTGGGAATTCAGCAGGTCCTGGCTGTTCATCAGAATCTTCATGTGGTGATAATGCCGCTTTGGGAAGGGTGAGATGTTAGTTCCCACCTCTCTGGCACCACCAGCCTGTGAGGCCAGCAGATCAGAGGGCTCTTCAGGCCACACGCTCCCAATCCCTATGGAACACCTCACTGCTCTCACCACTCCTTCCCTTTTTCCCAACCCAGCAGCATGTGACAGGTAACCTTCCCACTCCAAGAACGCATCCCAGGAGCTTGGTTAAAGAGCATTGGTTCATGCTGGGCACAAGGCAGCACCCAAGCCCCCACTGAGCCCCCATTACCCGACTGAGCCCCCAGCACCCCACCACTCACTGGCCTGGAGCTCTGCCAGCACGTCTTTGTTATCTGGGTCGAGATCGTCCCGGAAAGTCCGACACCGGTAACCCTTCTTCTTCAGGACATGGCAAATCAAGAAACCCACTAGTCCCATGATGAAGAAGACGAGGACAAGGAGGAAGACCATAGACAGGCTGTGCTGGGGGTCCGTCTCCCCATCGTCGGTGCTGTTCTGGTCTGACATGCGGATCTAGGAGAAGGGGGAAGGTGGGTCAGATAAGTCGATGCTCACCCCCTGCCCATCCTCCTCTTCTACTTCCTCCTTGGGTTAGAGCCAGCTCCCAGCTCGGGCTCCTCTCTCGCTCCACAGGGTCCATGGTGGTGGGGTTCCTATGAAGGAGAGGGCAGGCTGGAGGCATCTCAGAGTGGGCTGCCAAGGTTTCATCTCTCGCCCTGCAGGGTCCATGGTGATGGGGTCCCCGTGGAGGAGAGGGCAGGCTGGAGAAGGCTCGGCAATGTCTGCCAAGGACACTGCTGCCCCGCACACATCCCAAGGGCAGAGGTAGCAGCATCCCCGCAGGCCCCAGGCTGCAGCGCTCCCCTGTCCCTTGCAGGCAGCTTCCCAAGGGCACCAGTCCCCCGGCATTCCCAGACTGTGTTGAGCGGCATCCCCCACTCGCCCTTGAGGGATCCTCACCACCCCACTGCCTCCCGCATCCCTCGCTACTCACAGCTGAGGGCCTCCGCCAGCAAAGACCCACGGCAGCCGGGCTGGCAGAGAGCCGAGCCGGCTGGCAGCTCCCGCATCGTCCTCCTGCAGCTCCAAGCTCGCTCCCTCTACCTCAGCTCCCTTGGGTTTGCCTGTTCTCCCTCCCCAGGGTTCTTGGGGCTCCGTTGTCCGGACTCAAGCTCCACATCCCAGCGCGGGGAGGGTTCCCCCTGGCTGCCCCCCATCCCCACTGCTGCGGCGATACCTGGGCCTGCGGTCCTCCGCAGCGCTCTCCTCTTCACCTTCACCTGCCTCCTAGCAACCCCGCATCCCCGCAGCTGGGGACCGCGGCGAGCATCCTTTGGTCCCCGCGGCTCCCGCTTGCCTTCCTTCCTCTGGAAGGAGCCAAGCTGGTTGTGGCTGCGGCGGCAGCTTGCCGCTCTCTGCCAGCCAGAGCTCCCGCCTGTCCCGACCCCGGAAAATAATCTCTCTGAAGCGGTTTCAGAGGATGAAGGGGCAGAGGGAAGCTCAGGGAAACGCCAGCAGCTGCAGCAGGAAGCAAACAGGAATTCTGCTCAGGGAAGCCAGCGCTGGCAAGCCACTGCCCTCCCCAGGGTGAATAACCTCGCTCACATGCAAGCCAGCTCCAATTTCCCCTGCATCCTCCTTTCTGAATCATAGAATCATAGAATCACTAGACTGGAAAGGACCCACTGGATCATCGAGTCCAACCATTCCCATCAATCACTATTCTAGTGTGATGCGTCGCGGCAGTGGGAGAGCAGAGGGGTGGAGGTGGGGCTCAGCAAGATCAGGACCCTTCCCACACCAGCGTGTGGAAGGGGGAAGGTGTGCAGGCACCCACACCACGATCACAGCACTGAGGAGATGGTGGAAAAGGAACCCAGAGGGACCCCGCAGCCCAACCTCCTGCCTCAGGCCAACTGTCCTTCCCTCCTTCTGAAAAAAAAAGGAGGGCTAAGTCTTCTGAGATCCCCAGCCATGGAGATCTCACTCCCTCCTCACAGAATCATAGAACGGTTTGGGTCAGAAGGGACTCCGAATTTGACCCAGTTCCAAGCCCCTGCCATGGGCAGGGACACCTTCCACTGGATCAGAGTGCTCAAATCCCCATCCAACCTGGCCCTGAACACCTCCAAGGGTGGCCCTTGTCCTGTCCCTGTCCTCCCTGATCAAGAGCCCCTCTCCAGCCTTCCTGGGGCCCCTTTCAGTTCTGGAAGCTGCTCTAAGGTCTCCGTGAAGCCTTCTCTTCTCCAGGCTGAAAAACCCCAACTCTCTCAGCCTATCCTCATGGGAGGTGTTCCAGGACTCAGATCATCTCTATGCCCTTCTCTGGACTTGCTCTGACAGATCCCTGTTCTTCCTGTGCTGAGGAAGAACATCTCTGTCATATTATCCTCATTCTGGGAGGCTTTAACCAAATCTCCTTTGCCACTGCAAATTAGGCTTGTTCCTCTCATTCCTTCACCCACCCAGTTCTTCACCCAGACCTTGAGAAGCACAGGCAACCCTTAAGATCCCTCCTATCCCTCCTCTACTGAACGAAGTGTCTACCTACATAAATATTTGCAGGAATTATCCCACCATGCTCTGTGTTGCTGTGAGACAACCTACAAGTTCTCCAGGTGTTCAACTGTGCAGTGCTGAGAACTCCTGCCCCTGGCCACAACTGGCCAAAAATAAACTCTCAGGAGCCCAGGAGCCTCTTCTATCATCGTGACTTCAGGTCATTGAATTGTAGATGCCATCCATCTGCCTGGACTCCTGACAAGGACACAGGCCCTAAGATGGACCAAGCTTGGCAAGAAAAGGCCATGGGCAGCAAGACTCACTGCTCCTGTCACCCAGTGCTAAGGCTGCAGGAGGTGAGAAGTATAACGGTGGATAAACAAGCTGCAGCAGCATCCAAGCCTCTGCTGATCAAGACCTTAGAGGCAGTTTAGTCGCTGCCCTTGTTGCTTAGAAGCGGGGGACCTCATAGGTCTGGGTTTGTGAGGGGCCCTGAGGGGATACAGTCATGGTGAGCTTATTGCCATTTTCCTTGTGCCCACATATGCTGTACTGCACAATCAATCGCTCTTTCTCCTCCTGGGTGTTCCCACACCCCCACCCCTGTGCTTTGGTGAACCCTAATTCCATTCCAGCCTTCAGCTGTGCTGGGTGAAACAAGGCCAGGTCACTAAGCCCTTCCTGTATCAAGGGAAGATTCCTCTTTTCCCACAGTCTCTGGTGTTGAAGCACCACAACTTGAGAGTGCAGGATGAGGAGAGGGAGGATGCCACACCAGTCCTCCTGCAGACAAATCCTGGCGCCCCGTGGGGTGAACTGTGACAAGGAGTGGGCTCTGCTACTGTCAAGCTGCTCCCGCCCCACTCTCCAGCTGAGTTATCATAGCTGATCATGTTTTCCATCCAATGCTCGTCCTGGGTGCAGCATGACCCTTGTCTCCATCCTGCTTCAACCACCACAGCCTCAGCATCCCTCTAGGCTGCTTAGTCCTCATCCTGCCAAGGGACGTTGTTAGCACCTTTGTGTCTGGACCATGAGCCACTTCTCTGGGCAACCAGGACTAGGGCCTCCCCACCCTCACAGCAAAATATTTCTTCCTGATATCTCATCTCAATCTCTCCTCTTTCAACTGAAAACCATTCCACCTCATCCTATCCCTGCCCTCCCTGTTCAAGAGCCCCTCCCCAGCTTTCCTGGAGACCCTTTTAGTACTGGAAGCTGCTCTAAGGTCTCCCTGCAGCCTTCTCTTCTCCAGGCTGAACAACCCCAACTGTCTCAGCCAGCCCTCAGATCATCTCTGTAGCCTCCTCTGGACTCAGTCCAACAGCTCCATGCCCTTCCTGTGCTGAAGACTCCAGAACTGGACTGCTCAATAGAGCAGAGCAGTGGGGCAGAATCCCTCTCACCCTGCTGGTCCCACTGCTGTGGATGCATGGCAGGCATGAATCCATGCACCTGAACTCGCCCTCCCCAACAGGCCCATTGCATCCTCTGTCACCATTCCACCCTCCTGACCCCATCCTAGCTCCTGTCCCCATCCCACACAACTCCACCAGCACAAGCTGAGACACAATGGTGACCTGGACAGAGTTCTGGGGCAGACAGATTCCTGCTGCCCTCACCACCTCCGTCCCCCTGCCCTTCCTCCCCAGGTCACCCACACAGGGCTTCCCAGTGGAGGTGGGCATGAACCTTGTGGGTTTTTGAAGACTCTGGTCCCTCTCATGATGTTGCCTTTAAAGGGATTGAGAGGTGGCCAGGGAGGGAGGAGGTGGAGCAACCAAGCAGAGGGTGGAAGGACAGCACTGTCCCCTGTCACCCTGTCCCACAACCAGCTCCAGTGCCAGCTTAACGCCACGTTACCTCTCGTCCGCTCTCCTCCCGCACCTCCTCCGCAGCCATTACCATAGACGTCACCCCACGAACAATGCAAGCGCTCGAGGGATTGTCTGCCCTGGCAATCCCGCTGCCTGGCCACGTGGCAGCTAAACAGGTCAGATCACCCGGCTCTGGCAATCCCACAGGCAGGGTCCTCCGGAGGTCTCCACTAAGATGCTTGGCCTGAAAATTCCCATCGTCATCTCTGCCAAAATGCTGCATCCCATTGTGTGAAACAACTCCCTGAATCCTAATTCAGTTTTTCAGTCATCTACAACAAGTTAATGGCCTTTAAACATGCTCTCTAAGCACAAAGTGCACCTAAAAACATCTGACTTTGATGCCTTCACACCTCTCCAAGACCTGGGATGATGCCCAGACCAGCAACTGGTTTCTAGCAAGTGAGCTCAGCCAGCAAAGCGATCTCTGTAGGAGGCAGGGACGTGTTTCTCCCCTTGTCACGCCTTTCCCTCTGTCGTGCTGCTCAGGCAGTTCCGTGGCCCCAGCCAGTCACTATCTGGAGGCATCACCTTGCAGAGCAGCATCAGGGCGAGCGTCATACCAAGCGAGCAGCCCCTGCCAAGACGTCAGCTCCACACGTTCACTGCTTCATCCTTGTTGTTCAGCACCATTAAAGCCCATTTATTTAAAACGGTGGGTGCTTGGTTCTGTGCTCAGTGAGCACAGCTCTGAGCAGCCCCAACCACAGCTGAGGTCACAGCCAGAGGGTCCTGGCATCCCCCAGAGCATCCATGCTTGAGAGCTGTCATTATAAATGGAGCAGTGTGAAGGGAGCAGCATTCCAACAATCCATGCCATAACCAGCCAAAAGCATCATTTAATGATCCCAGCATTTAATTGGGCATTGACAAAACTTCCCTTGCCTGGTTGTGCCACAACCCAGCATCCAAAATCCCACCCCAGCAGCCCATGAAGCTCCCCTTGCTGCACAGCAAGTGGTTTCCCTCACACACATTTATTACCTAGCAGCAAAATCCCGTTGCTGAGAAGCCAAAGAACACCCTGGTGGTGCCAAGCTGCCATGATCTCCATCCTCAGCAGATTCTTGGAGCACCCTTGGACATTGTCACCCATTCACCATGTTGCTGGGATGGTTTGGGCAGCCTCCCTCCAGAGCAGCATGCTTCACTCTGGCCTTGTGCCCACGGGAAGCAATCACACAGGAGACCGAGAGCGCCAACTCCTTGCCAAGCACCAATATTAGACAATTTGTTCCGATCCTTCAGGCAGCACCACCTGCTACTTTCATCCTTTCTTCTTTCCATGCCACAAGGAAGAGATGTTTGCTACCAGCGTCACTCGCGGTACAGCCCCATCCCCGTCACTCACCAGCTCTGGGTGAGGTGGAGGGTTTGGCCCTTGTTCCACATGGATGCTTTTCCTCACACAGCAATTTTCCTCTAGGCATTTGTCCTCCACCTGCCTGGCGGTGCCTCCTGTCCCCATTCCCTGCCAGCCCAGTGGGGAGGTTTCGGGGTCTGCCAGTGGTCAGCAGGACCTGAACCCTGGCAAGTGGGAAGCATGGCTAGGATACAGGTGTTGGTTTCCATCCCATATGGAGCCGGGGCTGCTCCGCAGGAGAGGATGAGTCCCAGCAAGGTGGGGGAACCCACCCCTGTGCCCTCGCCGGAAGAGGCTGGGAGTAACTGGGAGTGACTGGGAGCAGCTATAGGGTTAAGTTACAGGGCAGAATCCAGTTGGCAACTGAGAGTGACTGGGGAGCAGCTGTAGGGTTAAGTTACAAGAGCAAATCCAGTGGAAAACTGGGAGTAACTGGCTGTGACTGGGAGTAACTGGGGACAACTGGGAGCAGCTGTGTGGTTAAGTCATCCAAGAGAGTCCAGTGGGCAACTGGGAGCAGCTGTAGGATTAAGTTACAGGAGACAGTCCAGTGGGCAACTGGGGGTGACTGGGAGTAGCCGTAGAGTTAATTTACAGGAGAGAATCCAGTGGGAAACTGGGAGTTACTGGGGTGACTGGGGGCAGCTGTGGGTGACTTAGGAGAGGTTGGAAGGTAAAAGGGGTTGACTGGGGGAAGCTGTAAGATTGTGGGATAGGACCCAGCAGGCAACTGGGAGCTACTGGGAGTGACTGGGATCACACTGGGGTGACTGGGATGATCTGGGATGATCTGGGGGTGGCTAGGATCAGCCAGAAGTGACTGGGATTACACTAGAGAGGCTGAGGTCAACCAGGAGTGACTGGGATCAGTCAGGGGTGACTGGGATCTGGCAGGAGTAACTGGGATCAGCTGAGAGGGATTGGGGTCAGCCAGGAGTGACTTCCCCAAACTGGGATCACAGTTGCGGTACTGGGATCCACTGGGAGTAACTGGAATTAAGCTGGAGTGTCTGGAATCAGCTGGGAATGAGTGAGATCAGCCAGGAGTGACTGGGATCAACTGGGAGTGACTGGGGGTGGCTGCGAGTGACTGGGATCCTGTGGGAATGGCTGGAATCAGCCGGGAATGACTGGGATCACTCTGGAATGACTGCGATCAGGCGGTGGGGGGCGACTGGAACCAGCAGGCCCTCCCCGAGGCCGGCGCTAGGACCGCGGGGCCGCCCCGGCCCCCGCCACGCCCCCTTCGGCACCCAGGCCGCGACCCCCGCCCGACCCACAGCCACCGCCTCACCACCGGCCACGCCTCCTTCCCGGACCGTGGCCCCGCCCACAGCCCCGCCCGGACGGGTCGCGGTGACGATTAGGCGGTCGCGCGGTCTCAGAGTGATGACGTAGTGGGCGCGCGCGGCGGCAGCGCGGCCTGTCCGCCATGGCGAAGACCGTGGCCTATTTCTATGATCCGGACGTAGGAAACTTCCACTACGGTGCGGGACGGGGCGGCCTCGCCTCACCGGGGCGGGCTGGGCGCCGACCTTCACCAGGCCTGGGCGGGGGCGGCCGGGATCCCGCGGCTCCAGGGGGTCCCCATGTCACCCCACGCCCCCATCCCCCGTTGGCTCCTGGGAGTCCCCGTGTGTCATGTGTCATCCCATCCCCCCCCTCCGGCTCCCGGAGGTCCTCGTGTCCCGGTCCCGTCCCCCCCCCCACCCCCCGCCGGCTCCCGGAAGTCCCCGTGTCCCCATCGCCCTTTCCCCCCCTCGCTGCCTTCCGGGAGTCCCTGTGTCCACCCGTTGGCTCCCGGTCGTTCCCGTGTCACAGGAGTCCCCGTGTGTCGTGTGTGTCCCCTTCCCTGGTGGCTCCCGGGGAACCCCGTGTCCCATCGCCCCACCTTCCCTGGTGTCTGTGTCTCGTTGTCCCCCCCATCTCCACCTTCCTTGGCGGCTCCTGGGGAGCTCTATGTTCTGTCGCCCACCCCCCAGCTTCCCTGGCGGCTCCCAGGGAACCCTGTGTCCCATCGCCCCCCACTTCCTTGGCAGCTCCCGGGAGTCTCTGCGTCTTGTGTGCTCTCGCTTTGGGGGTCCCTGTGTTCCTGCTAATTCCTGTTGTCTCTTGCTGACTCCCAGTGCCTTTCCCGTTCTAGGAGCTGGGCACCCCATGAAGCCACACCGCCTGGCGCTCACGCACAGCCTGGTCCTGCACTATGGCCTCTACAAGAAGATGATCGTAAGCCACTTCTCCTGGGGTCTGGCAAGGGACACAGAGCAGGCTGGGGCTGGCAGTCCTTGAGGGGGGACGTTTCAGGCTTTGACATCCATAAACAGTCCCAGAAACCCACACTGACTCCATTCCTGCCTTCCGTGGGCCATGTCTGTGGGTTATCCAGAGCTTTCTTGCATCACTGCTCCTACTTCAGCCACGCTTTTAGCCCAGCCTGTGATAGAGCTGATGCAGAGGATGCTTTAAGCACCCTCAGGTTCTCTCATCGTCCTCAGTCACTGCTGTAACACTGGAGCAGGTTTGGAGGCACCATCAGAGGTTGGTAGTGCCTTGTGCTGTCCCTGGAGCCAAGACAGCACCACTGGGGATCATGTGGGAGTGTCTGGATCTGTAGCTCCTTAGGAAGGGCCCAGTGTGACCATAGAAAGCTGAATGAGGCTCCCTAATTCACCTTGGTGCCTTTAAGGATTTCCCTAATCCCATCCCATACAAGCAGCAATTCCACAGGGTCACGGAGAAGGAGCTGTGCAGCACCCCCACTGTAATCACAGAAGCACAGAATGGCTTGAGTTGGAAGAGATGCCAAAGCCCATCCAGTCTCCAACCAGCTGCTATGGGCAGAGACACCTCCCAGTGCACCAGGGGCTCCAAGCCCCATCCAACCTGGCCTTCAACACCTCCAGGGATGGGGCAGCCACCACTGCTCTGGGCAACCTAGGCCAAGGCCTCACCACCCTCGCAGCAAAACATTTCTTCCTAACATCTCATCTCAGTCTCCCCTCTTTCAGCTGGAAACCACTCCCCCTCATCCTATCCCTGCACTTCTTGATCACGAGCCCCTCCCCAGCTTTCCTGGAGCCCCTTTCAGTGCTAGAAGCTGCTGTTAAGACCTCCAGGCAGCCTTCTCTTCTCAAGGCTGAACAGCCCCAGCTCTCTCAGCCTGTCCTTGTACGGGAGATGCTCCAGTCCTTGGATTGTTTCCATGGCCTCCTCTGGTCTTGCTTCAGCAACTTCATGTGCTTCCTGTGCTCAGCATTCCAGAACTGGACGCGGGGCTCCAGATGGGGTCTCACCAGAGCGAGGCAGTGGGGCAGAATCCCATCCCTTGCCCTGCTGGTCCTTCTGCTTTGGATGCAGCCCAGGATGGCATTGGTTTCTAGGCTATGAGCACACATTGCTGGCTTATGTTGAGCTTCTCCTTGCCCAGCACCCCAGGTATTTCTCTTCAAGGCTGCTCCAAACCTATTTTCCGTATTTTATTTCACTGGGTGCAAACAGGTTTGAACCAAGCTCCTTTTCCTTCAATCCTTCTTCACTTTCCTGCTGCTTCTCACAGCACAGAGTGAATTGGAAGCTCTTGGAAATACAGGGTGTGTAACTGAATGCCTCATGGGACAAGATCAAAGCAGGAACGGTAGAAGTCTTTTGCCTTTCTGCTCCTTTTGAGGTGGCTTTTGCTCACCTTGACGTACAGAACCTGCAGCTGCAGGCTGTTTGGGGATGACTTGTTTCATCTTCTGATGGCTTATCCTCCCTTTTGGCACAGCGGGATTGCTTTGGAGTTGTCTCAGACCGTTGAGCAGTTTAATTCCTGGGCTGCCTGGCGGGGTTTCAGTCCCTGCTGTCCGATCCAGGGGCTGGGAATAGCCACTGCCTCTTCTCTGCCCAGCCTTGATGTGTTTAATTTCCCCTGGGGAGAGGCCTCAGCCCGGAGCGGGGTTCCCAGCACCAAAGTCTGCAGCTCCAGACAGCTCTGGATTTATGCAGCTGTATATGTGCACATACATGGAGGGACAGACATGCATTTTTGGTGTCTTCCTGGGAATTACCTCGTTAAAGAGGTCAAGAGAGCTTCTGTCGCTGTCATCATCGGGCATAGCTGGTAAACAGGGAGAGGAGAGGAAAGAAGGTCACAAAACCCCATTGTGAGGGGGCTTGGGCTTCCCTCCACCTCCCTCTCTATGCTCGTGCGTGCCATGTGCATTCCCCACCCTTTGCAGTCAGGATCTGGAAACCAGCCACTTCCACTGTTCCTCATGGACTGGAACTGGGTGAAGGCTCTTAAAGTAGTTGTAGAACTCAAGCATGAAACTTGACCATCAATTGTTGTTTGCAACTGTAGGTGATTGCAGTCGAGCAATCAAGTTGAGCTTGTTCTGAGGCTGTGGGGAAGGATGCATGTCCTAATGCTGTGTTTTCACACCTGCTGCCATGCACCGGGGTTAAATTCCAAGCTGTTGGGAGCACACTGTGACATATTAGAGGTAAATCCCAAGCACATGGATCTCTGTTCCACCACAGACCTCTGTGGGCTGCAGGTCAACATCAGTCTGCACAGGAATCTCTGCTCTAGTACGTGCAGCACTTCCTCCCTCTCCTCCTCCGCTGACCTGGGTGCAGAGTTGCTTCTCTCACATCTCACAGAATCACAGAATGACCAGGTTGGAAGAGACCCACTGGATCGTCGAGTCCAACCATTCCCACCAATCCCTAAATCATGCTCCTAAGCACCTCGTCTACCCTAACCTTAAACACCTCCAGGGACAGTGACTCAACCACCTCCCTTGGCAGACCGTTCCAATGCCTAACCACCCTCTCCGTGAAGAACTTTTTCCTAATCTCAAGCCTAAATCTCCCCTGGCGGAGCTTGAGGCCATTCCCTCTCGTCCTGTCCCCTGTCACTTGGGAGAAGAGGCCAGCTCCCTCCTCTCCACAACCTCCCTTCAGGTAGTTGTAGAGAGTAATAAGGTCTCCCCTCAGCCTCCTCTTCTCCAGGCTGAACAACCCCAGCTCTCTCAGCCGCTCCTCATAAGATTTGTTCTCCAGCCCCTTCACCAGCTTTGTTTCCCTTCTCTGGACTCGCTCCAGAGCCACAACATCCTTCTTGTGGTGAGGGGCCCAGAACTGAACACAGTACTCGAGGTACTCCTCTCCCTCTTCTCTTTCCATACCCTTTCTCAAGCTGCGGTTGCTGTTCTGCAGGGCTTTTCCCCTCTCCTTCTTACACTTCTTGTCCCAGAGGCACTTCCACCATTCATGACAGGCTCAGCCTTGGCCAAGTGGTGAGTCCATCTTGGAGCTGGTGGCATTGGCTTTATTAGACATGGGGAAAGCTTCCAGCAACCTCTCACAGAAGCCACCCCTGTAGCCTCCCTGCTACCAAACCCAGGGAAGTGGTGGAGTCTCCATCCCTAGAAGTGTTTAAATGACTGATAGATGAGGTGCTCAGAGATACATTTTTTTTGGTGGACATGTACTGAGGGACTTGGTGATCTCATAGGTCTTTTTCAACTAAATGATTTTTTGATTCTATGAAACTACTGCCACACAAACCCAGTAGAGCAGCCTCATGGAGAAACTTGACTTGGAACCAAGACGACTATCCAGAACCCTCTATGTTGAAATGTGTTTTGATCCACCTTGGACGTGGCATTTTTCAGTCAGCTTGAGATCTCTTTCAGCCAAAGTAAACAGGAGTTTGGATAGGAAATAAGTCTCACCTTTCTCTCCTGAAGGTTTTCAAACCATACCAGGCTTCCCAGCATGACATGTGCCGGTTCCACTCCGAGGACTACATAGACTTCCTGCAGAGAGTGAGTCCCAACAACATGCAAGGCTTCACCAAGAGCCTAAACGCCTTCAATGTGGGTGATGACTGGTGAGTGCTTGCTGCGGTTGAGAAGGGCGCTCCCACGCTGCTCCTGTCTGGAGAGCTCTTCTAGAATGTCCCATTCCGTACGTGTTTTTACCCAGAGTCAGGTGTATATTGGATTACTGGAACCTCCAGGATTCTTGTCCCTTCTCCTCAGATCTTGCAGACCTCCTTTTAAGACGTATATTCTAGATGTAAGCTTGTTGGATTAGAGACTGTTGCTCTACTTGTTCCTGCAGAGCCTCCAGTTCTTAAGCGCGCTAACTGCTGAAGTAATTGCTTATCATTTTAGCTACCTCAACATGTGCTGTTAAATCCACACCTGCTTTGAGAGCCCGATTTCCAGGTAGAACTAAGGAAATGCTCATGCTTCTGTACAAAACTACATGAGATCTTGTCGAGAATATTCAGTTCCAGAGTTTAAGGTGAAACTTGAAGGAAATGTGTGGAAGGACTCTGAGGGTGGCTGAGGAAACAGCAGTGTGGCCTGTCTGGTTGAGTTTGGGTTGTTCAGCCTGAAGAGAAGGCTGCAGGGAGATCTAGAGCAGCTTCCAGTACTGGAAAGGGGCTATAGGAAAGCTGGGGAGGGTCTTTTGATCAAGGAGTGCAGGGATAGGACAAGGGGATACGATTTTAAGCTGAAATAGGGGAGATCAAGATGAGATAGTGGGAAGAAATTTGTTACTCTGGCCCAAGTTGCCC
The DNA here is from genome assembly GCA_033459285.1 of Clamator glandarius. Taxonomy (NCBI): domain Eukaryota; kingdom Metazoa; phylum Chordata; class Aves; order Cuculiformes; family Cuculidae; genus Clamator; species Clamator glandarius. The sequence continues at coordinate 1,416,081 of JAUNZM010000342.1, read as the reverse complement.
AGAGAAGTGGTGACTACCCCATCCCTAGAGGTGATGAAAGCCAGGTTGGATGGGGCTTGGAGCAACCTGATGCAGTGAGAGGTGTCCCTGCCCATAGCAGGAACTTGAAACTGCATGGGCTTTAAGGTCCCTTCTGACCCAAACCATGGTTCTGTTACGTGGAGCTACTCCATAACCAGCTCACTGCCATGAGGTCACAAACCACATTTGTGGACAAGTTATGGCTTATAGATTGGGTTTTAATTTCTCCTTTATTTCTGATAAGATGATGTTTTCTGGTGATCAGAGCAGTGATGCTGTGGAACAGTCTTCTGTCTCTCAGCCTAGTCATTAAACCCCAGGCTATACTAGCATCTCCTTGAGGTAACACTGTTCTCTAGCTGACATAACTGCTCCCCTGAGAGCATTTATAGCTCTCCCCTCACAGAATATATGAGAACGACCTTATGCTCTGACAGCCCTTAGAATCATGGAATGGATTGGGTTGGAAAGGACCTTTAAAGATGGCCTCTTGGCAACCTGTGCCAGGGCCAAACCAACCTCCCAGGAAAATACTTCTTCCTGATATCTCATCGCAATTTCCTCTCTTTCAGCTGAAAGCCATTTTCCCTAATCCTATCCATGCACTCTCTAATCAAGAGCCTCTCCCCAGCTTTCCTGGAGCCCTGGTAGTTGCTCTAAGGTGTCCCTGGAGTCTTTTCTTCCAGATGCAGCTAGGGGCAGACAGTGCAGGAGCAGAGCAGTCCTCTCGTCTCCTGATGTTGTGTCTTTGCTCTGGGCTCAACTCAGCAGGGCTGTGGGATAGAGGTCAGCACACATGAGTAGAGGAGTCTTTCCAGGCTGGCTCAGAAGCTTTGGTGATGGTTATCAAATTCCTGCATTTCCTATTGTGTTTGAATCACTTGCTGCCATTTTAAACAGGGTCAGAGTGATCTCACATTAACTCTTACCCAGAGAACGTGTTTTGATCTGCCGCAGGCATTTTCCCTGGACAGTTTTATTCCTGGCTTTGCTCTGGGGAAGCAGGAAGGAATGAGACTTGTTCTGTGTTTGAATTGTGGTTTCTTTTTCAGCCCAGTGTTTCCTGGCCTCTTCGAATTCTGCTCCCGCTACACTGGGGCCTCCCTGCAGGGAGCAACACAGCTGAACAACAAGGTAACAGAGCCGATGTGCTCCTCTTTCTCAAACACAGGCAGAAGCTAAAAGGATTTCAGTTTAAGGAGAACCTCATCAATATGTTTTGTAAAGCAAATAGCAAGCACTGCTGTGTTGCATTGTCAATAAGTAGCACTGTAGGACTTGAGACCATCCTTGTGCTGCCAGAGGCAACTCTTTATTTAAAGTCTTTAATACAGGGAAACCCAGAGGACATTGATGCTGCCGGTACTGAAGTCTCAAAGCACTCTCAGTGCTGCAGAACAAATCTGGGGTCTCCAGTGAAGCCTGGGAAACCTCAGGAGTGCTTCCAGGGCTCTGCTGTAGAAACCCACTCAATGAGACCATACAGAAGGTCTGAAGAGAGTCCCTTATAAGGATGTCAACCAGGACTACAGAGATATGGGGCTTTTAGGGTGCTAAGAATGGTCGGAGGACTGTAAAGAGCAAGGAGTGTAAACTATACATGCCTGGTGCTCTGCCTGGAGTGGGGAGCAGTGGTGGGAGATCTCAGTGGTGCAACAGGCAATGTAGATAGGGCACAGCATATGTCCAGTTAGGATACAGTGTAACCTACGCTGTTGGCTGGGCTAGTGACTAAGCTAGAGCTTTGGAAAGGTCCCTGTAGGAGAAGGAAAGGCCAGAAGGGTGTTTGTGGGCTGCAGGACTGAGCAGGTTGAGGTGGGTGCACTGGGGAACATGAGTTCAAGTTTTCCTCTGTGATGTTACCTTAAATTTCTCCTTCCTTCCACAGATCTGTGATATTGCGATAAACTGGGCTGGGGGCCTGCACCATGCCAAAAAATTTGAGGTAAGGAGGCAAATCTCCATTCTCCTCTGTCTTCTCAAGGGCCTTGCTCCACATTGATCACATTCTAATGCTGTTGGGTTTTCTTTGTCTTGCAGGCTTCTGGGTTTTGTTACGTTAACGACATTGTTATTGGCATCCTGGAGCTGCTCAAGTAAGGACTTGGGGCAAGTGTGGAACTGTCTTGATTTCCTTTTGTTGGTTCTATGTTTCTCCTCCTCATTGCCTTTTCAGAGTCCGGGAAGGCCAACAACTGTTTTTTTCATAGAATCATGGAATGGTTTGAGTTGGAAGGGATCTCAAAGCCCATCCAGTTCCAACCTGGCCTTGAACACCTCCAGAGATGGGGCAGCCACCACTTCTCTCGGTAACCTGGGTCAGGGCCTCCCCGCCCTGTTTGTGAAGAATTTCTTCCCAATGTCTAATCTAAATCTTGCCCCTTACAATTTAATGCAATTTCCCCTTGTCCTGTCACTACAGACCTCTGTAAAAAGTCCCTCCCCAGCTTTCCTGTAGGTGTCTTCAAGTACTGGAAGCTGCTCTAAGGTCTCCCCACAGCCTTCTCTTCTCTAGGCTGAACAACCCCAACTCTCTCAGCCTGTCCTCGTATGGGAGGTGCTCCAGTCCTTGAATCATCTTTATGGCCTCCTCTGGATGCTCTTTAATAGTTCCATGTCCTTATGTTGAGCATTCCAGAACTGGACACAGTACTCCAGGTGGGATTATATTTGGCCTGGACTTCCCTTTAGGCACAAGAAATGAGGCTTGAGAACTGGAATATCTGACTCCAGGTTTGTTGCATGCAGCTTGAGTGAAACCTAAGAGTTCTTCAGTTCCATTTCTTGTTACAAGGAAATACAGTGAAATACTTGTTTCAGGGTTTCCTGAGCCTCGGAAGTTTTGCTGCACTGAGTCTTTTGTAGATAAAAGCAAGTTATGGCTCACCAGAGCTGTGAAGTGTTTCAGATCATATTTGATTTGCTTGAGTGGCTTAAAAACCAGGCTTGAGCAGCACATGGCTGATCAAAGGGTGCTTGTTTTGAGTGGAAGGGAATCGGAGACAGAGATTTATGTTTTTAAGACTATATGTGATATTCATCATATTTTGTACTCCCAACCACCCTTGTTACACCCGAGGCGAGATGTTGGGGCTTTAGAAAAGGTTTGAGGCTTCCCACCACAGGAGCAGTTGGTGCCTCTGCTCTTGGAAGGCCCCTTTCTCCCTGTACCAGTGTGCAAGGGCTCTGTGTATGCACCTCGTTTTTCTCCTCGCTGTCATTTCTCTACAGGATGAATGATCTGGGCTGTCTGTAATGGCTTATGTCTCTGTTGGGAGACCAAGGCAAGGCACAGGGTCAGCACCATTATTCCTTTTGATCAGATCACTGCCTAAAGCCATGGTTCCAAGGCTGATGGCACAAACCACAAACTCTTCCTCTCTGTTTCAGTGTTGTCTTGGTTTCTTCAGATCCCTCCCTAGGCTTTTGGTACGGTTGCCAGATCCTCTTCTTTTGGGGGATTGACCAGATGCAGTATTGCCTTAGGAACAGTTGGAGAAGTTTTCACCAAGTGAGCAGGCAGATCTCGAGCTGCAGGCAGGGCAGAGTTAGGGCCATGTCCCCTGTGCTTGACAGCACATCAGCTTTTATTACTACTCCATTGCCTTTACTTGTAATCTCCCCTCTTTGCTCTGTATCTCCATGAAACAGCCAGCTGCTGCTTTAGCCAGTTTAGTCCTTCCTGGTGGTGTTGGTGCTAACCAGCTAGGCCATAGGGCTGCCAGTAACCTGGCACGTGGAGGAAGTCACCGTTCCTGCCCTCTCCTTGGATAGATTACTTTTCACTTACACATAAGGACAGCACAGTTGCAGGCTGAACAGAAAATGGATTGAGAGCAGCCCTGAAGAGAAGGACTTGGGGTACTGGGAAAGGAGAAGCTCAACATAAGCCGGCAATGTGCACTTCAGCCCAGAAACCAACCATGTCCTGGGCTACATCCAAAGCAGTGGGACCAGCAGGGCCAGGGAGGGGATTCTGCCTCTGCTCTGTTCTGGAGAGACCCCACCTGGAGCCCTGCGTCCAGTTCTGGAGTCCTGAGCACAGGAAGGACATGGAACTGTTGGAGGAGGCCATGGAGATGATCTGAGGGCTGGATCACATCCTTTACGAGGACAGACTGAGAGAGTTGGGGTTGTTCAGTCTGGAGAAGAGAAGGCTGTGTGGAGACCTTAGAGCAGCTTCCAGTGCTGAAAGGGGCTCCAGGAAAGCTGGGGAGGGGCCCTTGATCAGGGTGGGCAGGGGTGGGGTGAGGGGTTTCCAGCTGAAGGAGGGGAGATTGAGATGAGATCTTAGGAAGAAACGTTTTTCTGTGAGGGTGGGGAGGCCCTGGCCCAGGTTGCCCAGAGCAGTGGTGGCTGCCCCATCCCTGGACGTGTTCAAGGCCAGGTTAGACAGAGCTTTGAGCAACCTGATGCAGTGGGAGGTGTTCAAAACAAATCTCCACAGCTTTTTAACCTGTAGGTGGTTAAAATAGGTTCTCTCTATCATTTGCTTTCCAAGATATTTCTGGCCCCATGTGGAAACCTTTTATTCCAATGGCTTCTCCCAAGCATATTGCAGTAAATATTTTAATTATGGAGTGTTATGACTGTATGCAGATATCGTTCATCTAAAGCTGGGGGGTGGGACCGATGAGTTCTTTTGGCCACCGGGCTTGCAGACAGCTGCTGGTGGTGGTTTCAGAGCTCTGGGTGATACCAAGGCATGTAGGAACAGTGAGGTTGGGCGCAGTGCCATCAGCAATGCTGCTTTTCCTCCTGTACTCAACAGATATCACCCACGTGTTCTGTACATTGATATCGATATCCATCACGGAGATGGTGTGCAGGAGGCTTTCTACCTGACCGACCGTGTCATGACGGTGTCATTTCACAAATATGGGAACTACTTCTTTCCTGGTACAGGTACGTTACTTCCCTTGCAGAGTGAGCCTGGCCTCACTCCCAAAGTCTTTGAAAGCTCCTGTAGCATTTAAAAGTGTAAACCCACCAAATTGCAGCTGCAGGGAGAAATGATGCAAGAAAGAGCATGGAAAAGCAGTTAGAGAGGAACAGAAGTGTAGTCACTTGTAAGAAAGAGAGATCCTAGCTGGTTGATGAGATCTAAACCCAGATCAGATCTGGCCTTGAAGCTTCAGAGCTGTTGTGACTTTCTTCTCTTTCCCTGCCCAGGTGACATGTACGAAGTTGGCGCAGAGAGCGGTCGTTATTACTGTCTCAATGTGCCACTACGAGATGGCATTGATGACCAGAGTAAGTCGGTGTTCCTTACTGTTCCCCTGGACATTTACTGGTCCTTTCTGCTCTAGAGTCATGATTCATCTCCCTTTCTTTCCTAAGGTTACAAACACCTTTTCCAGCCGGTCATTAACCAGGTGGTGGATTACTACCAGCCCACCTGCATAGTGCTGCAGGTAAGGAAACATCCTTCTGCACACATGCACCTCCCAGGTTGGAGGAGAGTCCTATCCATGTGTTACCTTCTCTTCCCAGAGATCACGGTTGATGTATCCTTGCTGAGCTTCTATTTGTACACTCTGGTGTTGAGAGTGGCCAAGGGGTGGGGATGGGGATGTTTGGAAAGCAATGCCTTTATAGCTTCAGTTGTTGTTTTTCTGTTCCCCAGTGCGGTGCAGATTCCCTGGGCTGTGACCGTTTGGGATGTTTTAACCTCAGTATAAGAGGACACGGGTGAGTACAGCGGGGCTGCGGCAGAGCAGGTGGTCCTTTGGTCTGAAGGGCTCTGATGGTTCTTCTGCTGTGAGGCTTGAGCTTCAAATTTGGCCTTCCATCATCACCATCAGTTTTCTGGGATGTTTTTAACTCATGTGTGACAGGAAGGGGTCACGGAATGAAGCTGTGTACCGGGTGGATAATTCAGGGTAGAGCCTGATTCAGGCTTCCTGCATTGAAGCTCTGAGCTCCAGATATATCCTGGCTATGTTTGAGCACACAGTAGCATTTCTGGTGCATGCTGAGTTAACAGCTCTGACATCTTTTGTTTGGGCTTTCTAGGGAGTGTGTGGAGTATGTAAAGAGCTTCAACATCCCCTTGCTGGTGCTGGGAGGAGGTGGCTACACAGTCCGTAACGTGGCACGGTGCTGGTGAGTGTCTTCTCTGCTTGTTGAAGGCCTCTGGTCAAGCAGTCACTGTGGGTTGTGTCCCTGTATGCACTATGCAGCTTCTTCTGGACTGAGCTCTTCTTGTTCCATGTTTTCAGGACATATGAAACATCATTGCTTGTAGAGGAAGCAATTAGCGAAGAGCTCCCGTACAGTGGTGAGTTGGAGTTCTGTTTTTTCCTTATTAGCTGAGCTGAAGTAGCTGTTATCAGATGAAGAAGTAACACCTCAGTTCTGCATTGACCAGAGATAAAATCAGGGCCAAGGTGATAGCCCTGAGACCTGATAAGGTCAAGGTCATTCCTGGTCTCCTTCTGCTGCCCACTTGTATTCTCAGCTGGGCAGACACACCTGTACTGTGCCATGTGTCACTTACTGTGGATCACGTCCTGTTCAGTGACCTGAGGGTTACTTTACCTCACCCTGTTTCATAGAATCATGTATGGTTTGGTTCTGAAGGGATCTTAAAGCCCATCCAGTCCCACCCACTGCCATGGGCAGGGACACCTCCCACTGGATCAGGAGCTCCAAGCCCCATCCAACCTGGCCTTGAACCCCTCCAGGGATGGGGCAGCCACCACTGCTCTGGGAAAACTGGGCCGGGGCCTCCCCACTCTCACAGCAAAACATTTCTCCGTAACATCCCATCTCAATCTCCCCTCTTTCAGCTTAAAACCGTTTTCCCCCATCCTTTACTGTAGTTCCATGTGGCTGCAGAGCTGTGCATCACTGCTTTTTAGGGTGGGGTCACCCCTGCTGAGGTGGGAGAGTGAGCTCTGCTTCCCTGCAGAGCCATGCAGCTCCTGGCTGCCTTTTCCATTGCCTATTCTGTAACTCTCTTGCTTGTTCCACCACAGAGTACTTTGAATATTTTGCTCCAGACTTCACCCTGCATCCTGATGTCAGCACGAGGATTGAAAATCAGAACTCCCGACAGGTGAGCACTTGCAGCTGCTGGGCGGCATTCAGCTTTATGCTCCCAGAACCCTGGGGTTTGCCTGTGAAACCAGGTGGAGCCCAGGTAAGGAGCTCTTGTGAGGCAGGAAGCTGACTAAGAACAGCAGAGCCTTTCCTCTGGAATGTTGGAAACTCTGAGCTTTAAGAACCTTGCTGGATTGTCTCACTATTTTTGTGGAATCATAGAATGTTTTTGCAGGGAAGGAACCTCAAAGCCCATCCAGTTCCACCTCCCACTGGATCAAGATGCTCAGAGCCCCATCCAGCCTGTCCTTGAACCCTCCAGGGATGGGGCAGCTACCACTGCTCTGGGCAACCTGGGCCCATGCCTTCCCACCCTCTTCATGAGAATGTCTTATTAATGTCTAATCTAAATCTTCCCCCTTCCAATTTAAAAACATGCCCCCTCATCCCATCCCTGCACTCCCTGATCAAGAGCCCCTCCCCAGCTTTCCTAGAGCCCTTTTCAGTACTGGGAGGCTGCTTTAAGGTCTCCCAGCACCTTATATCCTTTACTATGTGCCTAAATGAACTCTCCCACCTCCTCTGCTTAGATAAGTGGCTTTTTGCACGGGTCTCTGTATTGTGGCCACCACACAGGTGATGCAGGCAGGCAGCAGTGCTAACAGCCAATTCCTCTTTTTTTCTGCCTAGTACTTGGATCAGATCAGACAGACGATATTTGAGAATCTGAAGATGCTGAACCATGCTCCCAGTGTGCAGATCCACGATGTCCCTTCTGACCTGCTTAGCTACGATCGCACAGATGAGCCTGATCCAGAGGAAAGAGGCTCTGAGGAAAACTACAGCAGGTACTGGCTCTTGTTCTGGAGAAACAAGCTTCCTTTTCTGTCCGTGCTGAGATGGGCAGGTGATCTACTGGAGACCATCTGTTACCTAGAACAGATACTACATCACTTCTAAATCCCTGGTTTTATCTGGGTAGCCTTTCCTGAGAAATATGCTGTCTCCTCACGTGAATTTCTTGGGGTGTTTGGGTGCAGGGAATGCTCTGAATGTTGGCAGCATGACCTGTGCGTTCATCTCTGGCCCCAAATGCTTCCAGGCTCCCTTCACTGACTGCAATTCTCTTTCCCCCAGGCCTGAAGCTGCTAACGAGTTTTATGACGGTGACCACGATAACGACAAAGAGAGCGACGTTGAGATCTGAGGGCTTTGCAGTGGGGCTCAGGACTGCGGGGGGGCCCACATTGGACGTGGGTGCTTGGTGCTGTTAACTGGGCTGTGCAGGAGCTGTTTTGCCCTCCCCTTCATGTTTGATTGCGTTTGGTGGCAGCGGGAATGGCACAACTGCTACCTGGAGAAGTAGAGACCGCTGCAACATGTTCCTTATGGTTCTGCCTGTCACTGCTGTGGGCAATGGACATTCAAGTAGCACTCAAATTCGTGCTGTGTGCTGGCTGGCAGCCGGGCAACTGCTGTCAGAGCCTGCCCTGTGCTCGTTTGGTCACCCCTGAAACTCCCTGTAAGCTCCTGCCGGCAAGGTGGGAGCTATAGCGGTTGTACCTACAATCCCTGCCTCTCCTCAGCAGCAACATCTGACACATCCTGCTCTCTCAGCCCTCCACTCTGGTACCCAGTCAATCATCCTGCACCGAAGGTTGCTTCCTGATGTCCCTTCTGACCACCCTACGCTCCACAGTTCCAAGGAAAACCATTAGAGAAGACCAGGCCAGTTGTGGGGTGAGTTTATGGAGCATCGCAGAAGCAGGGGGCAGCTGATGGTGCAGCCTGGAGGAACACATGCAGGGCGTAGTCTTATTTGTTTCCCCCATATTCAGTTTTGTGTTCACAAATGAATGCTGCAACATTTGCCAAGTTGGACCCAACTTCCCTGTTTCTTTTATTCCTCAAGAGTCTCAAATCGCTGTGGAACAGAGGTTTGGCTGGCAAGGTCAGTACATAGCTTGTCTTGCACCTCTAATGTTGCTTCCAGCTGGATTTTCCAAGTTCATACATGGCTCTTCTGTGCGGTAGCAAGAGATGTGGGCTGCTTCTGAGTGGAAACCGTTCCCTCCTGGCTGTGTCCAGGAGATGTCGCTCTGCCCGTGCGTGAGGGAAGCTGCTTCCTCGAAGTCCCTGTCTCCTGTTCCTCACACAGCAAGTTCCTCTTGCCCATCCCTCAAATCCCAAACTTTGCTGCTCCTTTTCCAGAGCTATCGCCTGTTACCTGTCCTGGGTTGGAGCGCGGTGGGGAGGTTTCAGCCTCTGTATCATTCTGTTTACCGATGTCTTTAAACATTAAATGAAGAGACAGTATTTTTCTTACCTGACCTGTTGTTTGTCTCTTTAATGCTCAGACATTGTGTGTCCTGTTCTCCCAAGCGTTGGGAACATCTGTATCACCCTAGAAGGGGGGTGTCCACTGCCCTCTGGGTGAGCTCCTTACAGCGTGTGCTGGGATTTCTCAGCCTTGGAGTGCAATGAGGAGGGAACTCAAGTTCTCTTACAAGAGGACTCGGGGGCTGGTGAACACACCTGCCTGGGCCTTGTTCCACTGAAAGCTTTGCAGAAAGCTGGCAGGGCTGATCCAAGAAGCCTTTAGGGGTCTAAATACCATAGTTTCTCTGAGCTGCAGTTTCCATGAGTCTCCTCTTTGCTGTCCTGCTTTCCTAAAGGAAAAGTCTACAAGAAAGATTGGGAGGGGCGCTTGATGAGGGATTGCAGAGACAGGACCAGGGGAATGGGTTTCAGCTGCATCACCTCCTGTATGAGGCCAGGCTGTGAGAGCTGGGGTTGTTCAGGCTGGAGAAGAGAAGGTGCCACAGAGACCTTAGAGCAGCTTCCAGTACAGAAAGGGGCTCCAGTAAAGCTGGGGAGGGGCTCTTGATCAGGGAATGCAGGGATAGGATGAGGGGGAATGATTTTCAGCTGAAAGAGATTTTGATTAGATGTTAGGAAGAAATGTTTTCCTGTGAGGGTGGGGAGGCCCTGGCTCAGGTTGCCCAGAGCAGTGGTGCTGGAGGCATTTGAGGCTAGGTTGGATGGGGCTTGGAGCAACCTGATGCAGTGGGAGGTGTCCCTGCCCATGTCAGAGGGGTGGAACGTTTCTCTGGTTTTAGTCTTGCTGTGATCTCCCTTTTCCCTCCCCAGATCCAGGATGCTTCTTCATCAAATGATCTCCTGCTGGCCAGGGTGGATGGAGGTTCCTCTTGTGCCTGGTCTATGCCAATAGACCTGTGGAAAAACAGGGGTTGAGAAGGCAAAGAAGCATTGAACCAATGGTGTCTGAGGAGGTGGGTTGAGGACAGGAGGGAAGCACAACCTGTGTCCACAGGCACTGCCTGTTCCTGCCAAGACAGTTACACAGCAACCAGTCCTCGGCTTCATGGGGAGGAGAAAATACTTGGCTGCAAGTGAGCTCCAGGTCTGCCCTAGAGCTGGTAGCTTTACCACCGAGTGCCCAGAGGAATGAGTAACAGTGGTATTAGGTCAGGTGTGGAGAAGGATGATCCAAGGTACAGCACAGCTCCTGTACGAGGGCTCTGCTGGGGAGAGAGAATGGAGCTGGGAAGGGATTTGTAAGGAATTTAAAACCGCAAGTATCAGACTGCTTCTTCAACTACTTGGACATTAGAGAAGCATCAAATGGAATTTGCCAGTGGCCAGCTTGAAAGGAAGAGGTTGCTTCGCACACAGCATGCTGAGCCCTGCAAGCTGCTGCCAGCAGGTCTGGTGAGTGTGGGTTCCAAACGGGACTGGTGTGGGGGCATTAAGGTAGTTGTGGAAGGTAATCATAGAATGGTTTGTGTTGGAAGAGACCTTAAAGCTCATCCAGTTCCAAACCTTTGCCACGGGCAGGGACACCTCCCACTGGATCTGGTTGCTCCAAGCCCCATCCAACCTGGCCTTGAACACCTCCAGCGATGGGGCAGCCACCGCTGCTCTGGGCAACCTGGGCAAGGGCCTCCCCACCCTCACAGCACAAGATTTCTTCACAAGACCTCATCTTAGTCTCCCCTCTTTCAGCTGTAAACCATTAACCCTCCTCCCATCCCTGCACTCCCTTATGAAGGGCTCCTTCCCAGCTTTCCTGGATCCTCTTTATATAAACTCAACAACAAATCCTTCATTGTGAGATCTTTCCCAGTTGGAACACAACTGCTTTCAGGAATTTTAATGCTTTGTTGTCTTCTGCTGCAGACCTCACCGTTAGAGCTGGCTGATGAACGTGACTGCCAGGGTACAAGAGCAGAGCTGCCCCTGCCTTTGGTTCCAGAACCTGGACCTGAACCCAGAGCCGTGGACAGGTCAGTCCATTCACTGTTTATAGCTTGGCTGAAACCAGCCCTGTCAGATCCTGGTCCTGGAGCAAACCCTATTGCTTCATCCCTGTGCTCACTGGAGCTGTTGGTTATCAAAGCTTCTTTGTTTTCCTCTCCATGTTCTTTCCTGGACTTGAGCTGTCCTCTGGTGTTTGTTTTCAGTATGTGGGATGGATATTGCAGCCAGTCTTCTCTGCTTCATTTGGAGCACATCTTCCAATTCTTGGTCACAGCGATTCCACCCGGTGCTGTGTTTGGACAGGGAGAGCTGCCAGGTTTCAGTGTTTTTTATTATAGAATCGTGGAATCATTTGGTTGGAAAAGACCTTTGAGATCATCCAGTTCAACTGTACCCGTCCACTACTAAACCACCCCTGACCAACTTATCTGCCCATCTTTTAGACATCTCCTGGGGTGGGGACTCCACCACCACCCTCGGCAGCCTCTGCTAGTGCCTGAGAACCCTTATGGTGAAGAAATTTTTCCCAATATCCAATCTGAGCCTCCCTAGCACAACTTGAGGCCATTTCCTCTCATTCTGTCTCTTGTTCCTTGGGAGAAGAGCCCAGCACCTACCTCACCACAACCTCCTTTTTGGGGGCTGCAGAGAGTGATGAGGTCTCCTTTCAGCCTCCTCTTGTCCAGGCTAAACAGCCCCAGGTCCCTCAGCTGCTCCCAGAATCCCTGGGCTCCAGCCCCTTCCCCAGTTTCATCCCCCTTCTCTGGACACGCTCCAGCCCTTCAATGTCTTTCTTGTAGTGAGGGGCCCAAAACTGAATCCAAGATTCAAGTCAAAGCGGCACTGAGTACAGGGGAAGGATGACTTCCCTGGTCCTGCTGGCCACAGCATCCTTGATCCAAGCCAGGATGCTCTTGGCCACCTTGGCTACCTAGGCAACTGCTGGGTCATGTTCAGCTGCATATTGACAGCAGTTTCCAGAAGAAACCATTACCCTGTGCTGTCCTTCCCAAGAGAAAGGCGTGCTGGTCTTCAGGAGGAGATTCTGTAGCAGCAGGTGGTGAGCAGTCTGGGTTTCTGCGGCACGGATAGAGCCCAGCTCTGCACTGGGAGGTGTGGGGACATCGCAAGGATTGTGGGATGTGCTGGAGAGGGACAAGGGGAGCATGCTTACAGCAGTGCTCTTCTTAATGGAATTTCCTCTTCTTTTTAGATAACTTGATTGATGAAACCAACGTGGAGGCCACTGAAACTGGAGTGATGGAACTGGAGTGGAGAAGCCTGGTTTTGGCAGATGTGTTTGGGTATCTGATAGGTAACAGGGATCAAACTAAAGCCTGTTCTGCCTGGTCCTGGGCTGCAAGTGCTGTTGCTTACTCCTGCCTGGTTGTTACCAGCAAACATTGTGCTTGATCTTCCTGATAAGGAAAAGCACGTGTTTACATCTCCATCTAAACAAACTCACAGGTTGTAGCTGTCACAGTGAGAGAAAACAAGGTTTGAGCTGTGGGCGTGGGGCTCTGTTCCCTCTTGAACTTGCAAGCAGAGTCCCCTTGCAGTTTCTGTCTGGTAGGAAATGAGTGAAGCTGGGATGGGATGGAGTTGAAAAGCGCCATTCCCATCACTGCAGAATGAGCTACTGCCTCCAGACTGTGCCCAATGGGCAGGGAACCCTTTCCAGCATTGAGTCCTGTGTTCCATAGGGAACGTGTGCACTGGAAAGCTTGGAGGCATCACTGCCAGGCCATTAGGACCATTGGATCATTAGGAGGTTTTTGGTGTTTGGATTAGGCAGAGGCAGGAACCTTCATTCCTAGTTCTGTGACTGAGGGAGGGGTGGTCGAGGTTTGGAGAGGTTTTTAGTACAAACAAGAAAGCTTCTCTATCCCTATTTATACACAGACTCCTTACATGTCCCTGCTCAGCCCATATGTTTGTTGCCTCTGCAGCTGGACTTGATATTAACCGCATAGAAGAGCTGCACAGAGAAATGAAGAAGATGCAAATGGACTTTGAGAAGAAACTACTTGATGCACGTGGTGAGGAGGAGATGCTGGAGGTGGAGAAGCAGTAAATGACTGTAGAGAAGCATGAGCTGGCAAGCAAAGTCTCCCATCTGAGTGAGGAGGTCCTTCTGGGACCAAGACATGGGCTGTTGAGTTGGTGTTGGGTCACAGCAGGCCAGGCATCTTGTAACAGAATCAGAATCATGGAACCGTTTGGGCTGGAAGGGATCTTGAAGCTTGTCCAGTTCCAACCCCCTCCCATGGGCAGGGACACATCCCACTGGATCAGGCTACCCAAGCTCCATCCAACCTGGCCTTGAATATCTCCAGGGATGGGGCAGCCACCACTGCTCTGGGCATCTTGGGCCAGGATCTCACCACCTCTAGAATAACAAATTTCTTCCCAATATCTCATCTCAGTTTTCCCTCTTTCAGCCTAAACCAATGCCCCCTCATTCTATTCCTGCATTCCCTCATCAAGAGCCCCTCCCCAGCTTTCCTGGAGCCCCTTTCAGTACTGGAAGCTGCTTGTAGGTCTCCATAGAGCCCTCTCTTCTCCAGGCTGAACAACCCCAACTCTTTCAGCCTGGCCTCGTGTGGGGGTTGCTCCAGCCCTCTTAAAAATGTTCTGTCCTTCTCTGTGAAGAGGCAACCCTGGAAAGAGAAGAAGCAATGATGGGGGCTCCACTGGTCAGCGATTTGGAGAGTGCCCCGAGGAGGCTCTGAGACACCTTTGCTTAAACAAATGGAGTCAGGAGAAAGATGAAGAGCTTGTTCCCCAGCTCTCCACTGGAGTCACCTGGCTTATGTGGCACTGACCCTGGAGTGTCTTGACTTTTCTCTAGATTCAGAGACTCCCCTACAAAGCTAAGCATACTCTTAGCTGCTTTTAAACCCCTCCAGGGACAGACACTCCACCATTGACCCAGGCAGCCTCTGCCAGGCCTTCACCCCTCTGTCAGCGAAGAAATTTTTCCCAATATTCAATCTAACCCTGGTGCAACTTGAGGCCATTTCCTCTCATCCTAGCACCTGTTCCTTGGTTGGAGAGACCAACACCCACCTCACAACCTCCTTTCCAGGAGCCACGGAGAGCGATGAGGTCTCCCCTCAGCCTCCTCTTTTCCAAGCTAAACAACAACAGGTCCCTCAGCTGCTCCCAGAACCCCTGGGCTCCAGCCCCTTCCCCAGCTCCATTCCCTTCTCCAGATGCACTCCACACCCTCAAAGTCTTTCTTGTAAAAAGGGGCCCAAACCTGAACCCAGGATTTGAAAGCTGGAGTTTTCTTTCCATGCCACACTGTCTGTAGCCCCCATCTGAGAGTCAACCACTGACTTTTAGGTTGGGAGCAGACTCCTTCATTGCTGTGCTTCCTGCCATAACTTGCTTGCTAGAGCTCTTCTAAGCTCTCCCTGCTGCAGGAATGCATCTTTCCCCCTCGTGGTAGAGTCCCCAAATCATTGTGCAGGTCACCTTTTACGCTGCTGCCTTCTGCTCATTTTTCATTGGCAAGAGAAGCTGGCAGCATCTCATGAGGGGAAGGATGGGAATTTGAGATGGGCCTGGTCATTTGGGGTGTGCATCAGGGTGGTACCTACTTGCTCTGAGCATGAACTGACCTCCGGCATGTTCTTGTTTCTGCTTCAGATGAAGAGTCTGAAAGAAGAGCTTGAAGGCACCGAGAGAGAAGTGGCTTCAGGCTCCTCTTCCCTGCCTGCAGCTTCACTTCCAGACACTGCAGAGAACATCCAGCCACCACCACCCATCCGCTACCAGAGACTGCTTCTGGATATGCTCCTCTGCTCCCAGGTTATTCTGGCACCTCACTGCTTCCACCAGAAATGGGTATTCCCCCTCCTGCCCTTGGCTTCGGATTCAGGAGAGTCTGTGCACCTCGGCTTCTTCCATGGGGATTATCTCCAGAGACTCTCAGCCAGCAACACAACTACAAAGACCACACTGGACCAAGGTAGGACCTACATTTTAAAGGCCAATTTACACTTTGTTCTTTCACCCCAGTAGGCTCCACTCTTCCCTTGTGTCTCACCTCCTCACATCACCTTGCCTGAGGGGTTTCATGGTCCTGCTTTACGTAGTCTATAGAAAAGCCAAGTTTTTTGGAAGGAGGTGATTTGATCTTTGCTTTTGGCTGCAGAGAGGGCAGGGCAGAGCACACAGGGACCTGAAGCACTTGGTGTTCCAGAAACCATGAAGGAGGCCTGGCTTATAGCATGTTAGCATGTGCTTTCCTCTGCCACTTTTGAAGGCTCTGGTGGACTGGAAGTTCTTCATCATTGATACAGTTTAACTGCCTCTCCTGTGTCAGCAAGCAGTCCTTAGGTAGGTCTCATAAAGACCTGGAGGCTTTTCCAGAGGATGCAGTCCTCTAGCAATGACAGGAGGGAGGGATCACATGGCTAAGCCATGGCTGCATGATGTCTTGGTGTGACTCACTCAGCAGCCTACAAGGTAGGGCTAGGTCAACCGTAGCAGGGCTGATCACAAAATCATAAAATCACCAGGTTGGAAGAGACCCATTGGGTCATCATGTCCAACCATTCCTATCAAACACTAAACCATGTCCCTCAGAGCCTCATCCACCCATCCCTCCAGGGAAGGTGAATCAACCCCCTCCCTAAGCAGCCTGTTCCAGTGCCCAATGACCCTTTCTGTGAAATATTTTTTCCTAATGTTCAGTCTGAACCTCCCCTGGTGGAGCTTGAGGCCATTTCCTCTTGTCCTGTCCCCTGTCACCTGGGAGAAGAGCCCAGCTCCCTCCTCTCTACAACCTCCTTTCAGGTAGTTGTAGAGAGCAATAAGGTCTCCCCTCAGCCTCCTCTTCTCCAGGCTAAACACCCCCAGTTCTCTCAGCCACTCCTCATAAGGCCTGTTCTCCAGCCCCTTCACCAGCTTCATTGCTCTTCTCTGGACTCGCTCCAGAGCCTCAACATCCTTCTTGTGGTGAGGGGCCCAGAACTGAACACAGGATTCGAGGAGCAGTCTCACCAGTGCTGAGGTGGTTGATTCACCTTCCCTGGAGATGTTTAAGGGACGGGTGGACGAGGTGTTAAGGGGCATGGTTTAGTGTTTGATAGGAGTGGTTGGACTTGATGATCCGGTGGGTCTCTTCCAACCTGGTTATTTTATGATTCTATGATTACTGGTCCCAGAACAGATCCTTACAGGGCACCACTCATTACTGGTTTCCACTTGGACACTGAGCCATCAACTGTAACTCTTTGGGTGCCACCATCCAGCCAGTTCCTTATCCATATAATAAGATCCAGACCTTTGCTGGAAATCGGTCACTCCTTAGCTCCAGAAGGCCAGAAGCAGAGAGGTATTGAGCTCCTAACATGTGGAAACATAAGATACCATTGCAGACAGTAGGACTTCATGCTCCTGGTGAAGGGTCAGGGCTCTGAACAGCTTGTGTGGACCCATCCCAAAGTTTCTCTTCACAGAGCCTCAGATCTCCAAGCTGTTGGCAGGTATTGCTGCTTCTTGCCCACAGTGGTCTTGCTGCAGGGTCCCTCGTCTCCTCTCTGGTACCCTCTTCCTTTTCCTTTTCTAGTGTCCCCAGCTCCGTCACCTCTCTCTGGTGAGGCAGAGGCCTCCAGGATTCTGCAGCTGTAGCTTCTCTCTTCCTCGAGCACCCATTCATGTTGTGCCAGTGCTGGCTGAGAAGCAGCAGTGAACAGGGACAGAAACTTCTCTCTGTTGCTCAGGGATGTTCTTGGAGTCTGTCCACAAACCTGAGAGCTGGTAAATCCTGGTTCAGAAGTGCCTGCTGGGGAGAATGGCTTGGGGAACTCCCCAGGTGATTCAGAGGGTCTGGAGGTCTCAGGTGCACCTATCCTGATCCAAGCAGGGGTAACCTGAAAGCTTAAGATTCCTCAGGGCCTTCTGTATTCTTGTTTGTAGTCTCTTCAGAGAAAGAAACCCCCTCAGTACTCCAGACATAGCTGGGCTCCCTTCTCGGGTGTTTAACCACCCTTGTGAAAATAACTCTCCTTATATCAAGTCAGGATTTCCCCTGTTGGAGGTGGTGGCCTATATCTCCTAACCATCTCGCTCCTCTTGCCTTCTCCTCCCTCCTGGAGTGGTGTTGTGGCCACATGCTAAGAGCATCAGTGAACTTCATATGGTTCTGGGACAGTGCTGGTGGGAAACTGAGCATTCATTTGTTTCAAAAACTTGGATTTTGTGCATGTTTATCTCTGTAGACTACACGGGGCACCTGCTCCCCATATTATGCCCTAGGAGAGGGGTTTGAGCCTGTTCCTTGGAGTTTCTAGAACGCGGAGTCACTCCTCATCACCACTTATGGACTCTATAAGTACAGGTACAGTGCAGGCTGGTCTGGGAGGTGTTTAGACATTCCTGCCCTTTCCCACCAGCATGCATCAGTGTCTGGAGAGAAGAACACTAATCAGCTCACAAACTTTCTGTAGGGCAGCCCTGTATTGTAGCAGTTGATGTTTCTATCTCTCAACAAGCGGTGGTGTTGCCTGTGTGCCTTGGGCTGACCTTTCCTTATGCTTTGGGGCAAGCAGCCCTTTTCCTGCTGTTTCAGGGCCATCTCTGGGGCACCCAGCCTGGTTCGGCTGCGGCAGACATCCCAGGGCAGGTGTTTTCCAGGTGGAGGTGACATTTCTAGCAGAGGACATGTTGAAAAGCAAGTGAGAGTGAGGTCAGGATGTGACCCAGGGCTTGTCCTGGGAGTGAGGAACTGCTGCTGTCCCTGTCAGGGCTGGGACTCACTTTTAGGGGTGCTGGGGGTGATGGATAAGCCCAGCTCTGGGGTGCAGCTCCTGCCTGTCCCAGGGTGCTGCCACTGCGAGAAGCACTTGGAATATCACTGGTAGGGTGCATGCAGGTGTGTGGTGCTTACTGGGAGACACTGGGAACCAGGACTGTTCCTGTAGAGCCCACCACCCTCATCCATCACATTCACACAGGGGCATCAGCTCTGGGCAGTGATTTTATTTGCAATTTGAGCTCTGAGAGGCCCCTGGGTGAACCCTAGGCTGGGGCCAGGGATGCCCTAGGGATTTTTTGGTCTCATGGGGGTTTTGGGGCTTTCCTGGCTTTGAAAACCGGGGGGTTTCTCTGTGCCCCCCTTGTTTGTGTGTTAAATTCCCAGGTCCCTTGCAGTGCAGTTTCCATCCGCCAGATGCGCGCAGTTGAGCCACGTTGGCTCCGTGCCTGGGGATGAGCTCAGAGGATTGGGATTGGAAGAAGGGATCAGCTGCTTGGTGACGCACGGGCTGACGCATCCCTGCATCCTCCCCTGCATCCCCCTTTCCCCCCCCCATGACCTCCTTTTCCAGACAAAGAAAGGAAGAAGAGGCTGCGCGCGCATCCCTCCCTGCACCACTGACCCCCCCTTCCCTTCTGCTGGGCCCCCCTTCCTCCGGCCCCGCTTTGAACCTGGAAAAAACAGCTCAGCTCCCATGTCAAGGAGCCTTTGTCCTGCCAGGCAGCCTTCTTTGGGTGATTTGTCTTTCTTACTTTCTGCCTGTGACAAGGTCACAGTTGGGAGGGGGTCTCCATCTGCTGCTGGGGGGGATGGAGGGGGCACAGGGAGAAACCCCACGTCCTGGCACACAAAACCAGCCCTTATCCCCACCAGCCAACATCACCAGCCTTCTGGGGGCTCAGTTGTCAGGCAGATTGAGAGCAGGAGCAGTGATTAGCAGTGATTTGTGCTATTCCATGAAATGGGGAGCTCAGGAGCATTGTGCAAGCCCCCCCGCTCTGTGTCCCTGTGTTGTCGGGACCCCACATCTCTCCAATTCACCCCATGCTGTTGCTGTCATGCTTCTGTAGTTCTCTTCTGCTCCTGGACCCCTCAAATCCCCTTCCCCACTGGGATTACAGGCTCAGGAGGCTGCCCAGCACTGCCCAGAGCTCTGCCAGCCCCATGGCACCATCCCTGCAGGCTGGGGGCCACCCCAATACTTCACTTATGCTCTCCCAGCTCTCCCAGTCTGAGTCATCCAGGCTGTGCTGGGAATGCATCCCTATTCAGGAGCCTCAGAGCTACATTTTGCCCTTTTTTTGGTCTCCCATTGCTGATGGGATAAGGTGTTCAAGAACTTCACCTTTTCCTACCCCTTCCTATATAGCAAAGCTGCAAAAATGCCCTCTCATCAGCTCCCTGTGATGCTGATTCCCCTGTTCTGACCACCAGCTCCAGCCTGCTGAGCTCCCTGCTGTCCCGGTGCCAGCCTGCTTGTCTCCTGCCATGCAGGGGAGCATTCTCAGAGTTTTGGCAACTGCAGCAATAACAATAATAAAATCGAGCCTCCCTGCATGCCCTATTCTAGGTGTCCAACGCTCTGTCTGCTGCTGCTGGATTGTCACCACAGAGCCCCAGTACCAGGTCAACCTCACCCTGATCCCACAGAAAGGACTGTTCTTTCCAAACAAAAGGCCCTTACAGGTGTTTTTATAGTTAGTTTTGTACCCAGGGGGACTTTGTGTGTGAGGCTTTGTGACATGTGAGCACTTGAACCCCAGAACCAGTGCTTGCCAGGCTGTACTGGTGCCACTCTGGTGCCAGAACGTGTGCTGGGTACACTGCTTCTGGCCGAGTTTAGTCCTTCAGTGCTCAAATATTACCTGGTGTCACCTATAAAAGTGCTTTCTCTCTGTCTGTCTTTTCCTTTTATTTCTTTAAAGCTCCTTGCTTTTATTCCTCATCCTCCTCAGTATTTAAGCTGCTGAAAAGGACTTGAGATCCTGGATCTATTTGTGATTTTCCTCTCATAGATGAGTAATGTTTTTTTGGCCCTTTTCAGCTGATGCTGGGAAAAGTTCCTGCGAGATCCACAGGGCAATTTAAACTGGATTTGGCCCTGTGCTGACATACCCCTGGTTTGGAGGTTGGATGCTCAGGGGGTGGCTTGCCAGGTATCCTTGTGCTGGTATTGTCTGTGCCCTTTGGTCCCTGAGCCCTTCCTAGGAATAGGATCTGCTCAGCCCAATTCAGGCTGATGCTGGTTATCCCCCCAGGTCTTTCTTCAGCCCTTTCTCCATCCCTGGGCCTGTGTGTTTCCCCACAAGAGGACACACTGGGCTTTGGGGACTCACCCTGATGTGGAATTTAAGTACAGATGAAATTTGGTGGGTTTTCCTCAAACCTGGAACGGTTGGACTCGATCCAGTGGGTCTTTTCCAACCTGGTGATTCTATGAATCTGGAAAAATATGTAAAGGGGAGGGATGGCATTAATTGCTGTGAGTTTGACATATGAAACATGCTGGTTTTAATGTGAAATCCTATCCTTTTCCTAAGGATTTTAATGTAACACAGTGAGGGAAAGCAGAATATAAATGGAGTGGGGAGAGGCAACCAGGAGAGCTCAGGAGGCAACAAGGAAGTTGAGGCTTCTTAAGCAAATATTTTGGCTATAAAGACAATTTAAATGACCCAGTAAGGGCTGTTTGGAGTCTCTTTGTGAGCCTGGAGCAGGGCTGAAGAGCTGCTCCCCCCCAAAACCCTGAGCAGCTCATCCAGCAGCAGAGGGTGCTCATGCACCACTGTGCAAATCCTTCTTCTCCCTCAGCCATCTTAGCCCCAGTGATTTCCTCCCCTGCAGTCTCCATTTTATGTTTCTGACGCAGAAAATAAAGAAGTCTGCAAGGGGGGGAGAAGGATGGGGATAAGCAAGATGCTTGGTGGCAGCTTTCTGGGCACCAGGACTGGGATGCGGGGAGCCAGGGAGCCCCAACTCGTACCCAGAGGGATGCAGAACAAGGGGCTCGCAGGGAGGGGTTGCCAGAATTGGGGAAGGGGGGGTTCTACAGAGAGGGAGATGATGTTTCAGATTAAATCCTGCTTGGGGCCCCTTGCCCCTGCCAGCTCCCTCTCACCCTTCTATTCACAGGATGCTCCAGCTGCACCATTGCTTTTTTTTAACCCCCAGCTCCTGAGGAGGCTGAGCAGACCCCGCTGCCTGCCTGGAAGCGGGATGAAGCTAAGGTTTCCCAACAGAGCTGCTGCCTCCGAGAGGGACTTTCCTGTTTTCATTGTTCAGGACACTGAGATCTATTCTTGCTCCTTTTTTCCTTCCTGCCCGTGCACATTGTGGGGGTGGTTGTTGCCCCAGGTTTGTTACCAACTCCTCCTGGCAGCAGCACCTCTCCCAGCCGTGCAGAGAGCCCCAAGAGAGCTGCCAGCATCTGATATTGAGCAACTATTGTCAGCATCTCTATTTGTAGTAACCATTTACTGTGTTATCCATGACTGCATCCTTAGCCTTGTGCAGCTTAGGGGTGAGCAGACATTGCCCAATCCAGGATATGAAGCAAGACAACAAAGCGAACTGCTGGAGGCTTCTCGGGGAGAAAACTCCACTGCACCAACCAAACAAGGGTGCTGTGGGCTCAGAGATGGACTCTGTGGTCCCGTCCTGGTCGCTGCCCCTTTGTGGACCCTTGGTCTGTGCTGGGCACAGCACATCCCACCCCTCCCTGAGAGGCAGTTGGCAGGAGGCAGTTTTGTGGAGGGCTCCTGGGTTGGTTTGGGGTGTTTGTCAGACTAAGGAGAGCAGTTTAAGGGTTTTCTTTTGTGGCATCTGTTGTTCCACTGTCTGAGAACCAAATTGTTATGTCCTCACCCCCAGATCTGGCATAAATGCATTCAAATCAGCTGAAGCTGCCAGCCCCAAAGCCTGCCTGAGGTGCGGATTAAAGACTTCACTATTTCATCCAAGTCCATCAGCAATCTTGAACAAAACTCCCAGGGAAAGCTGACTTGTTTAAAGCCTCTTCAGACTTTTAAGCACAAGCAGCTCATCCATCAGTGACAGGGAGGTGGGGGCCATCCTTGCAGGACTCGATGATCCTGTGGGTCTTTTCCAACCTGGTGATTCTATGATTGCTCAGTCCTTCCACTTTATGGATATTTTTAGGTGAGTTCCGGTTGCTCTTGTGCTGATTAAGTCCTGGGCCCAATTTGCTTTGACTCTTTGCTTTATTTTTCCCTTCCCACAGCCATGCCCAAGGATGCTTTTCAGACGATAAATGTCATAGAAACCACTGTGGTTTCTGGGGGGAGTTAGATGAGTATCTTTTCCTTTAAATATCCTAAGCCAAAGCACCCTTTGTTTGTGATCTTGCTCATACCCACAGATACGAAAATAGGTCAGTGATTCCGTGCTGGCTGCTCGCTGGCCCAGGGCGTCAGCGCATCTGCAGGAGGGGGCACGGGGGAGCAGCACAGCCATAGGTCACCTCTGAATGGGGGATGCTCATCCTTCCCTGCCTTGTTACTGGGCAGCGTGGGCGACGGTGCTGGGGTGCTATGGGCTCCTGCAGCCCCTTGGCCAAGGTGTTGAAGGGTGAGCACCTAGCAGAACTGGTCAGGAACTGAGTTTCTGTGCTGATTTTCCCCTCCCCACAGTTGGGGTGCAGCTGGAAGGGGTGTCTTGGCTTTCATGGTCACCCTGGGATGGGTGCAGCCCCCCTCGCTTTCCCAGCCTGTGATGAAACAGGGAGTTTTGGGGTATCCAAGCAGTGGGGGTGCCTTAGATGTCCCTCTCATGGTGTGGAGCTGGCAGGACAGTTTGCAAACCCTTTCTGAGATCCTTTGTGTGAGTCCCAGGAGTGCAGGAGGGACCCTTTGTGCTCCCAGAGAGGGTACTGAAAGGGGCTCCTGGAAAGCTGGGGAGGGGCTGTGGATCAGGGAGTGCAGGGATAGGATGAAAGGGGATGATTTTTCAGCTGAAAGAAGGAAGATTGAGGTGAGGTCTTAGGAAGGAATGTTTTGCTGTGAGGGTGGGGAGGCCCTGGCCCAGGTTGCCCAGAGCAGTGGTGGCTGCCCCATCCCTGGAGGGGTTCAAGGCCAGGTTGGATGGGGCTTGGAGCAACCTGATCCAGTGGGAGGTGTCCCTGCCATGACAAGGGGTGGGACTGGATGGACTTCGAGGTCCCTTCCAACCCAAACCATTCCAGGATTCTACGAGAAGCCGCAGGAGTCTCCCTGCAGAAGCACTTTCTCCAGTGCAGCAGGAGTCCCTCAAATCCTTTTCCTACAGTAACTCTTCGACTCTTGCTCTTCTCCTGCTGTCACTCCTTAGGCTGAAAGTGTTGATGGGAGCAGGCTTTGATTAGGTGCAGATGTCGCAGCACTAATTGTCTGTTAAGATCAGTGCTGCCCATCACCGGGTGATGTTTAGTGGCTGCTTTAATGACCCTGGTTCCTATTGTTGTCTGCCCTGGTTGAGGGCCCTGGTTACAGCACAAAACAGGGCAGGAACAGGCAGATCAGTTCTCCTGTCAGTGGTAATTAACTACTCTATTCTAATTGCTTCCCACTGCAGCACAACAGACCTGGGCTGATTTAAAGGAGATAAGGGAAAGGCTTTAGAGCGGTACAGGTTAGGGCACTGTGAGGGCTCAGGGTGGTCTTGGGTCTCTTTTCTTGAGCTGTCAAGGACAATAACGCTGGAAAGTCACTTCTGGCTGGTCTGCCTGCTACAAACTTGTCTTGCAGCAGGAAGTTCATTTCTGTAGACTCCTTTCTTCCTCATCCTCCCTCCTGAGAATGCTTTGTAGCATCCTTATGAGCTGCCAGTGATGAATTTAAATTCAGGGCTTAATTTGCAGGAAAAAGAAAAAAAAGCTACTGTGTCCTTAACCTGCTTGACAGCAGAAATTCTATTTGAGCTGCTTCATCAGTACCAGCTTTATTACCTAATTTTCCAAATGCACTGACTCTCTTTTATAGAGAAGGCAGCTTTTTTGTCTCACCTCGATGTGGGGAGAGTCTGAACGGGTGAATTTTGGACCTGCTGGATATTTAAGGTCCAAACAATATCCATCCTTACATAAGTGTTTGAGAAAATCGATGTTCCCCATCCTTTTCCCCTGTGTAGAATCTTTCATGAAGCGTGTGGTTGTTTGACTTCACATCCTCAAACATTCCTTCTACCCCGCTTTTGTTTAAAGGAAGGAGAGAAAAAGGAGGGTTAAGAACTCCCTATTTGTCTTCCCAAAACACATTTAGAGGGTTTCAGTTGTCCTGGCTTTTAAGACAGAACTCTGAGTTGTCCACACAGGAGAAATCTGATGTCTGAAATGCAAAAACATCTGGTTAAACTCCAACAGAATAAGTCATTTTCTCCTGCCACGTTTAATTCCATAAAAATAAAGATTTGGCAGTGTGATGTCAGTAGGAAACTCCCATCATGAGTTTTTATTTTCCTTTTCTCAGTGCAAGAGGTGTTCGAATTTTCAGATCTAACCCCTCTCCTTAGCAGAACTGTTATATGTTCATAGTCCTGTTCAGCCTTGCTGTGGGATAATGGGCAAACAGCAAGCAAGGTGGGGAGTGGGGAGAGCAGGAGCTGTGCCTGCTGGGTCCTGCAGTGAGGAGGACGGGCTCTCTAGGAGTTAAAGACAGTGACCTCAAGTGAGAAATAGGGGAGTGGAAAATAAATCTGATCTTGTTACTGATGCTGGAACCTTCACAAAGTTTGAGAAGTACCAGAAGGATGGAATACCTCAGAAATGCCTGTTCCTCTAACTTTTTCACTTTCATTGATCAAAGTGCTGGGTTTGCAGCTAAGATGTACTTGGGGCTTGGAAGGACCCTCTCTGGGAACAGCGATGATTCCCCATCACTCAGCCCTTGCTGATGCTCTTTCTGAAAGTGTTTCCTCCTGTGTGTAGCCTGTCTGATGGCTGCAGCCTGAACTTGGGCTTCTTCCTCCTCCACGAGTCCTGCATAATCTTGTAAGCCCCTTCCTGGCCCTAATAGCATACACTTGGTCTGATGTCTTCTAAAGAAGGGAGATTGAGATGAGATCTTAGGAAGAAATGTTTTGCTGTGAAGGTGAGGAGGCCCTGGCCCAGGTTGCCCAGAGCAGGGGTGGCTGCCCCATCCCTGGAGGTGTTCAAGGCCAGGTTGGATGGGGCTTGGGAGCCCCTGATCCAGTGGGAGGTGTCCCTGCCCATGACAGGGGGTGGGTCTGGATGGGCTTTGAGGTACCTTCCAACCCAAACCATTCTGTGATTCTCCTTCCTGACAGCTTGCCCAAGGATGGAATCTTGAATGCAGATCTGCTCTGGTGACAGAACTCGTGTTCAGAAAACAATTCTGGTTGCCCTAACAAGCTGGGAAGCAGCGCGAGTTACGAGCAGTTGTGTTTTCTTTAACTGTTTTCAGTGATGTGGGAGTCTAAGAAGCAGAAGGTCTCACCTAGTGAGCTGTGTCAGAGAGCTGCCTGACCCTGGTGCACAGATGCTCTTGGCAACAATGAGACTCAGTTGGTCATTGCTCACCTCGGGAAGCATCTTGTTACCTCTGTTTAAACACATGTTCCTGCCTTCTCCTCCTGCTGATTTCTGCGCTTGTTGCTGTGTAGGACTCTGGCTCGGGTCAGCAGGCAAGAAGTACGTAGTGGGTTTGAGGTTTGCAGAATGGCAGGCATCACTTTGATGCTGTCTGCATGTGATCTTGTGCGTGGAAGCTGGTGATAGCAAAGGAAGATTCCTGCCCACCGGTCCTAGTGCCTGTGTGCACCCTGCACTTACTCATGTACCTGCTGCCTCTGGCACTAGGATGTGGTTTATTTTTCTTGGACCTGAGCTTGGTGTGGCGTGTGGGTCTGCGAGGGGTGATCGCTCTGGAATAGCTTGGGGACTCTGGGAAACTGGCTTTCAGCAAGGTGGGTGCTTTTCTGTGGGCAGCTCAGGAGCTGGTTGGAACCCTTTGGGTTTATTCACTAGCCACCTGGATGTGGGTGGCTGGTATATAGACCCCAAGACTTTCCAGCACTGGCTATACCTGCTGGTGCGAGGCAATCACAGCCTTCTGTATGGTCCTGTTTTCCTGACCATGCCCAGCTCTGAGACACAAAGTCCTGGGATCAGAAGTGATCCTAGTGAAGGTGAGATGTTTTATGTGGCTTGAAGATGTCTTGAATCTCAGCTGCTTTGTGCAAAGGCAGTTTTGGCTCATGGCTGTGGCTGCAAAGCCTGAGCCTGCATCCCAAAGATGCCCTATTTGTGGTGTTACAATAGAAGCCTTTTTTCCTATTAGTGCTGCAGCCGTGCTGTACTGTGCAGGGTGGCAGAGAAAAGAAACATCGATGAAACAAGCGGATGTGATGCCTGGAAGGAAGGATACCTATTGTTTTGTCCTGATGGTGGTGCTGAGTCAGTGTCCAGGGAGGAAGGAAAACAAGAGGCAGCAGCAGGATGTGGGCTGCAGATGCATCCGTCCCTCGGACAGAGGATGAAAGCTTTCTGCTGAGCTCCTGACTTCTGTCCCCCATGCACCTCCATATGCTCTCTTACCTGCTTTAATACTTCCATATAGCTAAAAAGCTCTTTTTAGCATACAGTACCATCTCCAGTACAACCCCATCCCTTGTCGTGGGCTGCTGAGCCAACCCTGCTGTGCTGCACTTGTGGAGTCCTTTCACCCTTCTGTGGGGCTGTCAGTCTTTAAAAAGGTCCAAAGAATTCACATTTTTATCTCATTTTAGAGACTGGCAATTGATAAAACATCCAGACATTTCCTGTTGTGTGTGTCCTATTCCAAAAAGAAAGAAGGGCAGAGCCCTGGTCCTGGCTTGGTTTATATTGAGGCTGCAGAGCTCACTCATCTGCCTGTGAAATGCACATGAGCCTGGGTTCAAGTGAGCTTTGCTCTTGATCTGAGCACACACAGGAGCAGGAAGGACCATATTCTCTGGGTTAATTACCCAGGATTATTTGCCTGGAGCTAAATAGAGGGTGAGCCACGCTTCTGGCGTCAGAGGTCAGAGGGGCTTTTGGATTTGGGTACGTCTGGAGTCCTGCTGACAGCTGCAGGGTACAAGACATACTCCTGCTTTAAACAAGTATTTTAGGAATGTCCTTCTGTATATTTGTCTTTTTTTTTTTTTTTTTTTTTTTTTTAGCTGACACAGATGAGAGTGGCAAAATTGTGGAAAAAATTACAGTTTTGTTTTCAGAAAGAATCATAAAATCATGGAATGGTTTGGCTTGGAAGGTACCTCAAAGTGCAAGTGCACCCAGTTGCACCCCCCCTGGAGTGGCATTGAGTGATAGGACAAGGGGGAATGACTTTAAAATGGAAGGGGGAAGATTTAGGTTAGACACTGGGAAGAAATTCTTCACAATGAAGGTGGTGAGGCCCTGGCCCAGGCTGCCCAGAGCAGTGGTGGCTGCCCCATCCCTGGAGATGTTCAAGGCCAGGTTGGATGAGGCTTGGAGCCCCTGATCCAGTGGGAGGTGTCCCTGCCCATGACAGGGGGTGGAACTGCATGGGTTTTGAGGTCCCTTTCAACCCAAACCATTCCAGGATTCTATGATGTGCAAAGCCTACCAGGCACAGAGAACCTTCACAGACCTGAGAGCCTTTCTGAGAGGTGTTTTGCAGCAATTCCCACACCAAAAGCTCAGTGCTGTAGCCCTGCACTGTCTCTCCTCCCTTGTTTCCCTTGGAGGCCCAGGGGGTATTGGCGTAAGAGCTTTTCTCCCCCCTTCCCAAACCGTGATGCTGTCTCTGTTAGTGCAGGAAGCTGGCATTGGGCTCCCCTGTTCCACATATGTTTCACATTTCCTTGCATATGTGTTTCAAAAGGGGGGAAGGGCAGAGGCCATAAACAGCTTTATGAGCTTTCCCAGCTCCGTATCCTGAACCCAGGAGCATCTAAACCAGTGAGATAGCCTCTGTGGGATGGCCTCACGATGGCTGTGCACACTCTGGTTCCTTATTCATCTCTCTCTCTGTGCCCTCACCTCATGGTGAGTGAATCCTACAACACTGGTGCTCCTGTACCAAAGCTGCTCTGCTTTCTGGGAGCAGCGTGGACCTGAGCTTCCCCCGGCACTGCTTTATGAATGGCAAAACCATGTTCTGATGTTATTATTGTCCACTTTCTTTAATGAGTTTAAGGTTGCAAGCCTGCTGACCTGCAGCTACTACAGGCACGGACCTGAAAGTCCACACGAGTGACCCCTCTCAGCAGTTGTGTTTTGTCTGCATTGAGGCTTCAGATCCATCCAGGAGGTTAATGTGACACTGTGAGTGCCCTGTGCTGTCCCCACAGCATGGCCCTTCTCCCTCAGCTTGCTCCCTGCTACCAGATGCGTTCCTCACTTCCAACATATGGACTCAATTACTGTCCCTCTCCCTCGGTTTCCTGCCTCTTTGGGTTTCCTGAAATGCATCCCTTCCTGCTGGCAGCTTGAACTCCCGCAGCGAGATGCATTGCAAGCTCTCACATTCCTCCCCTCCTCCTTCCCGCTGCTTCACTGCTTCTAACGAGGTGGTCCCGATCCAGAACACGAACCCATAAGGCTGCAGACCAGGGACCCGGAGGGCTTGGGTTGCCACAGCCAAACTAGCCAGCCCGCTAAATACATGCTCTGTGTTGAGCAGGACTGCATCCCAGCTCCCCATCATTCCTAGATCGCCCCGTAGTTTTCAGCCAACTGTTTTATTTGCAAGAGCCAGGCTTTTTTCCCCCCATTCCCTTCTGAGGCCGCAGGCTTTCCGAGCCTCTGCGCTTTGAAAGGACCATCAAACTGCTCCAGGTTCCTCCTGCATTCTACTTGGCTTCTTTCCTGCACATCGACTCCTGCCGAAAAGCCATGTACCCATGGCTTCTGCCTTTAAAAGCCTTTGAGGAGGAGGGGAGAGGGAGCTCTTTCTTCTCTGTTAGTGGCTCCCCCCTGCTGCTCAGAGGGAGCCCCAGGCGCTGCAGCATTGGGGTGCTGGAAATCTTCAGAAATCTGAGCTTCTTCAAGGGGCAGAGGGAGATGGAAATGGTTAAATCATGCAAATGAGCAAGTTAATGATTTCCATCCCCTTGATGGTGTGTTTCATTTTTTTTTGGAAGGGGGGCTGGCCAGCAGCTTGCCAGCAATTGTAGCTCAAAAAGACTATTTTCTTTCTGTGTCGGCTTTCATCCGTGGCCCCTTTGGATTCCCCTGACTCCACAGATGCCAGAGTTTCCAGCGCTCCTGCTGTCCCTGTGACTGTTTTTTCCTCCCATACCGAGCAATGGGGGAGATAAGGCAGCACTGTTTTCTCCCTGCATGCTTCCTTCTCCAAGCAGAGGAGAGGCTTTTTCCCAGGGCAGAAGCCATTCAGCAGCCCTTGCAAATGGAAAGAAAAGCTGCAGTTTCTGCACCTCTGGACCCAGGAGCTCAAGGAATTGACTTAGGGTACAGCTCTGGGGAAGATCCAACAAATACATCTGGATGTGCAGCCCTGCAGTCCCTTCCAGATGCGGGGGCCTTATTGTGTAACAATTGTTATGTAAATATGGCTTATAGATTATTATATATTGTATAATAAGCTGTATTATAGTAAGCCTGGACACTGTGTCCAGGTTCTGGCATCGCCTGGGTGCAGAGGAGGCCATAAAGATGATCCAGGGGCTGGAGCACCTCTGCTATGAGAGCAGGCTGAGAGAGTAGGGGTTGTTCAGCCTGGAGAAGAGAAGGCTGCAGGGAGACCTTACAGCATCTTTCAGTACTGAAAGGGTCTCCAGTAAACCTGGGGAGGGGCTTTTTACAAAGGCATTGAGTGACAGGGCAAGGGGGAAGGGGTTGAAATTGGAAGGGGGAAGATTTAGATTAGTCATTAGGAAGAAATTCTTCATGATGAAGGTGGGGAGGCCCTGGCCCAGGTTGCTCAGAGCAGGGGTGGCTGCTCCATCCCTGGAGGTGTTCAAGGCCAGGTTGGATGAGGCTTGGAGCCCCTGATCCAGTGGGAGGTGTCCCTGCCCATGACAGGGGGTGGAACTGCATGGGTTTTGAGGTCCAAAACATTCCATGATTCTATGAATGAGCAGCAATGCTGAGCCAAACCACCCAGGGCTCTGCTGGGGTGGCTGGGAGCAGGATGGGGACTGGAGACAGTTGTGCTGGGACATGTCCCCCTTTCAGGAGACATGAATGTAGGTGGCACAACACTGAGAAATCCCATCAGCTGAGATTTGGAACCCGCTAACCAGTTTTGTATTGTGGAGCAAAGATGCACCCCACCTCTTCCACAGGGCTTTATCTATGATTCCCTGCCCCCAGGTTTGCTGGTATGATCCTTGCTCCCCCCAGCCATGATTCTGGGGTGCTGAGTGCCATGGGATGCTCCCTGTTCCCCTCAGCCGTGGTTCTGGGGTGCCAGGTGATGTTCAGTAGTCCTTGGTCCCCCAGCTGTGGTACTGGATGCTGGGGGATTCTGGGTGCCATGGGGTGGTCCCTGCTTCCCCCCTTGCTGTGGTTCTGGGGTGCTGAGTGTTGTGGGGTGCTGGGTACTTTGGGCCATTCCCTGCTCCCCCCAGCTGTGTTTCTGGGGTGCTGTGATGCAGGGTGGTCCTTGCTCTCCCCAGGCATGGTTCTGGGGTGCTGGGTGCTGTGGGGTAGTTCCTCGGCTGTGGTACTGGGTGCTAGGGGATGCTGGGTGCCATGGGATGGTCCCTGCTCCCCTCCAGTAGTGGTTCTGGAGTGCTGAGTGCTGTGGGGTGGTCCCTGCTATGCCCTCCTGTATTTCTGGGGTTCTGGGTGCTGTGGGGTAGTCCTTGGTCCCCCAGCTGTGGTACTGGGTGCTGGGGGATGCTCAGTGCTGTGGGATGGTCCCTGCTCCCCCCAGCCATGGTTCTGGGGTGCTGGCTGCTGTGGGGAGCTCCCTGTTCCCCCTCAGTCTTGTTTCTGGGGTGCTGGGTGCCATGGGGTAGTCTTTGGTCCCCCAGCTGTGGTACTGGGCTGCTGGGGGATGCTGAGTGCCATGGGACAGTCCCCACTCCCCTCGGCCATGTTTCTGGGGTGCTCGGTGCTATGGGGTGCTGGGTGATGTGAGGCTGTCCCTGCTCCCCCCCGTCGTAGTTCTGGGATGCTGGGTGCTATGGGCCTCTGCCCACTCTCGTCAGCCGCGGTTCTGGGGTGCTGTGGGGTGCTGGGTGCTTTGGGACATTCCCTGCTGCCCCAAGCTCCCCACTCTCATCAGCCGTCTTTCTGGGGTTCTGGGTGCTGTGGGGTGGTCCTTTGTCTCCCAGCTGTTGTACTGGGTGCTGGGGGATGCTGGGTGCCATGGGGTGGTCCCTGCTCCTCCAAGCCATGGTTCTGGGGTGCAGGGTGCTGAGTGCTGTGCGGTGGTCCCTGCTCCCCCCTCCTGTATTTGTGAAGTGCTGGGTGCTATGGGACATTCTCTGCTCCCCTCAGCTGTCGTTCTGGGGTGCTGGGTGCTGCAGGGTGCTGGGTGCCATAGGATGGTCCCTGCTCCCCCCCATCCCGTATTTCTGGGATGCTGTGGGGTGGTCCCCGCTCCCCCCCCGTATTCCTGGGGTGCTGGGTGCTGTGGGATGGACCCCGCTCCCCCCCCCCACCCGTATTCCTGGGGTGCTGTGGGGTGGTCCCCGCTCCCTCCCTCCGTATTCCTGGGGTGCTGGGTGCTGTGGGGTGGTCCCCGCTCCCCCCCCCCCCCGTATTCCTGGGGTGCTGTGGGGTGGTCCCCGCTCCCCCCCCGTATTCCTGGGGTGCTGGGTGCTGTGGGATGGACCCCGCTCCCCCCCCCCACCCGTATTCCTGGGGTGCTGTGGGGTGGTCCCCGCTCCCTCCCTCCGTATTCCTGGGGTGCTGGGTGCTGTGGGGTGGTCCCCGCTCCCCCCCCCCCCCCGTATTCCTGGGG
Organism: Clamator glandarius; assembly: GCA_033459285.1. Classification (NCBI taxonomy): domain Eukaryota; kingdom Metazoa; phylum Chordata; class Aves; order Cuculiformes; family Cuculidae; genus Clamator; species Clamator glandarius. The sequence continues at coordinate 1,384,071 of JAUNZM010000342.1, read as the reverse complement.
TGCTGTGGGGTGGTCCCCGCTCCCCCCCCCCGTATTCCTGGGGTGCTGGGTGCTGTGGGATGGTCTCTGCTCCCCCCCCCCCCCCCCCCCCCCGTATTCCTGGGGTGCTGGGTGCTGTGGTATGGTCTCCGCCCCCCGTATTCCTGGGGTGCTGGGTGCTGTGGGGTGGTCTCCGCTCCCCCCCCCCCCCGTATTCCTGGGGTGCTCTGGGGTGGTCCCCGCTCCCCCCCCCCCCCCGTATTCCTGGGGTGCCTTTGGGGGGGCGATGCGGGGCTGCGCGGCTGCCGGCAGGTGGCAGGCTCTGCAGGCTGCAGATCCAGGAGCTTCGCGAAGGTTTAATGGGATTTTACAGCTCCGGGTTTCCTCGGGAGCTGTTGTCCCGGTAACCGAGCTCTACGGAGAGCCCCGTGGACGCGCCGTTAACCCCCTCGGTGCCGCTGGCCGAGGGAGGATGCGCAGGGAAGCCGGCAGCCCCCGGGAGGCTCCTCTGAAAGGCGTGCGGTGAGTGCTTCGTGCATGGAGCTCCCTGGCTCTGCAGAGGCAGCGGGAATGTGCTGGTTTATTCAGTATTGGGCGGTTTATTACCTTTTAAAGTCCATTCCTGTGCTTTTGGAGTACAAGGCTGTGCCCACGGTGGGTGCAAGGGGCTCTGTCTCCTGCCTGAGTGTCCTCACCTCTTGCTTTCAAGCTTCTGAGGTTCCCACACAAAGAAGAGGGGACAGCAGGCGAGGATGGGGGCAGGTGACCCAGATTCCCTGGGATGGGGGGATAATGTCCTATCAGTGCCTGGTCCCAGCACATCTCAGCCTATGCTGTGGCTCAGGCATCTCCTCTGGGTCTGTGGTTGGACAGGAGAGGGCACCGGAGCAGCGCTGTCGCTGGGGTGGTGGCAGCACATGTGTGTCCCCTGCACATGGTGACATCCCTGTTGCTAAGGAGGGCGAGCAGCTGAAGCTGGGCTAATCTCCTTAGTGTCCTGAGCACCATCGCGGCAGTGAAAGGGAGATTAGAGGGCAGGGTGGCATTAGGAACCTGGGGTGATCATTGGAAAGGAGCAAGGAGACAACTGGGCCAAGCCCTCAAGACCCTGGGGGAGATCATCAGCAACAAATAACCTAACAGCTGGGATCCCTGAGGAAGGGACTGGCTGTAGACAGTGTGCCCAAATATCTTGGCAGAGGCATCCCCACCCCCTCCTCCTCGGGGAGGGAGGTGTTGCCAGGCAGTCTGGGTTCTAATCCATTCCCTTCCAACCGGAGGGGGGGAGGTGGATGCCTTCCCACCCCCCTCGTAGCTATGAGGCATAAAACATTCACTGGAAGCATATACAGAGGGAAAAGGAAGCCTCAGGATTTTAGCCCATACAAAGACACACAGAGGAATAGGACATGGAATATTTATTATCCTTCTCCATGACACAAAAGACAAAAGGTGGCATTTTCTGTAGGAGAGCAGGATGCGAGGCTGTTGCTCACAAAGCTTCCATGAAGTGGTCTGGACGCTGGGCTCCCTTCCCTGTTCCTGTCATCTGGGTGTCACAGAGTCCTGTGTTTTCTTTACAGGTGGCTGACGGGACCAGAGTGATAGATGATTCAGAGGGCACCTTGCAGTCCAGTGGCTTGTCCCACCAGAGAAGTGGAGCAGGACAGAGTTGGTGCTGCTCACTGGGCTGTGCCTGAGTTTCTTCACACAGGGAACTCCAGTGTTGGTAAGGGAAGTAAAAAACGGTGCCTGCAATCATATGTAGTGATAGGACAAGAGGAAATGGCTAGAAATCAGAAGGGGGAAGATTTATATTAGACATTAGGAAGAAATTCTTCATGATGAAGGTGGAGAGGCCCTGGCCCAGGCTGCCCAGAGCAGTGGTGGCTGCCCCGTCCCTGGAGGTGTTCAAGGCCAGGTTGGATGAGGCTTGGAGCCCCTGATCCAGTGGGAGGTGTCCCTGCCATGACAGGGGGTGGAACTGCATGGGTTTTGAGGTCCCTTCCAACCCAAACCCTTCCATGATACTATTTGGTGTTTGTTCTTTCCTCTCATCTGTCAGGGAAACCGTGGCAAGGCTCACATACCCAGCTGCACTTGCTGACATGTTGCATCCTTTTAATCCATTTCCAAAATAGCTTCTCCACCCTTCCATTAGCCCTGGCTTACACCGCTTAACATGCCTGCCCTCCTCTGTTCTCCTGCCCAGTGATGTGTACCAGGATCCCAGATTTTTTCTTCCATGCTGCAGAGGTGGAATCAATCCTTTTGTGTGCATGAATGTAGTCAAGGCAGGACTAGCTGCATTCCTGACAGGAAGAGATGGAGGTTCGAGGTGGGAGCAAGACATGTGAAGTACCTCCAGGTGGCAGAAGGTACAGGAAGAGCTAAAAAGAAGGGGCTCATGCCATGCTGGGACAGAAGTAAACAGGTCAAGACAGTTTTGAAAAGGAGACAGCTTGAAAGCAGGTTTGGAAAGGATGTAGTTGGAGAATAGTGTGAAAGAGATGTAAGAGCTTCTTATGTACTGCTGAAGGTGTTCTCTGTACAGGAGATTCATAGAATCATGGAATGGGTTGGGTTGGAAGGATCGTCAAAGCCCATCCAGTTCAGACCTTCCCTGCTATGGGCAGGGACACCTTCTGCTGGGCTCCAAGCCCCATGCAACCTGGCCTTGAACACCTCCAGGGATGGGGCAGCCGCCACTGCTCTGGGCAGCCTGGGCCAGGGCCTCCTCATCCTCACAGCAAAACATTTCTCCCTAAGATCTCAACTCAGTCTCCCCTCTTTCAGCTGAAAACCACTCCTCGTCATCCTATCCCTGCACTTCCTGATCCAGAGCCCCTCCTCAGCTTTTTGGGAGCCCCTTTCAGTACTGGAAGCAGCCTTCTCTTCTCCAGGCTGAACAACCCCAACTCTCTCAACCTGTCCTTATGCAGGAGGTGCTCCAGCCCTTCTTGGATCACTTCTGTGGTCTCCTCTGTCCTCACTCAAATAGCTCCATGTCCTTCCTGTGCTGAGGGCTCCCGAACTGAATGCAGGGCTCCAGGTGAGGTCTCACGACAGCAGAGTAGAGGGGCAGAATCCCCTCCCTCCTTCTGGGTAGAAGCGATGTGATGTGCTCAGGGGAGAAAAAAAGAAGAGAAAAACTGGGCCCAAAGTGGGAGTGAGGACACGTGGTGCTAAGTCTGTTGCACGGAAGTGGCACGAACTGGTGACCAGGCCAGAAGAGTAGTGGAGGAAGATCTCTCAGCCAAGCATTTTGGAAAAAAAAATAGTAGAGATGTAAAAGAGATGAAGCTACAACTTTTCTGTCTCAGATATAGGAGAAGGAGGGTCAGGAGAAGCACAGAGTGAAGTCTCCAACTCAGTTTTCATGTCCTGCAGTAACAGTGGGGTGTTTGCTCAACTTCTACAGCAGAAAAGGGCAGGGATTTTGCGTAAGGAGCTGCTCTGTTTTTTGCCCTTAGTGACATCTGAGGCTAATGCATCTCTAGCATAACCTTGCTACCCCATCAGACCCTGACCAGCTTGGTGTCCGAGTGACAGACGTGTCCTGGTGCTGCTGGATGTGCAGGGCATCCGTAGTCCTCCACCAGTGACAAGACCATGGCTGGAAGTCTCTCAGCAGCCCAGAACCTGCAGGTACCTATGACCACAGCACCACAAATGCTCTCATACCATGTGCCCTTTGTCCAACAGCCTCTCCCTGACATGGTTTCACTCCTCCGACCCTTCTCCACTGGAGCACTGTGTGTCCTGGTCACAGGAAGCTCTCCTGCTGCACCCAAAACCCTGAGAGACACTCGCTGCCTTAACAGCTGTTTCAGACCCAGCTTCCTTTTGGAAGGGGATGATTTCCCTTCCCACACCTGCAAAAACAAGGAGCCCTGACTCACTGCCTGCAGTGTGCGAGGGCCAAGAGGGCTGCGGGGTAGGAGGGTAGGGATACCGGGCACATGAGCCTGAACTCTGCCTGTCACCATGGGATTTCTTTCTGGGTTTTCTCCTTTTCTGCTCTTTTTAGAAGTTATTTCAGTTCAGTGCAATTTCTGTGTGGTCCTTTTGTGGTATAACCCCAGGAGGCAGCTAAACCCCACCAGCCACTGAGTGGCTGAACACCTGCTTGGTGGAATGGTTTGGGTTGGAAGAGACCTTAAAAATCATCCAATTCCAACTCCTCAAGATGAAATGGTGAATGAATTCCTTATTCTGCTTTGCTTGCATGCTCAGCTGTTGCTTTACCTGTTAAACCCTCCCCTTTCCAGCTCTGCCTCCCATCCCTCTGTGGGAGAGGGAAGAAGGAAGGGGCTGCGTGGGGCTGAGCTGCCCACTGGGGTTACCCCACACAAGTTCCCACGCCTGTGCTTGTTTTGGCATCACCACATGGTGCTCTGAGAACGTGTGTTTGTGGAGGAGCCTGCTGGGGTCAGTGCTTCTCTGAGTCCTCTTCCCCCATGAACCTCCTGTCTGGTGCTTTGCAATCCCCAGGAGCTCTCCCAGTGGGCTACATTGTGTTTCTCCATCCTCACCTGTCAGGATATTTTTCCATCCCTCGTCACGGCTGCCAAGGAAGACGGGAGCTCAGCATGTGAGCCTCGTCAGCTCTGATCTCTGACTCCCATCCTGCCCAGGCAGCTGGGTCTATTCATCTATGAGCAGCTCCATCCCTAGAACATAGAGGAATGGGGAAAGCCTCTGGGCTTCTTTTTAATAGCTAAAAAGGACCCGTTGTGGGGCAGCAAGGTCAGTGAAAGAGGATGCTGCGGTCGGCTCATTGAGAAAGACGTGTGGACCATGGAAGGGCACGCATACAATATCTCAGTGTCCTCCTCTGGTCCGGCCTGGCGCTTGTCCTGCCCTCAGAGCTTCAGGCAGATGATTCAGAGTCAGTTTGTGGTTGAAGTGACTCAACCAGTGTCCTTTCTTGTCCCCTCAGCGTCACGTGTGTGCCATCTGCTCCCCACCACACAGCAAAGCAAAGGCAAAAAATCGATGATGAATCCATCCCTCCCACCCCAAGCTCATTGCTGGCCTGGGTATCAAAAGAGAGCAAGGGCTGAGCCAGGCTGGATGCAAGGGGACTCTTCTTCCTCAAAGCAGATGAAGCAATCGCATACAGAGCAGACTCTTTACCCCTTGCCCTGTTGCTTGGACCATTGCCTGGTTTGCTGCGGGGAGGAAGATGCTCACCTTTAAGCCAGGTGCTGCTGACCACAAACCAAGCTGGAGAGCAGGGCAGGTTGCCAGTGGGTACACCCAGGCCACAGCAAAAAATCTCTGTGTGCGGTGGGAGAAGGAAGCAATTTCCAAGCCTTTCTGAGATGTTTTGCCAGTCCTTTGCAGAGCCACTGCAATCTCAAATCATATCTGCTGGGGATGACCCAAAATAGCAGCTTTTGGCATGGGTATCCAGCCCAGTGATCCCTTGGAGAAGCCATAAACATGCATTGCCCAAAATGCTGTTGATGTTCACTAGCTCCAGTGTTTTCCAGTTGTCCTGCTACCCATGACAATGGCATGAGAAGCCAGAATCCAACCCACATGGACATCCAAAGGGCTCTTTTGTGGTTTGCTAAAGAAGTGAAGCTCTCATGGGACAGGAGGGTAGGTTCCTACGTGACCGTTATTTAACTGAGTAAAAGATAGGAGACAAAATACATCAGGAAGACTGTGAATAGTAGGAATGTTTCTGACAATATTCTAGTAGGAAAGACCAAAAGGCAAACTGTGAAGGGCTGCAGAAGGACCTCACCTGGATACTTGGTGGTTTATAACATCTCAAAGGGGTTGTCCTGCCCTGTCCTTTGTTAGCTCTCTGAGCGGAGGGATGTTCCAAGCTGACCCTTGCCACTTGGGGCTTACAGGGTGTCTGTGGCAATGTCAGCTCAGTGCTCTGCAGTAGTTAAACCCCCAAATCCCCATCCAAGATCTAGGAATATCTGGGAAAGGAAGGAGAAGAAGGAAACACTTCTTCCAAGGAAACTACTTCTCCCAAGTAGCAAGTGATAGGATAAGAAGAAACAGCCTCAAGTTGTGCCAGGGGAGGTTTAGACTGGATATTAGGAAGCATTTCTTTACTGAAAGAGGGGTAAAGCACTGGCAGAGGCTGCCCAGGGAAGTGGTGGAGACTCCATCTCTGGAGGGGTTCAAGAAACATGTACATGTGGAGCTCTGGGTTTAGTAGGCACAGTGGGGTTGGGCTGACAGTTGGACTGGATGAGCTTAGAGATCTTTGCCAACCTTAATGATTCTATGAAAAGCAACCGCAGCGGTGGCTTTTTTGTTTGTTTTAAATGTGTTGCACTGCCTGCAGTTCTGGTTCCCCTGCCTGAAGAGGGAGATGGTACATGAGATAAGGTGCAGAGGGAGGCAGCAAGGACCACTGTGCAGCCCTGGGACTGCTGAGGCCAGAAAAGGGCCATGAAGGAGGCATATGAAATTATAAGCTGGAGATATTTTTGTCTCCTCTGCAAAAGCTTGAATGAGGCTGGGAGAGACAGGTTTAAATGCCGAGCTGTAGTTTCACATCCCTCCTCCTTACAGGATGTTGCAGATGCTTATGGCTTACACAGGTTAAAAAAAGCAACCACATACATTTATGGAAGGAAAAGGTGGGAGGATGTGAGAAAATTCACTGGCTGAGAAAGACGGGAGAGTGTCAGTGGGGGTGTGAGTGGAGAGTTGGAAGCTGCAAGGAGCAGGGAGAGGGAGCAGCCTGCTGGGTTCGTGCTGGGTGTGGGAAGGGGTTTGGCTGCAGAAGGATGGCTGTGCCCAGAGAGAGAACCTTCTGAGGCTTGGGGGAGGCAGAAGAGCCTGGGGGGAGAAGGGGCTGCTGGATCAGAGTGGGAGAAGAAGCTTGGCAGAGGGATGAAGAAGACAAGCAGTGCATTGAGTACAGGCTCCTGCTTTCTTTCAGCTCTCTCTAGGCTACACTATGGTCCAGCTGGCAGTGGGGGGGGGACATCTCTCACCCCACCACACCCGCCCCCTGCTCCTTTCTGCAGTAGCCCCGAGGGGATCAGCACACAAAGCCTGGCAGCTCTGAATGCTCCCTGTGTTGTCTGCGCAAACCAAATGCTTCATCCATCTGAGATGGGAGAGCAGATCTCAGGCAACCCAGCAGCACGAACAACAGCCCCTCTGCAGCCCCATCAGCACCAAAAATGCTCACCCCACATGGGTTATTTTGCCAGCATGTCTGAAAGGGGAAGGGAGGTGGTTGACGTCTCATTTTAGAGGTTGTTGATCCCTTCCCAGTCAGGCTCTGGGGTGATCTGCCTGCATCAGACCTGTTGTGCACAAGACAGAAGGGCTGTCCTGGCCATCTCTGCTGCACAGCCCGTTTTTCTCATGCTTTTCTGGTTTAGAGGGTGAAGAACAGACCCATAAGTGATGTATCCTGCCCACAGCACTGCTGGTGAAAAGGGCACTGGGTGGGAAGCAGGGCAGGGAGAAGCAGGTGTGGCAAAGAGAGGTGAGAGGTAGTTTCAGAGCTACTTCAGGGCACAGAGGGGGTATGAGGAGGGTGCTGGGCTTTCAGAGTCTCTGAAAGGCTTTCATATTCTGCTCAAGAGCTTCCAGCTTGTTTCTTCTGCTCAATCTCATGTGCCTGCCCTTGGTTTTTCAAAAGCTAGGATGACAGCATGTAAGATTTTCAGTCCTGAAAGAGTTAATTTCTCATGTCTGCAGCAGCTGGGCAGTAATTCAGCTGCTGCTTTATATTCCAGAGCAGCTCCCCTCCATTCTGCCTTCCTCTCCCAATCATATAAATACATCTTTCGGGGCAATTTGTGGTTTCAATACAGGATGGGGGACGGCATGACTGAGAGCAGCGTTGAGAGAGAAGGAATTGGGGTGCTGGAGGATGAGAAGCTTGACATGACCTGGCAATGTGCGCTCGCAGCCCAGAAACCAACCGTGCCCTAGGCTGCAACAAAAGCAGCGTGGCCAGGAGGGTGAGGGAGAGGGTTCTGCCCCTCTGGTGAGATCCCAGCTGGAGCCCCGTGTCCAGTTCTGGAGTCCTCACCATAAGAGGGATACGGATCTGTTGGAACAGATCCAGAGGATGACACAGAGGTGATCCGAGGTCTGGAGCACCTCTGTTATTTGGTCAGGCTAAGAGAGTTGGGGTTGTTCAACCTGGAGAAGAGAAGGCTGTGGGGAGACCTTAGAGCAGCTTCCAGTACTGAAGGGGGCTTCAGGAAAGCTGGGGACGGGCTTTTTACAAGGGTTTGAAGTGACAGGACAAGGGGAATGGCTTTAAATTCGAAGGGGGAAGATTTAGATTAGACATTGGGAAGAAATTCTTCACGAAGAGGGTGATGAGGCCCTGACCCAGGTTGCTCAGAGCAGTGGTGGCTGCCCCGTCCCTGGAGGTGTTCCAGGGCAGGTTGGATGGGGCTCAGAGCAACCTGATGCAGTGGGAGGTGTCCCTGCCCATGGCATGGAGGTGGAACTGGATGGGCTTTGAAGTCCCTTCCAACCCAAACCATTGTATGATTCTGTGATCAAGGCGCTGAAGGCAGGAGCTTGTGCTGTCAATGCCAGTGCTGAGCTGGCCATGCTCACCCTGTATCCTCTTCCACCGAGTGCCCCAGTGCCCGTCAGTGCTCGGCGGGTGCTCTAATTTGGGGCTGCTGGCTTGAGCGTGGCGTCATGAGCTGGATGAGCTCAGCCCTTAAGCTGTAAAGGCTTCTTAAGGGTAGGCACCCTCTTAGCCTCATTAGGGGGATGCCAGTACTTGACTGCAGCTGGAATGCTGGGCTTATTATGGATAAGGCCAAAACGCAGAGCATGGAGGTATCCACAGGCTGTAATCCTCTGTTGGCACAACCCCAGGAGAGCCTGGTGGGCAGCATCATAGAATGGGTTGGACAGGACTTTAAAGCCCATCCAGTTCCAACCCCTTGCCATGGGTAGGGACACCTCCCATTGGAACAGGGTGCTCAAAACCCCATCCAGACTGGCCTTGAATGTTTCCAGGGATGGGGTATTACCACCCCTCTGGGAAGAGAGTTGGTACAACACTGCTGTTTTCGCCCATTGGGCGCACAGCTGCCTCCAGAGGAGTTTGTGTCCTGAGATGTGGAGTCCATTTGGGTCATGGTGCTGCCCATCATGGAGCTGCACCTGCTCTTAGGCACTAGGGTGAAGATGGGTAGAGATCTGAACAACTAACATGGCACATTTTGCAGCCCTGACCCTCGTGGTGGAAACCTCTTGATTCTCTGGTATCCTAAGGTCAAGTATCATCTCCAACCCAGCCAGCTGCTACTTCCAAAGAAGATGGTCAGAACCAGAGCTGGCCTGGAGGTCTTTCACAGCCCTGTTTCTGTGTTGTTTTCACAGAATCATAGATTCATTACAGTTTGAAAAAAGACCTCTTAGCTCATCCAGTCCAATGGTCAGGTCAACTTCACCTTGCCTGCTAAACCATGTCCCCAAGCTCCACGTCTACGCATTTTATGAGCCCCTCCAGGGATGGAGACTCCACCACTGCCCTGGGCAGGCTCTGCCAGCACTTTACCAGTCTGTCAGTAAAGAATTTTTCCCTAATATCCAATCTAACCCTCCCCTGGTGCAACTTGAGGCCATTTCTTCTCATCCTATCACTTCATCTTTGGGAGAAGACTGAGCAAAGCCAGCAAGATGACAAGAGGTGGATGTATCCTTGAGGAGACCACGGAGCTCATCAGGTACTTGAGCTAGACATCACTTCTGGATAAAGGCAGAAAGCTGCTGGACCTGCAAGAGCCTTCAGTAAGTAAAATAAAGTTTCACTCTGGGATGTGTTCATGACTGTGAAGGGTAATTTGTTTTTCTTCTTGCTCTTGGGTCTGTTTGTGCCAGTTTTGTGGTGTTCTGGCTCTCTTGTCTGATCTTTGCTCTGCCCCTGTCAGCAACTGAAGGGCTGAAGACTTCAGCCAAGAGGAGGGACATTGCCTGTGGTTCTCATGTTCTCAGACTGAGCAGAAAGGAAGGGACAGTGGGGAAAACGACAGCCCTCCCACCCATGGCTCAGTGCTGGAGTGCCAAAGCTGGGCCCCTAGGTCTTGTCTTGCAGGGCGCTGGCTCTCGGTGCAGTAGTTTACAGTGGGAAATGCTCTGCCCCAGCTTGCGTCTTCCAGGTGTTGTGTTGTTTTCTTGTTCCAATTCAACATATTTGTAACATTGAAGTAACGGAGTGAACGACAACAGCCCAGAACCATCTGGGACCGGCACGTGGCTTGGCTGCTGTCGCATCCCAGGAAGAGGGAGGCTGATCCCAGGCCAGGGAGGAGCTGGGGTACTAGGAGGGTGGAAGAGGAAACAGAGTGACTGGGAAGTAGGGTGGTAGGTTTGTTCTCTTAAATAACAAGTGACAGGATGAGGGGAGATGACATCAAGTTTTGCCGGGGGGTGGGAAAGGCTGTTAGATTTGATATTAGGGAAAACTTCTTCACTGAAAGAGTGATGAAACACTGGCAGAGGCTGCCCAGGGCAGTGGTGGAGTCCCCATCCTTGGAGAGGTTTAAAGAACTAGTAGATATGTCACTTGGGGACATGATTTGTTCAGCACAGTGGGTCTGGGCTGACAGCTGGACTGGATGAACTTGGAGGTCTTTTCCAACCTTAAGGTTTCTATGAATGTTCTCAGAGAGAAAGCAGATTGGCACCTTCTGATCTGGGAGAGCCACCCAGGGAGAGGTGAGCCAGCACAGCCAGTGCAGCATAAAGGGGTCCTTTCAGCATGGCTGGGGTCAGTGACACAGGGCAGGCTCTTTCCTGCAGGAGCCTGTGCCCACCCAAGCACTGCTGGGAGCACTGGTCCCTCCTGGGGTCACACCAAGCTTTTGCAGCTTTTAGTTTGAATGCAGTTTCATGTACAATATTAACACAATTCTGTTTTGTGTAGCATTTTGTGTGTTTCTGGGGCTTGTCATCACATCATGAGTTGGAAGCGCTAATGAAGAGCTGGGCAAGCCAAGGAGAGTGTGTGCCCCGGTGTCAGGCCAGCCCCATGTGGCACATGGCACTGGTCCCCTCACAGCAGTGGCTGCAGTCAGCTGGGCTCTTTCTGCAAGGCACGATCTTTGCTCCCTGCTTCTAAAGCTCTTGGTGTATATTACCTCCTATCCATCACAGGTGCCCGGCCCTGGCATAAAAACCCAGCGGTGCATGAACCGGAGAGAACAACAGCGAGCGAGTGGCTGCGATTGGGCCCTTGGGATAAGGTAGGTGCGTGCCTGTGTGCAAGATGTTTGTGCTTGAGAGAGAAAAACGCTGATTGTAAAAATCATAGAATCGCCTGAGTGGAAAAGACCTTTGAGAGCATCAAGTCCAACTGTTCCCTGTCCACTACGAAACCAGATCCCTGAGCACCTCATCTGCCCATCTTTTAAGCCCCTCCAGGGATGGAGACTCCCTCACTGCCCTGGGCAGCCGTTCCAGGGCTTCACTACTCTTTCAGTAAAGACATTTTTCCCTGCTATCCAAACTAAACCTTTCCCAGAACAACTTAAGGCCATTTCCTCTTGTCCTTTCACTTGTTACTTAGAAGAAGAGACCAGCACCCACTTTACCACAACCTCCTTTCTGGGAGCTGCAGAGAGCGATGAGATCTCCCCTCCAGCCTCCTTTTCTCCAGCCTAAACAGCTCCAGGTCCCTCAAGTGCTCCTAGAACCCCTGGGCTCCAGCCCCTTCCCGGTTTCTATTTTTCTCAAACTGGGGTGAACAGGGAGCCCACTAGAAGCAAGGCTTGACCCCTTCTGCAGGCATCCACCAGTCTCTGAGAAGGATGAGGGAGCTGAAAAGGGCAAGTAGAACAATTTGGGCATCAGCCCTTCTGCCTTCTCCATGCCTGGGGCACCAGAGGGATCCCTGAGGAGCCCAAGCTGTGTCACCCCTGTGTTGGGGTGGTGGCCGGCTCTGCCAAGCTGATGGCTGCAGGCTCAGGCAGGAGTTGCTTTCATGCAGCCAAATACTCATGGCTGTGTTTAGCGGCCCTGGAAACCTGCAAAATGAAGGAGAAATTGTGATACGTGAGCTGCACCCAGACCAGCCTGGAGCTTTGCCCAAGAGCTTTTGTTTTCCTGTAATGTTTCCTTGAATATCAAACTGATTTTCATGACTTTGCAGCTGTGGACGAGTGATGCTCTGGTAGCTCTGTTATCCTGACAGTTTGTATATAGAAAAGATGCAGAAATAAACATTTTTGGTACAAAACTGTCATCATAACACTCTTTGCCTCCATATCATAACTTTGGTGGTGCAGAAATGAACCTGGGACATTGTCCGGGCTGGGGTGGAAGGTGTAAAAGTGAAGCAGCATCACAGTTGCTTGTAGTCCCAGGAGGAGGGAACCTACCACATCCCAGGAGGTGGCAGCAAGTCCTGTGCCCTGCACAGAAAATCTGCCTTGGCAAACCTGGTCTGGTCCCTGAGAGTCCAAATGTGGAGTGGGCTCTTGGGGACAGAGGTGGGTGGGAAGATGGTGAGGACAGGAGCCACCTTCACCATCCAAATACTTGCCATGATGGCATAAAACAGTAAGCAGAGTCCTAGTCACACTACACAAACCTTTTGGTACCCATGTGGCAGCTCTGTGACAGCAGTGTCCCTCCTGGTGACCCCACAGAGGGCTCCTCCTGCCTCTGTTCTCACGCGAGCAGCACGAGCGTGGCCGCTGCTGGAGTTTTGAGGTCGACTCAGCCAGAAATGGGCCAGGCTGCAGCTCCCTGCTGCTCTTCTAGGATGAAGGACGCTTTATCCCAGATGGCCACTTCAGAGGGACAAATGCTTTGCCACGTGTTGGTGGCCCTGGCTTGGTGGCACGGGGGGATTTTGTCATTGCAACTGATTCTGTGCATAGGGGCTGAAGCTGAGGGTGAAAAGACTGTCCTTCACACATGGACAACCGAGTCTGAGCTGTGTTCCTTGTGCTGGGGCCAAGTGCATGTCGCAGCAGCTGATTTGCTGCTTAAGTCTTGCTGACATCTCATGGTGTCCAAATCCCCTCTGCCATCAGTTGTTTCCCAGGGAAACACTGCCCTTTCCCCCTGCCTAGAATGGGGATCAGCCCCTGCCACCTCGGATTTGGAAAGGTGATGGTGGGACATCACCAAGGGGGTGTTTGGTATCCTCTAGAGCTGCTCCAACCCCTCCTGCTGCAGTGAGCTGCCACCACCATCTCCTCCACATCCTTGGTCCCCCTCCATGATTCCCTGTCCCCGCACAAGCACAATCTTGGGGGGACATGGCCATCAGCCAGGCTTGGCTCCCAAAATGTTCTTGATTCAGTCCCAGCCCCTGTTCCTCTTAGAAGTGGCCCTGTTGCTGCCAGCATTGCACTGACTCCACAGGGCTTTCCAGAGCTGGTCCCCACGGGTATGGACACACAGGGGATTGCTGGGATAGTTTAGAAATGAGGGCAGAGACCTGATTATTGCCCTAGTTAGTGTCAAACCACAGCTCCTCTTGGGTTTTTTTAGCAGGCTTTTGATGAGTTTGTCAATGACAAATTGCTAATTGGGGAGCGGGAGGCCCCGAATCGGGGGAGTGGAGTGGGGAGCAGGGTCTCCTGGGATGCCCCATGCCTCAAAGCACTTGCATTGTCCTGCAGAAAACAGGGGAGCGGGGAGGGGGTGGGGGAGTGGGAAGAGCTGCGATAAAATAATTGTTTAAACCTGGCACTGGGCCTGCCTAGAGGGATGGGGGGATGGAGGAAAGCTGGGCTGGGGTGGCCTCGGAGATGCTGGTTAGGGGTGGGGACACCCTGAAGCTCTGCTGGATCCAGCAGAGACCTCGTTAGCCTCTGTGGGGAGAAGTTCTGCGTGGCCCTGGGGCGCTGATGTAGTGGGGGAGGAGATCTGGTTTCCAACAACAGGAGGCGCCCAGCATCATGTCGAACAGCGAGCTCCACGTTTTCTGATCCCATCCCCCCATATATTTATAGATTTATCGGTTATCTACACGTTCTGCTGGGCTAATGCATACGTTTGGAATGCACCAGCTGTACCAGAAATTAAGAAAAGGATGGAGTAGAGATGAAAGAAGTACATTTTAAAGTAGTCTTTTTATTTACGAACAGTACGAAACCATTTTCTTCCCGCATCTCAGTGGACTGTCTTGTGCACCCCACTTTGGGGGCCATGGGGATGGAGAGAGCAGCCCAGCTTCCCACATCCACCCCCGTCAAGACCCCTTCTCCACCCCTCTCTGCTCTTTCCACCTCCCCAGATGCTGCCCTGCACAAAGCAGCTTTGTCTGCCTCTTCCTCTCCTCCCGGCTGGCCACTGTCCCTCCCTGGCACCTTTCCCGTCTCTCTCTGCAGCACAAGGACCCTCCTTCTTGATTTATTTTCGGGGAGCGGGTCCAAGCCTCCTTGTGGCCCCATTGTGGGGAACCTCCTGGCTCTGCCTTGAGCTGGAGGTGATGGGGATGGTGGCAGGGTCCCCACCCCAGCCGCTCTGACACCCAGCTCCATCCTTGGGCCAGTGGAAGGGCTGCCACCAGGATGAGCAGTGGGCACTGTTCCCAGAAGACCTCTGGAGTAAGGTGGCGTGGACTGGCTTCACAAGCTGCTTCTCCTTCCCTGTGCCAGCAAGGCTGTGTCACTTGGGGTTTAGCTGGAAGGGCTCCCCAAATCCCACGTGATGGGAGCCCTGTGGGAGAGGTGGGGACGTCACAGGGGTGCACCCTTGCTCCACAATCCAAAAGTAGTAGTGGCTTCCAAACCTTGGCTGATGGGACTTCCTTGCACAGTGCCACCCACTACCCCTGAAAGGATGACATGTCTTAACACGGCTGCCTCCAGTCCCCTTCTTGCTCCCAGCCACCCCAGCAGAGCCCTGGGTGGTTTGGCTCAGCATTGCTGCTTGTTCATAGAATCATCAAATGTTTTGGGTTGGAAGGGACCTTAAAACCCACACAGTTCCACCCCCTGCCATGGGCAGGGACACCTCCCACTGGATCAGGGGCTTCAAACCCCATCCAGCCTGGCCTTGAACCCCTCCAGGGATGGGGCAGCCACCACTGCTCTGGGCAACTTGGGCCAGGGCCTCCCCACCCTCACAGGAAAACATTTCTGCCTAAGACTTCACTTCAATCTCCCCTCTTTCACCTGTAAACTGTTCCCCCTCACCCTATCCTTGCACTCCCTGAGAAAGATTCAAGTGGAGAAGGTGCCCAAAACTCCCTCCTCGCACTGGGTACAGCTGCTCGCAGCATGTGCCAAAGGGAGGAGGGTTAGTCAGGCTGTACTGGGCACAGGCAGATCCTGCCCAGGGCTGTGTGTGCTGCCAGAAGCACATTCTGGTCATGCATGGCTTTTCTTGAGTTTGTTTTGGCTGGAGGTTTCCCAAAAGTTCCTGGGGATGATGTGGGCCACGTACGTCCAGGAAGGAATCAGCCCTGCCTGGCTCTGTGCTCCCAGAGACTCCCAGGATGGGTTTGGGGAGGGCAGCGCTAGGGGAGTGAAGGGGTGTTCCTGACTGCAGAAGCAGCATCAGACCTCAGGGCCAAGTACATGAGCTGGTTCCTCCAGCAGCAGCTCAGTGACAGTGACCCTGGCAGATCTCACCCCCAGCATCTCTGCATGTTTTAGACGAACCTATGGGCTCCAGGGGACGACAGCAACGACCCCTTGGAGCTGAGCCACTCCAGCACACCGTGGCTTGATAGCACTACCTGCAACATCTTCTCCCTCCACCTGGTTTGCCTTCATCCCGCCTGGCACATTTCTCCTTCCCCTGCCTGCCCTCCCCTCTGTTGCCTCTATAACTTCAGGTCTTGGCTGGAGCTGCCGTCGGCTCCCTGGGGCTGAGCTCCTCGGGCACCCGGCCACCAGCACGACCAGGGTGAGGGTTCTGTCCGTGGTGGAGGACAGACAGACATACAGAGTGGGCTCCAAGCAGCTCACGCCAACACACAGCAGAGGCCACCATGTGGTCATGAAGGCTGCGAAAGGGCAAAATCCCACCATGTCCCATTTTGCCTGCAGCCAGGAGAGCGTCTGAGGGCTGGCGCTGCTCCTCCATGTGATGGATGAGGTCTTGGCAACTACCCAGCCCCTGCAGGGCCGGCAAAGGTCAGGCGGTGCCCTGCCTCCACCCTCCCCTTCGTCGCAAATGCAAGTTTTCAGCCAGCAAAAGGCGAATTTTATTCCATCTTCATGCTGGGTTTAACCTGTTGAAATTCAAGTAATAAATCAAAGCATTGAGAAGAGGATTTATAGAGCAGGAAGGGATGCGGAGGATGATGAAACACCTCTCATTCCAACCCAGGAACGTGAGGCTGTGAAAGGAGCTGCATTGGGGAGGAATAAAATCCCAGGGGATGTTGTGGTGAGGAGCTGGAGGGGATCCAGGCAGCTTGGGATGCAGGAAGGGCTTTCCCACCACATCATCCTGCTTCGACACGAGCCCTCCTCACCCAACTGTTTGCACTCGCTGCCCCGGTAAGTTCCTTTAAGACCTTTTCCATCCCAAGAGCCAAGATTTCTAAGTACTTTTTGAGAGCATCAGCTGCCGTCTCTGCTGTTGGGAGGAGAAGGCTCTGCTGGCTGCTTCCAGTTCCCTGGGGTTTCTCCTGCTTCAGGCAGGCTTAAAATCACCTCACCTGGAGCCCTGTGTTCAGTTCTGGAGAAACAGCAAAGGAAGGACATGGAGCTGTTAGAGCAAGGCCAGAGGGGGCCGTGGGAATGATCCAAGGGCTGGAGCACCTCCCATATGAGGACAGGCTGAGAAAGTTGGGGTTATTCAGCCTGGAGAAGAGAAGGCTCCAGGGAGACTTTAGAGCAGCTTCCAGTCCTGAAAGGAGCTCCAGGAAAGGTGGGCAGGGATGGCATGAGGGGGAACAGTTTTCAGCTGAAAGAGAGGAGAGTGAGATGATATCTTTGGAAGAAATGTTTTCCTATGAGGGTGCGGAGGTCCTTGGCCCAGGTTGCCCAGAGCAGTGGTGGCTGCCCCATCCCTGGTGGTGTTCAAGGCCAGATTGGATGGGGTTTGAGCAACCTGATCTAGTGGAACTGGATGGGCTTTGAGGTCCCTTCCAACAGAAATCATTCCATGATCCTATGAAAATCCAGCTGCAGGTTCTTGGCACCAGAATGCAAAGCCTCACTTAACCCAGCAGCTCCCAGTATCTGTCACAGCCAGGGTGACTTCCCAGCTGCCTCGGGACATCAAGAGAGCATGAAAACTGATGCACCGGAAACTGTGTGAAAACTCAGTTTCTTTGGTGACTTCCCCCCTCCCTTTGCTGGCTGAGGTCATGGCTGGAGGAGCTGCCTGATGGGATTCAACCCATGACCACAGGTCAATGCCAAGGAGCACGTCAGCAGGCAGGACACCAGCTCCCCACCCAGCCTTTGCTGGTCAAGTGACCACAGGTCGTCTCAGCTCACAAATCCAGTAGAAAACTGAGTTTGTTCAACTCCATTGTGGTTTGTTTTGGGGTTGGGTTTTTTTTTCTGTTGTTTCAGCTTGATCTTTCAAGGTCAATTGGCCAAAAAAGTGACTGCTGCAAACAAGGACCCTGCAGGCTGGTTACATGGAGCCATCACTGCCCACAGCATCTGCAGGCTCCTGCCCCATCAGGAGAAGGCAGTGAGCTGGGGACAATCCCCAGGGAAAGGACACTAGGGTCTCTAGCTCTGTGTAACCTGCTCCTACGCCACCATGGGCTTCCAGCTCAGCTCCTTGCAGAGCAGCTTGGGGTTCCCCTGGTCCCGTGCCATGGATTTACCCAGGATGGTGACAAGGGGCAGTGAGGAGGAGGGAAAGAGATGTTCCTACTAGGCTGCCCCTAGTAGGAAGGGAAGTGGGAGAGGGAGGAGGAGGACAAGCAGCAGCAAGAGGGCACCAGAGTGGAAGAGGCTACAAGCCCCTTCTGGCTATTGAGGAATGTTTAGAGCATCCTAGCACTGATATCCTGGACCAGACACTAGGTCTCCTTCTGCTCTCCAGCTGGGCCACCTCGAAATTTGTTGGTGAATGCACACACACACACCATCACCCACACCTGGATTTGGGGGTATACAGCCACTCGTCCCCCCCAACAAAGTCTCACTACAGCCACAAAGCCCCTCAGTCCTCCCCATGGCTGGTGGTCCCCATCCATCTGCTCACTCATTCCCATCCATCATCCAGGGTTGTTCCTTCCTTTCCAAGGTCAATCGTCCCTCCAGGGAGCATTCTCTCTGATCCCCAATGGTCACTCAGGCCAAGCAGCTGCCACGGGCTCGGTCTGGTCCCCCTTTTTGCATCTCTTTTGTCAGGGCTGTTACTCAGGCTCTGTTTCTCTTGGCCTCCCTTTTCTAATCGCATCATCACGCTGCAATGAACAAGTTCCCACTCCCGAGTGGCCCTGTTAATTAACACAGCTGACCGAGTTCCTTTCGTCAGGGCTAATTGGCCAGGTTTGTGTCTCTGAGCATTTCCCTTCCTGGTTTTCCCAGTGCCCTTGGGTGATTTTAGTGCAACAGAGAGGGGAAATAAAATGAAGCTAAATACCATCCACACATTGCACACATCCTTACACTGACACCAGCAGCTGGGGACACAGCAGGGCTCAGGGCACTGGGGGAGGCCATGGGCTCCTGAAGCCACAGCCTCAGCTCTGCAAAGCTGCTTTGCTCCCCACAGGTGATGGACACGACCCAGCCAGGTCCTGCTGGCCTCTCCATCCCCTCTTCTTCCACCCTCAACCAGCTCCAGGTGACCAGCAAAGTGAACAGCAGCACCCAGTGCTCTGGGACAATGTCACCCCAGCTAGGGTGGGTGCTGGGGACAGTCTATGGGTGGCACCTGGATGTGTTCAATCCTGCTCTCCATCAGCAATGGGTCAATGTGGCTGATCTCCATCACCGTTCCCCTGCAGCTGCCTCTAATGCATTCTAAGTGCTCCTGCGTGCAACAGGCTGTGGGATAGGGCAGAGGATGTGGTGTGACAGGGGCCCCACAGAATCAGGTCCTGTCTCTGTCACCACCCTGTGCCCTCCCCTGTGCAGAACACCCTGCCCCAAAGGAGGATGCTCTGGCTGGAACCTCTTGCGTGTGTGTGCATGTGGTTGCACATGTGTATGTGCATGTGCACACACGTGTGCATGTGGGGGTGACCAGGGCTGTCCCCCACAGGGACACAGGATGCACGGGGTTGGGGGGAGGAAGGCTGGCTTTGTGGGTTACAGGGAACTGGGGTTGGGGGGAGCGCCTCTTGGCCCTATGGGAGGTACACTGAGATATGCAGAGGGAGAGCAGCAGACCTGGGGGGAAGGCAGGGAGGGTGTCTGTGGGGCTCAGGGTGGGCGGTGATGTCCCTCTGAGAGTTTCATGGGGGCTGCCAAGGGTCTCTGTGGGTTGCAGTGGGATTTGGGGAGCATACGTTGGTCTGCAAGGGGAGTTCAAGTGAGGGTCTCAGTGTCCTGAAGGCAGTCTCAGGGCACGCTGGGGGGCAGGGATGTGGAGACCATGGAGCTGCAGCCAGGACAGAGGCACCGGGGAGGGGGGGATGACAGGATGGGAATATGGGGAGGGGGCCAAGGTGGAGGACCAGCCCCACCCCCCAGGCTCTGTCTGTGTCTGTCTGTCTATCTGTCTCCTGGAGCTGCTCTTTCCCCACCCCCTCCACCTTCCCCCTCACATCTGGGCAGCAGCCACTGATTTTTTCCTCCAGGGTTGCGACACCTCGAGTCACAGGATGTTTCTCCCCGGCCTGTATTAGACCAGCCCATAGGGAGAGGGTGGGGGGCTCCATTTGGCTGGGGCTCCCTCCAGTCCACTTCCCTGCAAATGCCACGGAGGGAGCCCAGGCACTGTGAAAGGCAGATCACCTCGAGGCTGGAGAAGGGGGAGTGGATCCCTGCTGGGTATAGGGAACAGTGATTGGATCCCTCTCCCAAGTTTGAGGAAGGGAGGACAGATCCCTGCCAGCGGTGGAGAAGGGTGATCAGATCCCTCCAAGTACAGGAAAGGGAGAACAGACTCCCTCGGGGCTAGGGAAGGGTGATCAGATCCTGCCAGTATGGGGAAGAGTGATCAGATCCCCTCACGGGTCTAGGGAAGAGAGAACAGATCTCCCTGGAACTGGAGAAGGGTGATCAGATCCCTGTTAGTAATGGGGAAAGGCATCTGGATCCCCTCAAGACTGGGGAAGGGGCCGTAGACATGCCCACCACAGTCTCCATGCTGGAGTGTGCCAAGGTTTGCCCTGCCCTTCCCCAGAAATGCCAGCTGGGAGCACACCAGTGCCACCCACAGCCATGTCACCCAGGACCCATGGCAATGTCACCCTCAACCCAATGGCCTGAGGGACCCAAGAAGAGGGGTGTCCCAACAGCACCCCTGCTGCCAGAGCCAGGCTGTGATGAACCCCAGCCTCTGGCAGCCTTGGCACAGCAGCAACATCAGGATGGACAAGGTGTTGATCCGTGCCCCCCTCCCATCTTCCCAGCAGAATAAAACCCATTTACTCAGAAGAAACCATTTTATTATTTTTTTTTCCAAAGAAAAAAGCCATATAAATATTAGAGTATAAAACTCGCGTGTAACACATCGACGTTGGTCTAGATGGGTATAAGAAGGATATAAGCATATATATAATATATAAGTATAATTCAATATTAGACACATTGAAAGGGCAAACGTTTCATTTCACGGACACTCAGAGCACAGAGCACATGGGAAGAAGATACAGCGAAAATACTGGTGGCCACAAAGTTAATTACTGAGGTTAAAAATAACACGCCACTAAATACACAACACTCGATAAGCTACCTCAGATTGCAGGTTAAAAAGAAATATAAAGACTACGATTCAGCTACAGCGTTTCTAAAGGAGGGTGGGGGGCAGGTGGTGGCTGCAGGGGACAGGGTGGAAATTGCTCCCTACGCAGCCAGCGTGGTGGAATCTGGATGAGACACGGTGGCTGCTCCTGCTGCCCAGGGTTTGGGGAGGGGACAATGGGATGGGGGGGGCGGGTGAGTGCTGCCATGCCAGAGCGTGGCTGAGAGGGCTGGATCTGCTCACGTGAGTTATGTGTTAGTGATTAAAAAGGGAAAAAAACAACACGCATCCCCTTGGGAAACCTGGTGTGGACCCTTCTGGCCACCCCGTAGCCCCACTCCTCCCTCTGGCCACACAAAGCTCCACCTTCTGCCTCCCCAGGGTGGCTCAGAGCTGCTTTGATGTGGAAAGCTGGCCTGGAGCAAGGGTGATGGGCACATGGAAAACCCCTGCTGCTCCTCTTTTCATTACCCTCCACACGGTGAGAAGTCCAAAGCCAGCAGGAGCATCACCTCTTGTGGGCTGAGCTGACATGGTCCCATGCAACCCCTGCTTGTCATCCCAGCTTGCTGGCTTTGCAGCACCATCCCATGCTTCCCCCTTCTCCAGGTCTGGTCCCCAGGTGCTACCAAACCAACTGTCACTTAGTCACCAACTCTGCACCAAAGCCATGAGCCGGCAGTTCTGCAGATCTCACCTCTTTGGATGAGTCCCCAGAAAACTTCCTTATTTGAGGTTTAAACCCCAAATAAGACACAACGAGTCTCCCCACCTTGCTTGACCAATCCCACCCTCCCACCTCCCTCCCCAAGGCAGCCCCAGTGCAGAGGCTTGGGCGGCTGCTGGCCCACGCTGCGTGGGCGTGCGACGACTTCTCTGGGTCCATGGAGCTAAGTGCAGGTGTGAGGTGAAGGACATGCATGCAGACGCGGTGTGCAAGAAATGTGAAGCATCGTCCCCCTGCTCCCCTTGGCAGGGACGTGGCCAAGTGGCTGCCAGAAGGAGACTCTCTTAGCTTTCATTCCAGAAGAACAATGACTGTACATATAAATATTTACTGCAAAGAAGGGATGAGATGTGTCTGCTCTTTGGAGACCCCCTAGAACCAGCGGGGCAGCTGCTGCACACCTCGGCATGCTCCTCATGGAATTCCCTACCTCTCAGGCATCAGAAGGGGGATTTTTTTGTCTCATATTTCAGGCCGTTGGTGGTTGCACTTTAAAAAACAAATGTTTAGGATGCAGCTTTGCCAGATTCCCTTTGACTTATGCAATATAAACACTTACTTTCTTTTGTTCCCAGGTAACAAATAAGCAGGAACTGAAGCACTCCCTACCAACAAATCCATTGCTATCATGAACTCAGGGATTTTCACTAATGGAAAACTTAAGAGCAAGGATCTGGAGCATGGACTCGGCTAGGAACTTCCTTTCCTTCCCCAAAAATGATGGAAGGTCTTTAAAATAAAAGCTCCATGTTCAAATTATTTACACTGGGCAAAGCCTAGCAAAAGCTTTGTGCCTTTCTTGGCCTACCTGGGAGCAAATTGGATTCAAAAACGTGGCGGGAGACCTTCTGTCCTTGCATATTCTAATACTCAAAGGATCGTATAAAACATGAGCAAATATTCACAGGGCACTTGTTTCCATTCAGTTTAGCCTCTGGATTGGTTTTCATCATGAGATCTAACAGCAGCGAGCCCCTGCTCCTAGCTCTGATGATGAGGAGATACATTCGCAGCTTTTACTACTTTTCGCATCACAAAAATATTCACATTCGTCCTCCGGCCTGGGCTGTGGGTTGGGGGAGCATTGTAGCCGGCTGCCCTGTAGCTCTAAGGTCTCCGTCTCTACTTCTTCTCTTTCTTCCCAGATTTCTTCTTGTTGCCTCCTGCATTGCTGGCGCCCTTGGCATCGCGCTTGCCGGCGGCGTTGGTGAGGGTGGCGGTGCTGCCCGGGATGTAGACGTTCTGCCGGTAATCGGGGACGTGCTGCAGGGTGAACTGGGGGCCGTAGCGGGCACTCAGCCCCATGGTGCCCGTCCCACCACCCAGGGTGGAGTTGCCATCAGCAGCTTCTGTGGGAGATACCAGAGGATGGAGGCAAAGAGAAGGGGAGGTTAAATTGAGTCAGAGCCCATCCAAGCCCTGGAAGCCCTGAAGAGCCCTCATTGCATGTCAAAACAGACTTTGGTGCCTCCAGCATTCACCCCCATCCATTCTCCTTCAGTTCCATCACCCCAAAACCCAGCTGCAATGACCATGCTGGGGGCACGGCACAGACAGCACCAGAATCATAGAATTGTGGACTGGTTTGGGTTGGAAGGGACCTCAAAGCCCATCCAGCTCCAATCCCTGCCATGAGCAGGGACACCTCCAACTGGATCAGGGGCTGCAGCCCCATCCAACCTCGCCTTGAACACCTCCAGGGATGGGGCAGCCACCACTGCTCTGGGCAACCTGGGCCAGGGCCTCCCCAGCCTCACAGCAAAACATTTCTTGCCAATACTTAAACCCCTTATTTCTATCTCAATATCACTGTGAAAAGTTTAGGTTTTAGGGCTGGAGGTTGGTCGGGAGAGGACAATACCCTCCCTACCTGCCAGACTTGCCTGCTTTGCTCCCTCCCTGGCTGCTGCCTCCGCAAGAAAACATCTCCCCATCCAAAACCGGTGCATTGCAAACACATGGCAGAGCCACAGCCACTAGCGATGCATTAAGGGAAATCCAATATTATTTCTTTTTCCGCTGCATTTAAACTCCTGCCCCCGGTGTTTCTCCAGCCAGGTTTATTCAGGGAGCAGAGCACATGAGATGAGAAGGAAAAGCCCCTCCCCTTCAGTTCTGCAAAATGGCTCTAGGAAGCCAAGCACAAAGCAAATCAATCTGATGGTCCAGATCGTGTAGCAGGAGGAGGGGAAGGCAAATTCATTCCCGTCACTCCGCAAAGCCCCAGCATGGAGAGAGCAAGCGCAGAGAGTGGGGGAGGGAGGGCGCCAGGCCCCCTTGGGATGCTGGAAGGGAGAGAGCAGATGGAGAGAGGGGGGCACAAGCGGTGCTGTTGCCATGCGCTGCTGCGTGACCCACTCCAGTACAACTGCTTGTGCATGGCTCAGGGTGGTATTCTTGCACAGCCCTGCTCAGAAATGATTTCTAAACGCCTGCTTCTGCAGTGGATACTGTATTCCATCTCAGTCTTTTAGCTGCTCCATGCACATGGCTGTGGAAATACTCTCCTAGGAGATTGGAGACATCCAGTAAGAGGACCTGAAGGGCCCAAAACAAAGCCCAGGGCTGCTACTCCCTGGTTTTGCAGGCAGAGAGACTGCAGGAATAAAGAAAAACAATGAGCAGACATGATGGTTTGATCTCCTCACATTTCTCCTCTCTCCAGACCAGACCAATGCACATCTTCGTGTTGCCTTTGCTTTCCCCTGAGCAGATGGAGGAGGCTAAGCCAGCCAGAAAGCTAAGACAAAAAGCTGGGCTACATCCCACCGGCCCCCTGAAATATTGCTGTGCATACGTAGAGGTCGGAAGTGTGAAGCAACTGCAGTTTGAGAAGTTCCAGCTGCTCTGCTGGAGCAGGCAGAAGAAAACACACAGCGAGTTTGAAAACAGGCAGGATATTGTGCCCCAAGGAGGGGGGGGGGTGTGCAAGACGGTGGACAAACACAGCAAAACAGTGGGGGAAATCATGAGAACTTTTCTACAGTCCCCATTAAATGGGTCCAGACCTGGTGGGACCTAGGGCTGGAGGAGATACAGACCTACAATCAGTGGTATCTATCATTAACCCTCTCTTGCCTCATCAGCAGCTTATTTCATTAACAGCCATCCCTGGATGTGTTCAAAAACATGTAGACATGACACTCTGGGACATGGTTTAGGAGGCACGGTGGAGCTGGGCTGATAGTTGGACTTGATCTTAGAGGTCTTTTCTAACCCTAAAAATTCTGTGATTCTCTGAATGCAGCCTGGCTTAGGTGGCCTTGGGCAGCTTCTTCTGTGCCCTCCCCACTGGGTGCCGCTGCTCTGCTTCCCCTCTGGACCACCCCAGCTGGGATACTTCAAGGTATTTATAAATGCTGCCCAGGGCAGGGAGGAGGCTGGAGGTTCCCCACACCCTTCAGGACAACTGGTCCCCATGAACTTGTTTGCAGTCACAGCACAGCTTTCACGGGAGAGAAAAAGCCGTCTGTGAAATTCCCAGCCTTCTAGTTGGTCCAGGGTAGGAGCAAAGGACTGTTTCTAGGTAACACTGACATTAAGGCTGAAAAAAAGAGAGAACATGGACAATAGAGGCTTATAAATGGGCACCGAGCTGCTCTTGCCAAGCAGGGCACTTCAGCTCTTGTTGCTGGAAAGGTTACACTCAGCCTTTCCCAGCAGCCATCCATTTTCCCAAACCATCCTGAAGAGGAAAACAAGAATTTGGGCTTCAGCAAAAATAACCAGCTAGTGGCTCCATTGCCTCGGCAAGCAGAGGAGAGGCCAGCCAGAGGCAGCCCCAGTGCAGATGCAGCAGCTGCTTGTGGGGCTTTTGAGAGAACCCAATATAGCATGTCTGCCCTTGCCTGCAGGCAGCACAGCCGGGGAGCAGGACTTCCTCAGGCTGCCTTTCTGTCTGCTCTCTCACCATCCCACAGCACCCCTATAAATTCACACTGAACACCAGAGTATTTTAAGGACAGGGTGTCTGCCCCTGTGTGTCTGGCATCCTGGAGCTCCTTGCTCTGTCTTAGCAGCTGCCTCTGCCCTTTCACATAGCTCAAAACACTGGCTTTTCACATTGTTCCCAGCCCTGAAGGAGGAAGGTCCAGTGGAAGGGAGCCCTGGAAGGGAGACAGAAACCCTACAGCAGGGTCACAGTCCTGGGGGAAAACCAGCTCCCTAGGTGCTCTGGCTTGGGAAGGTGATTTAACCCTTGGGCAAGTGACTTTATCCTCAGAGCAACTGGATCAGCAGAGACTTGGCATGGCAGGGCCAGCTCTGTCTCTCACTGAAGTGAAGGATAAATCCTAGCACAGGATAAGGATGCAGGCAGGGCATTCCCAGCCCCGTCTAGGGGCATCCCTGGCTCATGGATCAGAGCAACATCAAGGGAATTTCTGCCTCCTGAGTGGTCTCTGCTTGGTGCAGATTCAAGTATGGGCTTGACATGGGGTTGTGCAAGTCAGCATCACCCACTCCGTGCAGGAGCAGCTCACGGTCATGGGAGTCACTGAGTGAAGGAAGGTGAGCGAAGGCCATGGCTCAAAAAGAGCTCAGGCGGTGACAGTAAGGGATAAGGATCGTTTAAATAACCAGGAAATATTACCCAGGGATGGGCAGAACAAAGCTTTATGGGCAATTAGCACTGTCCCTAATTAACACCATTAGCTTAATGAGTGACAGCAGAAAAGGGAGGGAGCCGAGAGCAGGGGAGACATGAAAACCCAGTGCTGGTGGAAAAAGCTTGCGCTGTGTTCCCATCTTACTCCATCCATCCATCCATCCATCCATCCATCCATCCATCCATCCATCCATCCATCCATCCATCCATCCATCCATCCATCCATCCATCCCAGCGAGGCACCAGCATGGGCAAGAAAAGAATGGAGCCATCCTCTCCCTGGGGCTGCAACAGGGAAAGCCCTTATCTAAGGGCTGAACCTGATTTAAATCCACCTCCTGTGGGCACTGAAGCTGTGGGAGAGGTTAGGACTGTTTGAGACTTGTGAACTGGGGGAGATTAGCTGCAATAGGGCCTGGGGCTATGTAGGGAGAGGGTGGTTAACCTGGAAGGGACTAGCTTGGCTCTCAGATCCTGGGGACTGCTGGAGTCAGAAAAACAGCTTTACTGGCGAGCAAGGAAACCAGATCTGGAGGCACCGGGTGATGATAACCACATGCGCCCCAGAGGCTGTTTTTCCATGGTCGTTTTTCAGAGCAGAGACATGTTTTTGCATTGTTTCTCTCCGTTAAATGTAAACAAGTCCCTTGCCTAAGTCCTCCATCCCCTTCCCTGGCCACAGCAGCTGTGGCTCCAGGCTGCCTGGTGTCTGCAGCAAAGTTCAGCTGCAGCAGCTTTCCAAGAAAGCTCCACCAAAGCCACCCCCTTCCCCCAAATTCCTTCTCTCCCAACAGCTCAAAGGAAATATTCAAAGCATTTTGCACAGGGTTTTATGGCTGTGCTGTCACTACTATTTTTAAATTGAGGGGGAAAAGGCTTGGAGGTATTTATAAATAAAGGCTGTATGAAAACCAGCCTCTTTATCCACAGCGCTGTGCAGAGTGGTATTTGCATTTCTTTTATACAAAGCCATGGAGATTGCAGGGATATGGGAACACCCACTGCTTCCAGACATAAACCAGAACCAACCAACCTAAAATGACCCCAACCCAAAGCCTAGTGAGTACGACCTCAAAGAGCCAGCAGCAGCCGGTGGGGCAAACCTTGGTAAGCCCAGAGCTCGGCAGAGGGACCTGGTGTGAGCAGGGAGCACATGCCAGCATCTCTGGACATGAGGTTTATTGGGGATACTGAGTCAGGCATTTACTGTATTCCCAGCTTAGCCACAAGCAAATTTTCCAGGCTCCTATCTCCTTGCCTTATGGCAAGTTGCAACGCAACAAACATTTAATTTGCTGTGACCTTCTGGAATCGAGGAATTTATGAGACATCTCAAGACTGGCTCTCGAATCTAACACAACCCCCGTTATGAACCAGATATCATCGTGTCTGGTACACAGATAATACAGTTTGGGTGGAAAAGGTACCCCTGTCTACAGCATGTGTGATGCTGATGGCTATTTGGTGTCACCTCCTTCTGAACCCTTCCTGTGGAGGGTAACAAGGACAGCATCACTTTTCCACCAGCAACTGTTGAAGAATCACATGGAATGGTTTGAGTGGGAAGAGACCTCAAAACCTATCCAGTTCCACTCCCTGCCATGGGCAGGGACACCTCCCACTGGATCAGGTTGCTTCAAGCACCATCCAACCTGGCCTTCAACATCTCCAGGGATGGGGCAGCCACCACTGCTCTCCGCAACCTGGGCCAGGGCCTCCCCACCCTCACAGGAAAACATTTCTTCCTAAGATCTCACTTAATTTCCCCTCTTTCAGCTGAAAACCCTCATCCTATCCCTGCACTCCTTGATCAAGAGCCCCTACCCAGCTTTCCTGTAGGGTGTCTATATAAAGGACTTTTGAAGCCACCCCAGTTAGACATATACCTAAGTCCTGACAGCATCTTATATGACCGCATGCATCTGGGATGGTCACACCAGAGCAAGTGCCATGGTTTTCACACACACAATGGAGACCAACCGTTTGCTGAAGCCAGGATCATGGCTTGGAGCATTTCCGTGTCAAACTGGTTGTTCGGCCAGGCTCCACCTTCCTCTCCATTCTGGGAGCTATGGGAAAAGAAAAAAAACAACAAGTTACTACAGAGGCGTTAAATTCTTCTGTTACATCACATTCAAGTAAAAACACTTCCAGTAGTCTCCATCCCTCTCCAGACTCTTCAAGAACAACCACCAATACCAAAAGCACTGGGAGACTCTGTGGTGGTTCCAGCCACCCCTACCTAACTCCTGCTGATGTCAGAGACAGACAGCACCTCAAAATACCTATAGGTGCCTTCCCAACAATATAATACCACCAAAAACTGCTGGTCCTAAAGTCCCAGAGCTGCATGTAGCCTTGTACTACCAGGTTCTCTCTTCCTTCTGCAGGCCATGTGACTGGATGCCTCTTTTAAGCTACTTTTGTGCGACCGAAGGTGAAAAAAACCCACAGTGTTATGGGATTTGAGATGGAGCTAGCTGCCCAGCACCACGAAACCTGCTCCGAAGGGACTCCAAGAGCACCTGCCAGCTCTGCAGAGACTGCAGCAAACAGTCCTGGGAAGGCTGGAGCAACAGGGAGAGGAGAGAAGGGATGTCCACCATGGCTGCTCAGAACTGGCTGGTGTGGGGGCTGAGCATCATTCTCAGGCTGAGCCTGGGAAACCTCTGGGAGTGCTACCAGGTTCTGATCAAGGAGGGTTTGTGACCAAGGTTACAATCAGCACTCTGTGTGCAGTCTAACAAGCCCCACATTCATGTCTGCCAGGTGCCAGCTGTGCTTGGCCACTGCTTACTGGGGGTGGCACTTGGCACTTCCCCTCTAGAAGGGTCTCGGCTCTGCTCCCACAGCCCCCCTTAAACTGCACTACTTCCAACAGAGAGATCTAAAATCTCATCAGCATCCTGCTCTGACCCTGAGTAACCACATCGCTCCCCTGCCAGTCTGTCTCCACTGAGCACTCTGACCACTTGCAGCACCTGCTCCCCACTGGGATGCCAGGCTTTGCCTCTCAGATGGACACGGGTAATGAGGCAATGCCTGCCCTGCACTTGCAGCTGGAAGACCTCCAGAAGTGAGATGGAGGGCTTTGAAAGCCCTTCCTCTTGGAAAGAACTGAGTCCGCTTCTCAGGAAAGCATTCAAACCACTAGGCTGCAAGGATCCTCCACTGCCACGGCCCCAGCGCGTGCACCCAGGACCTGCCAGACCCCAAAGCCCCTCTCAGACCCCAAAGCCTTGCTGAAGCAGCTGAGATCTCCACCAGCTCTGAGGTCTCCTGCTGGCAGCTCCATGCTTGAGCACTCAGCACCTCACACACTGCAAATACCAGTGCAGGCTCTGCCAGTGCCAACTCAGCACTGCGTGCTGGGTGGCAGATGGGTTCTTCACCATCATGCTGTGCCCTCAGTGGTTGTGTTTACTGCAGCCCCCTCACACAGGACAGGCTCAACATGGCCATTTAGGAAATGGGATGGACCCACAGGCACATCCTTGAAGGTTGTATCTGCCACAGTGACCCTCTAGGGTGGGCAGCTCCCATGTCTAGGGCACTGCCCCAGTTCCACCAAAGTTCTGCAAGGAGGGAAGCCCTGAGTGCACAAGAGCTTTCTCTGTCCTCCCTGTGCAAACGTCCTGCACACAGGAATTAAAACTGCAGATGCACAGGGTGGGTAAGACTGCCGACGAGCTCTGATCAGGCCCCACACAGCCCTGCTTGATGAGTATATTTGGGCAAACTCCATTTGAGGCAGAAGATCTGAGTGTAAGGATGTGTGTTCAGACACTCCCAGGGACTCTGGGGAAAATCTGGTCTGAAGCAACTTCTCCATGGACCTGTGCCAGGACCACATGACCATCCATCTACCTGATCCATCCCCAGCCAGGCACCAGGACACTGATCTCACACTGGTTTATCTGTGGAGGATGCAAACAATCTCTAACACAGCAGAAGCTGCCCTGGCACAACACAGCCAACAGCACCTCTTCTGAGATACCTGCTGTTTGCTGCAACCCAGGGCTTCCCCAGAACTATTTATATCCATCCTCCACGATGTGAATGGTGGCACAGTTTCAAGAAGGCCAGAAGCAAGGCTTGCTCACCTCACAAATTGATTTCAGTGTTTGCAGGATGGTTGTGCTGAGACTCCTCAGACGAGAGCAGAATCATAGAATCACAGAAACATGGAGTGCTTTGGGTTGGAAGGGACCTTTCTCCCCTCCCTTAGTTTAAAACCAACCATACCACTGTCCTGCACTGGGTGTTGTGCCAGATGCCAGTCTGGGCACCGAGGACAAGGTGGGGGCAGCCCTGGGGCCACAGTGACCTGTTAATGTCACAAGCATGGCTGGGAATAGAGCCCCGGGCTAGATCCAATAAAGGACTTAGGGACCTAAACCCCATTGCAAACCACAACCCATTGAGCCACCGGTTAACCCCAGCAGCTCCTGCCCCACCAGCCGGCAGCTCTGGCAGCTGAGCTTCCCAGGCTTTTCAGAGCTGCAGAAAAGCTGCTCAGAAACGCCGGGTGTCTCCCAGTCATTGCTCCCAGCTCTGGGGGCTGATGAGATCTGGGAGTGGAGAAAGGGAAAGCAGAGGGAAGTGTCATATCCTTTTTTATTATTATTTTAAATTGCAATATTCCAGCTGTTTGAACTCTGGTTTGAATCAGAGGTGCAGGTTCAACTCCCTCTCTGACACAGCAGTGTCGGTATCACATTTTCCACCTCCTGAAAGACTCTTTCCTTCCCTCTCACTTCTCCTTTGGGCAACAAGCTACACCAAAGAGAAGCTCCTCCTGCCTGTGTCAAAGCTTTGCCTCCATACCCTAAGACAGCGGGAAAGAATGGAAGGAATTATTCCATGCTGATTCCATGATTCCATGGACAGTAGGAATGCATGGAAGCAACAGTTCCATGACTCTGCGCCCTAGAACAGTGGGAATGCACCGAAGGAGAGGCTCCTCCTGGAGTCAAGGCATTCACCCAGGACCCCCAACCTCACTGAGCTCCCTAAACAAGTGGTCCTCTGTCTCTGCCTCACTGACCCTTGGCTCCTCATCTGCACACAAGCACAGACAGGAGAGCCATCCATGACCTGCTGGGGCCTGAAAATGGGAGGAAGAAGGGCTGTGGTTGACCCCTGAAGTCCGGGATTGGGTTGAGCAGCACAGTCCAACTCCTCAAGAGCACAGCACAAAAGGAGTGGCTGTACCAAGAGCCATGTGAATCTTGTTCACGTTGTTTTGGCCTAGTGTTTTAGAGGTGTGTGCCCCCAGGGAACAGTGACCCTGCAATACCAGTGAGCAGAGGGAGGTTCGCCCTTGGAAGATGGGGAAGTAGGAAGTGTTTCAGACCCCCTTCCCTTTCCCCTGGCCTTAGGGAGGGAGTGAACACCTGTGAACTCAGGTCATGGACTTCACCAGCCCCTGCATTATGGTTATTCTCCAGTGCCAGGGTGGCAGCCAAAGCTCCATCCCCTTCATGCTGTGCAGGATCACGAAGTCACATACTAATTCAGATGGACAGGGACATGAGGCACCCAGCCTAATGAAGGTGGAAAGGTCTCTGGTTCAACAATAAAAACAGAGCCAAGCTTTCAGCTGGATCCAACCTTTCATCAGATGCTCAAGGCTCTGGGCAGCCACGTTCTGAGTATGAGATTTCTCCACTTCTCTGGCCCTGTTTGACCCTCCCTGCGTGAGAAAGACTTCCTAACATCTACTCCAAATTTGCCTTTTGCAACATGTGCCAGTTGAACCTTGCCCTTTCATTGTGCACCTCTGAAGAAAGCAGTGAGACCCTTCTCTCTCTCATGTTTCCAAGCAGAAAAAGCTCTCTCAGCATCTTTCCTCTGCCACAGGCCCCAGACCATGATCATTTTGGTGGCTCCCATATGACCATGGATTTGTTGCAGTGAAGAGCCAAGAAACTGGGCATAGTGCTCCAGGTCTGGTCCCATAACAGGGATAGAATGAGAGGAAATGGTTTTACACTGAGAGAGGGGAGATTGAGATGAAATTTTAGGAAGAAATGTTTTGGTGTGAGGGTGGGGAGGCCCTGACCCAGGTTGCCCACATCAGTGGTGGCTGCCCCATCCCTGGAGGTGTTCAAGTCCAGGTTGGATGGAGTTTTGAGCAACCTGATGCAGTGGGAGGTGTCCCTGCCCATGGCAGGGAGGTGGAACTGGATGGGCTTTGAGTTCCCTTCCAATCCAAACCACTCTGTGATTCTATGAAACCACAAATGCCTTCTTTTGACCTGCTGACTACAATCTCACCAGTAAAACCCAATACACAGTGAGTCTCCATCACAGCAAGGGTGCACTGGTGACTCATGTTCAAGCTTATGGCCCCCGGGTCCTTTTCAGCAAACCTACTGCTTCCAGTGCCCCCATATTTTGCAAAAATAACCCCAAAGCTGTGTGCCTGCTCCCCATGATGACATGCAGAAAACCTGTTTTAGAAATGCCTTACAGTTGCAAAATAATGGGATTGAGCTCACTCCTCTAAGCAGGAAATTCGAGTGTCTCAATTACTGGCAGTGTAATCATCCAGAATTCAGAGGCACAGAAAAAAAACAAGTGCTGTAATCTAAAAAACGCCCAAAAATAACTTCTCGCTTTGGAAAAAGGCACACAGCTGATGACCAGATCTGGCTGCCTTCCCAGCTATAGGATGGAGTTGTGAATCAGAGCTGTGAGTCACTGCTTCTCCAGCGAGCAGCCTGCCCTGCCCTACTCCCCGTGCCGGGGTGGGCAGCCCTGGGAGCCCCCACTCTGCCTTGTAGCACTGCTCCCCCTGCGCTGCTGCTGTGGGGAGGCTGCCAGAACCGGGGAGGGGGGGGCTGGTTCCTATGGAAATGACTCCAAGGACTCGCTATTTTTAACAGAAATGCCATTGACTCAATAGGTTTTTTTCTACAGACTCATCCCTTAGACTAGATTATTTTTTTCTCCCTGTTCAACCCCACTCCATACTTCAAAGCTCAGCAAAGAGCTGGCTTTCATCTTCGGGAATGTTTCCTGGACTGGAGGGAAGGAGGGAAACGCAGGGATGCAGCTGAGGGAGTTTGAGTTGTTTAGCCTGGAGAGAAGGAAACTGAAGGGACACCTCATTGCTCTCTACAACTGCCTGAAAGGAGGCTGTAGTGAGGTGAGGGTTCTCTTCTCCCTGGTAGGCAGGGACAGGACAAGGGGAAATGGCCTCAAGATGCACCAGAGGAGGTTTAGTTTGGATATTAGGAGGAATATCTTCACAGAAAGGGTTGTCAAGCAGTGGGAGAGGCTGCCCAGGGAGACGGTTGAATAATCATCCCTGGAGGGGTTTAAAAGATGAGTAGATGTTGTACTTGAGGATGTGGTCTGGTGGCAGAATTAGCAGGGCTGTATTGAGGATTGGATTTGATGATCTTAAAGGTATTTTCCAACCAAAACCATTCTGTGATTCTATGATTCTGTGCAGCATCTTAGAGGGCTCAGGGCATGATGGACATGGAGTATGGGATGGGGGCTGTGCCAGCAGAGGCAGGTACAGCTGGTCCACAATCTGAAAACACCATCATTAAACTGGCTACAAGGAAATCAGGGAACACCAAAATGAAAGGATTGCCCTACAGCTTTGACACAGCCCCACTGCGTGCTGCATCTGGAGGTTGCTTTATCCCCAAGGGCATCTTCCTGAGCAGCGCAAGGTGGACCTGAATGCTTTCCTCACTGGCTGCTTGGTGGCACCCCCGCCAACCACATCCCTTTTTCACTTTTCCTTCAAGCACAGAATTATTCATTTCCTTACTGGGTTGCCATGGAGCTCGTTGCTATGGCAGCCAAGGGCCTTGCAAACATTTACTTGCACAACTGGATGCTGGATTCCTGAAAATTGCTTTCCTCACTCTGTAGCTGGAAACAGGAACCGTAGCAGTGCCACAACGCACTGAAGGAGTTTATTTGTGCCAGAGCAGTGCTGCCAGAGCCCCAGAGGATGGAGAGGACAGTCCAGCACCCCATAAGATGAGATCCCAGGGCTGAAGGCAGCACTTGGCCTGGGGATTTTCCTGGGATTCCCTCAGCATCCTCCCTCCTCTCTCATTCAATGCTTTCTGGCTTCTACAGCAGCAGCCCCACTCCTGCCCCACAGCCTCAGCTGCTGCCAGGCTTCTCCACTCCAGAGAAGAGGATGTGGCTGGGGTTTGCTTCTCCTCCCAGTCTCTTCCCTTTCCAATCCCTTTTTCTTCCCAGCTCTGGCTGCTGCTCGCACCCTCACGTCACCTCCCCCAGCAGCCTTTCTGGGGCAGCTCTCTGCCCTCCCCTTTCCACCCAGGACCAGAGGTTATCTTGAAGCCCATTCCTCCAGCTTCATTCCCCGGGTGCCTCCTGGTGCCTTCAGCCTGCCCTCCCTGCCCAAGCCCCCCTGTATTGCTGTTTCCCCTCTCCCAGCTTCATCCAGGTCCTCCCCACCCCCCCTTGCTGCCTCCCACGCGCAGCTCCAGCCGGAGGCAGCAGCAGAAGTAAAATCTTAGCCTGCACATTTCCAAGCTGGCAAAGTGACAAGCAAGAGGGAATGGATCATGTCCTTGCCAGTGCTGAGCCTCTGCTGTGCTCAAGGTGTGCTGGGGACACAGCCCCACGGCTGGGGATGCAGCCTGGGGAGAGCATCCCTCTGTCCTACTGCCCATGCCAGCATCCTAACACCCACCACCCTCCGAAAAAAATGGAACCAGCTCCAAAATTGCCACGATTTCCTGCCTTCTCCTTTCCTTAACAGAGGCTGCTGCCACCAGCCCTTCCTCCCAACTCCTCCGGCTCTGTGCATTCCCTGACGCTTCTGTAATGAGATTACAGGGGCTGGAGAGGGCCTGGATGAGACCCAGCTTGAAGATCATGACTTTGCAGAGATGGGATTGAAAATGCCAGCAGGGAAGATTTGCAGCCTCCCAAAACACCAGTCAGTTGTTACATCCAACCAGTGGAGCTGCTGGGATGCTGCTGTGCCAGGCAGAGGCAAACCAAAGGCCAAAAAGTCTCTAAAAGGAGGAGCAGGGGCAGTATACCCCTTGTAACCCTTCCCGGGGATGCCTCTAGCCCTCCTGAAGGATATGGAGCTCAAACCAGTAATGATTTCCCCCAGCCCATCCTGCCGCCACCTGTGCCCCAAAGGATATTTTGAGACATTCTTTGAAAAGGTTTTTGTGCTGCTTTGTTGGATCCCTGCGCCTCTGCCGCATGTCATGGCACGTGCTCAGCTGTGCAGGAAGCAGGTGGACAGAGAAAAATTAAACTAATACACATAGCACCTGCTAAAATACCTATAATAGCATTTCTATACATAAAGCATTGATGATGAAACTCCTGATATTCTGAGGGCTTTCAGAATGAGAAATGCGTCCCATCACAAGGATATTTCCCTTTCTCCATAAAAGACTTTCCAGCTTTTGTTCCACCTGCTAGGATCCAGATGGCTCAGACTTCAAGGGCTGTGACAAACGCAGATAAAGGGATTATTGGCCCAGGACAGAACTATAGAATCATAGAATGGTTTGGGTTGGAAGGGACTTTAAAGATCACCCAATTCCAATGCCCTGCCATGGGCAGGGACACCTCCCATTGGATCAGGGTGCTCAAAGTCCCATCCAACCTGGCCTTGAACATTTCCAGGGACTGATC
Source organism: Clamator glandarius (assembly GCA_033459285.1). NCBI lineage: Eukaryota > Metazoa > Chordata > Aves > Cuculiformes > Cuculidae > Clamator > Clamator glandarius. The sequence continues at coordinate 1,348,330 of JAUNZM010000342.1, read as the reverse complement.
AGCTCAGCTCCACGGGAAGAGGGGAAAGGAGAGCAGTTACCCAGGTACAACTCCTGTGTCAAAACAGTTTGTGCCTGTCTTTGCACCCCAAATGCACTACAAGATTGCCACATGGGGCTGCAGACCACACTCAGAGCAAAGTCAGGCTCTGAGCAGCCTTGTAATGCTGTAAATTCTTTAAACAAGCTATAAAGAGAGTTTTTATTTCAACTTTTGATAGGAAACCACAGTCACAGAATCAGAGAATTGCTTAGGTTGGAAAAGACATTTAATATCATCAACTCCAACGGTAAACCTAACACTGCCAAGTCCACCACTAAACCATGACTTTTAAACACTTCCAGGTTCTGCTGATGGTCCAGAGGTGGGCACAGCCTGGGATGCTGTGTGGGGTAACAGAGGGCCTCAGAGAAAGCAGGAGACTGGAGATGCAGAGGGAAATGAAGGAGTGGTGCACAATGCGCAGGAGGGCAGCAAGAGCAGATATTGTGGTAGGAAACACGAGGAGGAGTGAGCCCACAAGAACCTGATGAGGTTGCAAGGCCAAGTGCAAGGTCCTGCACATAGGTCAGGGCAATCCCTAGTTTCAATACAGACTGGGAGATGAATGGATTAAGAGCAGCCCTGCAGAGAAGGACTTGGGGTACTGGTGGGGGAGATATGGAATATGAGCCAGCAATGTGCACTTGCAGCCCAGAAAGCCAACCATATCCTGGGCTATGTCACATTCAGCATGGCCAGCAGGTCAAGAGAGGTGATTCTCCCTCTTCTGCTCCACTCTCATGAGTTCCCCCTGGAGCCTCTGGAGCCTGCAGCACAAGACAGACATAGACCTGGGAGAGAGAAATGGACTGAGGACTGGGACAGCTCTGCTAGGGAGAGAGACTGAGACAGTTGGGGTTCTTCAGCCTGGAGAAGAGAAGGCTGTGGGAGACCTTACTGAAGCATTTCAGTACTTAAAGGGAGTTTCTACTGGTGCCTGTTGTGACAAGACAAGGACCATTGGTTTTAAACTAGAAGAGGAGAGATTTAGGTGAGAAATGTTTTGCTGTGAGGCTGGGGAGGCCCTGACCCAGGTTGCCCAGATCAGTGGTGGCTGCCCCTTCCCTGGAGGTGTTCAAGGCCAGGTTGGATGGAGTTTTGAGCAACCTAATGCAGTGGGAGGTGTCCCTGCCCATGGCAGAGGGTGGAACTGGATGGACTTTAAGGTCCCTTTGAAACCCAAACCATTCCATGAACTTGTGATTCCATGAAAAGATGCCAAAAGAGCCACAGTGGGGAATGAGGGATGGAAAGGTCACAGGCACAGGGACCCGTCTCTGTAATCCAGCAGCAGAACTGGAGGGGAAGGAGAGGACTGCTGCAGACAGCCCATTCTCACATACTTTCAACAGAAAATAAATCTGTCGGTGTTTACCCCTACGCCCCCACTTTATAGCACTTGCTACTCTGTCCTCTATAAGATTACACAAAGTTGTAACATAAATTCCTAGGAAGTTGCAACACCTCAGACGCCCCCGTGGCTGCTGAGTTAGCAAGTATTTTTGGAAAGGGAAGATGTGGTAAAGCTTCCATCTGTGGCCAGTTGTCTTTCTCCTGTGTATTCGCTCCTGCACTGGGTAATCCCATGAACGTCTCCCCCTGTCTCCAATCTGGCCCCAACAGCTGCTGACCTGGGACATCCCATCCCAACACCAGGTTGGATGGAGCTTTGAGTAATCTGGTCCAGTGGGAGGTGTCCCTTCTCATGGCAGGGAGTTTGGAATTGGATGGACTTTGAGGTCCCTTCCAATCCAAATCATTCTATATTCTATGACACACACACATATGGGATCATTTTGAGCATATCCCGGTACACCAGGGTGCTTCCGTCATGCAGGACCTCCTGATCACCCAAAACATACACCAAAGGCCCCCAAGTTGCTGCCACTCACATGCTCTGAGCCCCAGGAAAGCTTCTGAGAGTTTCAAGGACTGTTCTTGGGATGCCTTTTTCCTTCTCCCTGTCCCCCACTACACACAGGCAGGTTGCTGTTAGTCCTGCAAGCTCTTGGAGAACTTGCGTGGAAATGAAACAAAGAACAAAAAAACACCTTATTTCCTCCATAGCTCTCCTGCACTGAGACAGTATCACCCTGGTGCTGCTGCAGCATCTCCACTTCAGCCCCAACCCCCTTCTGCTGTGCTCTCCCTCCGCTGTCTGCATGGGATAGGGGATGACGGCCGGGGCAGATAGGGCAGCCGTGATGCTGTTCAATGGGCAAGTGAGGCAGACATCCCTGCTCACTGTGTTCAGCTTATGAGGGGGAGCCTGGCTCACAAAAGTGTTGGAAAGCATTAACACAGGGAGACCTAGGATTGCACAAAAATAAACGGAGGGGGTGTGTGAAATGGCACTCTATATCTTCATAGAATCATAGTATGGTTTGGGTAGAAAGGACTTTAAAGATCATCTTCTCTGCATGCTTTGCTTCTCCCTCCCCTGGAGTGAGCAGGGATTCCCACACTGGTCCCCATCTCCTTGTGAGGCCCCCACCATGGTCTTTGGGGTGCCTCCTTCCAGCCTGCCCACACGACTCAAGACTGTCCTCAGTCCTCCCACGAGCTGCCCAGGACATGCCAGCTCTTCCCAGCTTGAGATGTCTCACCCTCCCAGGCCCATCTCTGAGCAACAAAGAGCACTTCTCCAGGAAAGAAATCCTGCCTTGATCCTGGTGTTTTCCTGAATAAACCATCACAGAGATGAAAACAAAGAGCTACCGGTGTCAGTCAAGCACAAGGAGCAAACCTGGTCTCTGTTCCTCTGACAGCCAGTAAAAAAGCAACAGCTAGGTCCCTTGTACCAGTCCCTGCACTCTCTCCCCAGGGAAATCCCATGCTGCCAATTCCACAGGGATGTAACGTTCTGGACCGTATGTCTACTTAACTTCGGACAATTCATCGCTGTAATCTCCACTACGGCCACTGATCTGATGTCTGGAAACAGCATCTGCTGCTCATATCATTTGTTATTCATTTACATCTGCCCAGAGACAGCACAGGGTTGTTTGTGGTTTTTTTTACAGAAACCAAAATACAAACATCATTCTATGAATTAATCCATCCTCCTCTTTCTCTCAAACAAGATTAATTGATAATCCCTCTGCTCAGGTCTGACTCCCTACCACATTTGCAGAGGGGATTGTCTGAGCTTTTCCTTCCTGAGCATGTGCACCAGAGCTCTCCTGGCTTTTAGAACAAAGAGCAAATTCCCTTTGTTGTCATACAACAGCACTCAGAATGCAGTGAGATACAATATCGAGACACAGTCCCCGCCTTATTGAGCTTCCCTGAGTTTTGCCTGCTTCCAGGTGTCTGGACATGTGGGATTCGTTTTAGTGGGCAGGACTATGCTGAGAAAAGATAGGATTTTCCCTTCTCCAACTCCCATGAAAGGAGAAAACACAACATGTGTTTGAGCCTGCTTTCTGGCTTAGGTCAGTGCTGGACTCCCTCTGGGATCCATTCAAACCATCTTGTCTTTATTGTTATTTAATTTGGGTCAGACAAATGCAGTTAAGGGCACGTCCCTTTTTGTCCTTCTCAGATAAGAGGTGGTCCATGTACCTCAAGCATCAAGCAGAGCCCTACAGCTCACAGAGCTCACGGCGACAGAGAAGTTCATGAGCTGACACAGAGAGAGCAACAACGAGCAGGGCTCAGGCGGCTGCCCTCACACACTCTTTAATACCTACACTACCAACCAATACTTTGGGAATCCAGACATCAAAACGCTGGAAAGAGCACAGGAAGAGCACAACAGGGAGCAGATCTCTCTCCAGGATTTGCCTGTTTGATCACCAGAGAGATGTCAGAGCTGGGCACTGAACATATGGTAGCACTTTCCATTTCCATCCTTTAGAATTGTAACACAGGTTTAGAACAAAAGCATCTCTTTTGATTTAACTGAACCCAGGATAAAGGAAATAGAAAAAAATAAATCAGCAAAAGCTGTTTCATTGCAAGTGTGGAGTCTGCACACAGGAAGTGGGGAAAAACAGTGGGAATTAAAATATACAGAATGATTTCAGTCCCGGGCTGTGCCTGGGCAAAGCTCCTCTCCAAACCCGTGAGCCAGCCCATGCTATGGGAATCCCTGCCCAGCAGGCACTGGCACGAGCTGCTAGTGGCTCTTTCAGGGACCCCTTTGGGCATCCAGGTCATAGATCATCAGGATAACATCACGGCTCATGCACCAGAGCCAGCACATCCTGCTAGTTCAGCTCCCTGTGGCTGCCTTGCCTCATGTCCCTCTCTCTTGCCACCCAACATGCTGCTGCTCCCACTTAGGCACTTGGAAGCGGCTGGAGTACATAAAGAACTTTGGGAAGCAGCTGGAGTATGTAAAGATCTTCAGGCAGAGGCTGGGGTGATGGTCATTATCCCACAACTTGAGAAAGGGTCCCTATCACTGAGTCAAGGATGTCTGGGTGCATCAGCTGTATGACTTGAAGAACTCTGGCACGATGCTGGGAAGTGAGGAGCTACAGAGTTTGCTCTGATGTGGCTCATTTACTCGCTTCTTAAAACAAAGCTATTACAGCAGCTCTGGAGCACTTCTGTATTAACAGGGCTTTTTTAATTGTCATTTGAACTAGAGCATAAATGGTTAGAAAGATTCTTCTTGATTAAAATGTTTTCAGTGATGGGGGATTCAATGGACCTCTGAGAAAATGTTACAGCAATAGCTTTATTCTAAAGTCTGTGGCAGGTTTCTAGCAGGACTGCTTTATCTACCTTACCTCAAACCCTCACTTCACTCTGGCTTTGTCAGCTAGAAAAGCCTAGTAACAAAGTTCAGTGACTGCAACAAGTTGGCTATAGCAGTCATAGCAATCTCTTAATTTTTTGTTAAGTTAAATTACCAAGCCAGGCCCAGAGAAGAACTGCTGCAGATATTTGACTGCGAACTCCAACACCAAAATCCAGGGCTCAACACTCCCTGTGGCACCATTTAAACCTTCCCAGGAGCTGCATGAGTCGCCAAGAACGGCCAAACATAGCAGCACAAGCTCCTCTCTTTTCACAGAGATACGGGGCCTGACCTGGCCAGCCAAGGAAGCACAGCATCTGAAGTCACTCCTGCTTGCTCCTCTAATCCTTACATATGTCCTAAAAGATACTATCTTTTTACATATAAATTAGCTATGAGCCAGTCTCCTCACACACAATAACCTCTGGTTGGAGTATTCACAGAGGCTGGCAGACTCCCAGTTTGAGTCTTGTCTTACTCTGATGATACTCAAGGAAGTTCACCCTCTGAAGAGGATCTCTGCCCCTACCTGAACCAGGAGGGAAGATGGGAGAGGTAAAGGGCACCTATTCCACATTTTCTTGTCAACACTTTCTCACTGTTGACCAAGAAAAGCAAACTTTGCTGGGCCAGAGGCAAGAGAGAGCACAGTCAAGAGCATGGGACTCTCTTGGGAGGTCCCTGCTTTGTGCCAGGGCTGCTTGTCTTTTTCTGGTTTTAACAGCAAGACCAGACCTTAGAAGACATCATTCCTGACTCACTAGGTTTCATTTCTTCTTCCTTAGTCTCTCTCTGCCCAGCTGCCCAGAACCAGTAGAGGGCTCTTCACCTGCATGAGCCAACAAACCACCCCATACTGATGACTGATGACAGCACTTCCCAAGGAATGCAAGAAAGGTTACAAATTCCCCAACAAATGGAGCTGGATTCAGGGGTCCCAACTCTGATCCAGCCACACTAGCCCACAGGAGAAAGCACATGCAGTGGTATTTCACAATGGACCTGCTCCTGTTGAGTTAGATGTGTCTGGGGCATGTTTCTCTAGAGGGGTCCTGGGGCATCTAGGGCTCATCCACTCAACTTCTCTCTGCCACAGGGGCTTACACAGTGATTTGGCAGTAGGAGCTCAAGACAGAGCAGGCAGAACACTTCAGCAGCGCAGAGCTCAAGGCTTCATGGTAAAGTGACACTCACACAGTCCCTCCCAGTGGCCTCCATGCAGGGGGAGGAATCAAGATTTTGAAATCAGAATCTACTTAAGATGTAGTTTCATAGAATCATTTAGGTCAGAAGAGACCTGTAAGTTCATCCAGCCCAACGCTACAGTACATACTAAACCGTGTTCCCAGATCCCACATCCACGTGTTTTTTGAACTCCTCCAGGAGACTCCACCACTGCCATGGGCAGCCTCTGCCAGTGCTTCACCACTCTGTCAGTAAAGAAATTTTCCCTAATATCCAATATGAACCTCCTGTGGTGCAACTTGAGGTCATTTCCTCTCATCCTATCACTTGTTACTTAGGAGAAGAGACCAGCACCCACCTCGCTCCAACATCCTTTCTGGGAGCTGCAGAGAGTGATGAGGTCTCCCCTCAACCTCCTCTTCTCCAGGCTAAAAACCCCCAGGTCCCTCAGCCACCCCTCATAGCCCCTGGGCTCCAGACCCTTCCCCAGCTCTGCTGCCCTTCTCTCAATGCACTTCAGCACCACATCATTCCTGTACTGAGGGGCCCAAAACCAAACCCAGGATTCACGGTGTGACCTCACTAGTGCCAAGCACGGGGGGACAATCCCTTCCCTACTCCTGCTGACCACTCCATAATGCTCAAAATCTGCTTTAGAGAAGAACCTTTAGTCTGTGAAGGATGTTTTTAACATCTCACAATTCTACCTGGAGTTTTCTCTGGTTCCTGACTATCCTCCTTGAGCTGCAGACACCAAAACCAGCCACAGTCTTGCCAACAACAGCAGTCAGATCACCACCACCTAAAGCTGACACAGCAGCGACCCTATTTCTGACTCTTGGGCTGGACAATTCTCCAAATGACAGGGAACACCCGACCTCAGAGCTGCCAGTTGAGGACTTCCCAGGACTGAAAGGAGCATGCAAAGGGAACAAACCCTCACTAAAGACATATATAAAGAAAGAGGCACTTACCCGCTGGTTCCAGGTCTCTGGGTCTGAGAGAAGCGCCAGTCTGTGTTAGGCTGAGCTTGCTGCAGAGAAAATAGAAGAGTTTTAATACCTCCATTCTTGCCTTTGAAAATGAAAGGGAACTGATCCTGGATTATTTCAGCCTGGAATAGCAGCATGTTCTTTCCAAGGAAAGCAAATCAATTAGGACAAAAAGAAAGCTCCCCCCTTCCTCCTTTCTGGAGTATTTCTGAACCAGCATGAATACTAAAAAGCATGACAAACACCATTCAGCAAATAATCTTCCAAAGCAGCTCAGGAAACCAGGCTGTGAAAGAAATGAAGCATGAAATAAACTGATAAGGGTATCAATTCAGCAGGAGCAATGGTACCACAGTAATGAGCTTGGAGGGGGGGTGAGGGAGGCAGAGTTAATTGATATAGAGGGGAAATGCTTTTAATGCCAGAAGGTAAAATGGTAACAGACCTTCCTAATCTGTCCTTCTTCTGTCCTTAGAAAGGTCTGCCTGAGATCTTGATTTCACACACTGTATTTGAATAACTTTTCCTAGATGCCTTGGAGCTTTACAATATTTTCCTGTCCACAGAGCAAAGAATAAACTTCCACCAGCAAAAGGAAAAAAGCATTATTTGTTTAGGAGACCAAATCAACTTCAGACACAGCAGCACACTTTGTAACTTCATTAATAATCCCCCGCATCGCTTTCTGCCCATCTTATTTTACCACCAGACAATGGACATGTTGTAAACCAGGAAGGACGCTAAGCAGGCTTACGTGTTCCTGTGTGAATCCTGCCTTTGTGAAGGGCACTAAAGAGCAGAACTGTTTTCTGTCTGGAAGACAGACACTTCCGATAATAGCAATCATATTAATTAACTCCAGAATGATAACGCACTACCTGGAAAGGACACCACTTCTCCCAGTTACCTTAGGAATCAGCAGTTCCCAGTCCATACAGTGGAACATCAGTTTTATAGGATTATTCTGCTTGTAAATGCAATTACGAAGGAAAAGTGAAGACGGGTGCAGCTGACCTAGATTTTTATTTAGCAGATGTGATTTCACTTAATTTCTCCACAGCTTTGATGATTCTCATGGAAGAATGTATTAGAATAAATTACTCCCCTAAAATAGAGGCTTCGCTCTACCCATGCTGCATGCAAATCAAGCTGTTCAAACACTTGCCCTCCAGATTGCAGAGGCACGGTTTTGCACACGCTGACACACAATTCCATGCTAGATAAGCCTTTCTCAATCTATTTTTTGAATTCCTGTTGAAATTACCACTTCCAAATTGAGGGCAGGCATTTACGACATAAAATTACTTTACTTTTTAAATCCCACAGGTATAAATAGAGCTAAATACAGTCACCTGAATCCATATTTAGACATCTGAATGCAAGAGGCTGAAGTTTTCAAAGCAGGCTGCTGCCTGGGTCTCTTCAAGCCCAAGGGCATTTAAGGTCACCAGGACCTTTGTGAAAAAAGACACTACATTCAGTGACAAACAGTGAATTCAAAAGGACCACGTTGGAAAATGATCCTTTACCAGGGCATAAGCAGTAATTAAAAACACTTAGGAAGTAAGAAATTATATATTTCTACAAGACACCTCTAAAACAGAGTGAAACACCAACAAACTTTGCTATCAGATAACCTCCCATGCCACGCAGAATAAAGGGGTTAAACAGGATTGAGAAGTTAGACACCCAAAAGTCATGTTCCTGACTGTGCTAAGAATCACTTTAAAAAGAAAAGATGAGGCTTTGAGCAACCTGATCCAGTGGGAGGTGTCCCTGCTTATGGAGGGGGGGTGGGGCGGAGAATGGGATGAGATTCAAGGTCCCTTCCAAGCCAAACCATTCCGTGATTCTATTAAAAGAGCACAAACGGGGCCAAGGGAAAACTCTCCACTGTTACAAACTCACTTTGATTTTACCGTGCTGCCCAGCCCCTTCCCAACCTCTATCAAGCTGAGCCAAAGCCTTCACCTGTCACCTCCCAGGAGGTGACACACATCGCCTGAAGTCACCTCCTTTGGTGGAAGGACAGCCAGAGAACAGTCACCTAACCAGGATACTACAAACCGTTGCACTTAGCAGACAGGATAGTAACAAACACCCATCTCTTACCCCATCACAGGGACTTGCTAAGGTGCTGGTCACCTGCTCATAGGCAGCCACAGTCTCCGCAGTGCTGGAATGGCTGAAAGGTTTTACAAAGAGGAAATCACTCTGGTCGGACATGGGCGAGAAACAAGAGGTGTAATTCTGTGCCTGGGAGGTCAAACCCACTCCTCCTACGTCCAAGTACTTGATGAAGCCATCTGGCTTCATCTGCCCATGGAAATGGGAGGCAGGCTTGCGGCCAGTCCCTCGGCAGCAACCTGCCAAGGCCCAGCTGGCAACACCAGCTTTGAGACACCGGACAGCCACCACAGCAAACACCACGCAGCACAAGAAGGAAATGGACACCAGGGAGACGATGAGGTAAAATGTCACGTTGGTATCCGTGGGAGAAGATCTGGGGAGATCCAAGGACTTTGTGAAGTCCTGCACACCATTTTCCTCTGCAGAAATTACTATTACCACCGAGGTCGAGAGGGATGGTGTCCCATTGTCCCTCACTTCAACTACCAGCCTGTGGGGGTCCTCTGACCATTCTAGAGCCTGTGCAACCCTTATCTCTCCAGAGCGGCGCTCCACTTGGAAAGGCAAAGCCTCTGTGGTCTCCTGGAGGTGGTAGGACAGCCAAGCATTATGGCCACTATCAGCATCAACAGCTACAACTTTGGTGACCAGATAGCCAGGTTCTACCAAGGCTGGGATGGTTTGATGGAAAGCAGAGCCCTTGGGGACGGACGGGTAGACAATGGCAGGGGCATTGTCATTCTCATCCAGGACAAACACATTGACCACAGCAGTGCTACTCAGTGCAGGAGACCCGGCATCCTTCACCTCCACCAACACCTGGAACACCTTATCCTGCTCGTAGTCCAGAGCTCTTGCAGTGTAGACGGTGCCATTGTCCTGGTCTATTCGGAAGTACGTTGAGATGGGTATATCCTGCATCCCATTGTCCAGGATGGAGTAAGACAGCTTGGCATTGCTACCTTCATCAGGATCAGATGCTGACGCTGTAAAAACAGAAGTTCCAGGAAGGGAGTTTTCCTGAACATGAGCTGTATCAAAAGGGATAGAAAAATTCGGGGCATTATCATTCACGTCAGCAATTTGGAGGTAAAAGGTTTTTTGCGTTGCCCTCTGTGGGGACCCTGAATCCACAGCCCTCACTGTGATGTTGTATCCACTGGCCTTCTCCCGATCAAGGGGACCATTTGTGACCAGTGAGAAATGTTCTTTAAATGATGACACTAGTTTAAACGGGAGCTCTTTTGCTATCTGCAGACGGACCTGCCCGTTGTCACCAGAATCACTGTCCTTCACACCAATGAGGGCAATCACAGTGCCTGGGGTTGCATCTTCCTGCACTGGGCTGGAGACTGAGGTGAGCACAATCTCTGGGCTGTTATCATTGATATCGATTAATTCCACTCTCAGGTGACAGTGTCCTTCCATGGCTGGGAATCCCTTGTCCCTGGCTCGAACAGCAATCTCATAAGCACTGGATTCTTCATAATCCAGAGGGGCTTTGGTTCTTATCTCCCCTGTCCGGGGATCTAAGGAGAAGAGTTTGGTGAATTTACCAGGTGCATTATTGCTAATTTTGAAAGAATATTCCATGTCCCCGTTGGGACCTTCGTCCAGGTCAGTGACATTCAATTTGGTGACCAGAGTGCCCACTGGCACATTCTCCTCCAGGTATACCTTGGATATGGGTGGGTTGCAAACAGGAGGGTTATCATTTGCATCCAGGACATGGATGGTAACCTTAGCAGTGCCAGATTTCACCGGATTCCCTCCATCCAGGGCTGTCAGCGTTAGGCGATGAACAGCCACTTTCTCTCTATCCAGTGCCTTTTTAAGTACGATCTCAGGCATTTTAACACCATCTCCTCTCACGTTGATACTCAGGGCAAAATGCTCGCTGGGGCTGAGCTCGTAGGTGGAGATGGAGTTGGAGCCCATATCAGGGTCTTCTGCTACCTCCAAGGGTAGCCGAGTCCCAGGGTTGGCTACCTCAGTGATCTCCAAGACCACCTCCGGCTTGGGAAACTGGGGCGCGTTGTCATTCACATCGAGGACGTCCACCTCAATGCGGTGGAGCTGGAGGGGATGCTCCATGACGAGTTGGAGGTGCAAGGAGCATGTGGGGCTCTGCCCGCACAACGCCTCCCGGTCCAGCCTGCTATCGAGGAGCAGCGCGCCGGCCGCCAAATCCACTTGGAAGTGCTGCTGCCCACCCTCACTCACCAGGCGAAGGTTGCGGGAAGCCAGGCTCCGCACATCCACCCCAAGGTCCTTGGCCAGGTCGCCCACCGAGGAGCCCGGCTTTCTGTCCTCGGGCACGGAGTAGAGGAGCTGGGAGCTGCTGGGAGCCGGCAGGCAGGAGAAGGCTGCGAGCAGCAGCGGGAGCTGCCATGGCAAACTCCTTCCCCCGAGCATCCCGTGCCGGCTGGGCGAGCGGAGCAGCGCGGAGCAGCGCGGAGCAGCGCGGAGCAGCGCGGAGAGGATCCGCGCAGCCTCCCCCGCCGCCGGCCCCGGCAGCCGCCGCCGCGCCGGAACCTCCGCGCCCCGCGGAGGGATGCGCAGGGGAAGAAGCCGCCGCCGGAGACGCCGGAGCCGGGCAGGGAGGGATGGAGAGAGCGAGGGGGGATGCGGAGGGGGGGGGGTGGAAGGGGGGCGATCACAAACCGGCCGGCGGAGCCGCTCCTCGGCACGCACAAGCACACAAAGTCGGAGAGCGGAGGGGATGGACCGAGTGACAGTTTTACGTCTCTCCACAGCCCCCTCCTCCTCCTCCTTCCCCTCCCTTTTCTCTCTCTCCCCCCTCCCCCCTCCTCCTCCTCCTCCTCTGTCTCCTCAGCAGCCCTCCCCAAAATACGCACAGCGCTCCCCCCGCAGCCGCCTCCCCACCCCCGCCGGGAACGCGCCGGGGACTCCCGGCAGCGGGAACCCTCCCGGTTCCGCCCCTGCCGGCTGCTGGAAGTGGGGGACCGGCAGGCACCCACTCCCTAAAGCCATTTGGGGGGTGGAGGGGGCGGGGAGGGTATTCCGAGCCGCTTGGGTACCGAGTTGGGTACCAAGGGTACCGGTTCGGTACAGGGGTGGGTACCGAGGATACAGAGCCCCGCAGATGCCAGGGATGCAATCAGGCTGGGAGACACATTCCCGAGCTCACCTCGCAGCGCAGGGTGGAATCCTGTGGGTTGGCACCAGTTGGACCCCCAGAGGGTTTCACAAACATGAACTCGCTGATGTCCGAGACCGGAGAAAAGCAGGAGCGGTACCGTGGGGCAGGGGGGGCCGTGGCTGTCACCTGGACGCCCATCACCGTGTCCCCTTGCTTAGGTTCATAGTGCAAGTGCCCAAAAATGTGGCTGGGAGGGGGCTGGAGCGTGTTGACACTCTCAACGCAGCGGCTCTTGTTGGCAGGCGCAGAGCCCCGTCGGAGGCACCGCACGCCCAGCACTGCCAGTACCACCAGCGAGATAGTGGAGAGGAGCACCAGGGTCACGATCAGATAAAGTGTAACTGTGGGTAAGCCCCCACCATCAGTGCCCCGAGCCTCAGAGCCCTGCAAGGCCTCTGGGCCCTTCTCCTCCACCAGTACCACCAGTGTGATGGCTGTGGAGAGCGGCGGGTCCCCAGCATCACGAATCACCACCAGCAATTCATGCACAGAAGCGTCCGTCTCCTGCAGGGCTCGCGTGATCCGAATCTCCCCCGAGCGCAGGGCCACGCTGAAAAGCCCCGGGTCTGTGGCTTCCACAAGGTGGTAGGAGAGCCAGGCATTGCGCCCTGAGTCCGCATCTATTGCCACCACCTTGGTGACAAGAGCAAGAGGAGCGATGGAGGGGGAGATTCGGAACTGGGTAGCGGAGTCCTCCCCAGCCTTGGGGAAATGTACTTGTGGGGCATTGTCATTCTGGTCCACTATAAAAACATGAACCAGCGTCCTGTTCCTCAGGGCCGGGGAGCCACCATCAGAGACCTCCACATGGAACTGGAGATAGGTGGTTTGCTCATAGTCAAAGGGGAGTTTGGCAGACACCTTCCCACTTGTGGGATGTATGGAGAGGTAGTGAGTAGCATCCAGGCCAGGATCTGTCCCACCAGCTCGTAGGATAGAGTAGGAGAGGCGAGAATTCTGCTCTGAGTCAGGATCAACAGCAGAGACTGTAACCAGCACGCTGCCCGCTGGGTTGTTCTCTGCCACCAACACTTCATAGGACTCTTGCTCAAACTGGGGTGCGTTGTCATTGACATCCATGAGGGCGATGGGCAAGACGGTGTGGCGAGAGAGAGGGGGACTGCCCAGGTCCGAGGCAGAGATGGTGACATTGTAGTAGGCAACATGCTCCCGGTCCAAACGGGTGCTGGTTAGCAGCGAGTACTGGTGCTCATAATCCTTACGCAGCCGGAAGGGAAGATCTGGAGACACATGACACTGGACCTTGCCCTGCTCACCAGAGTCCCTGTCTCTGACATGTATCACAGCCACCACTGTGCCTGGGGGTGCATCTTCACTCAGGGAGCTGGAGAAGGAGGTAAGAATAACCTCAGGGGCGTTGTCGTTCACATCAGTGACTTCCACTACCACGCTGCAGTGCTCCTCCATCGTGGGTGATCCCATGTCCTTGGCCTCCACTTCGATCTCATACACTGTTGCCTCCTCGAAGTCCAGGTTGCCCTGGACACGAATCTCCCCAGTTTGCTCATCAATGGCAAAGATCTGGCGTAAGGCAGCTGAGTTGTGGCTGCTGAGGGAGTAACGGATATCTCCGTTGGGCCCTTCATCCACATCAGTGGCATTTAACTTCACCACGAGCGTGCCCAGTGGTGAGTTCTCCACCAAACGGGCTCCATATGATGGTCTGTCAAAGACTGGGTGGTTATCATTGGCATCCAGAACCTGAATAGTGATGCGTATCTTGCTGGACTTGGGGGGAGAGCCCCCATCTTCAGCGGTCAGGACCAGGTAGTGGAAAGCTCTGAGCTCCCGGTCCAGGGCCTTCTCCAGCACCAGCTCAGGGAACTTCCCACCATCCGTACGTGCCTTCACATTGAGATTGAAGTTCTCATTGGCACTCAGGTGATAGGTCTGCAAGGTGTTGGTGCCCACGTCGGGGTCTTGGGCAGGCTGGATGGGGAAGCGAGCGCCCAAGGACGCCAGCTCATAGATGCGCAAGGAAACCTCATCGTTGGGGAACTCCGGAGGGTTGTCATTGATATCCAGGATCTCCACCTCGATACGATAAAACTCCACTGGGTTCTCGATGGCAAGTTTCAGGTGGAGGAAGCAGCGGGGGTTCTGCCCACAGAGCTGCTCCCGGTCTATCCGCTCGCTGACCATTATGATGCCGGTGTGCACATTGACAGAGAAGTACTGGGAATCCGAATCGGACAGTACCTGCAGGTTGGCTGCCGCCAGTTTGGCCACATCGGTACCCAGGTCCTTCGCGATATTGCCCACGAAGGCACCCCGGGTGAGCTCCTCCGGGATGCTGTAGCGGATCTGGGCAGAGGAGCTGTGCAAGAACAAGCAGAAGGAGAAGACAGGCGGCAGTCCCAGGCACCGGGCCGCCTTCCCTGCCCTCGGCATCCTTGCCGGGTGGGCGGCCGGGGAGCGATGCCCTTCGCGCTGCGGGGCCGCGCTCAGCGCTCGCCGCTCCCATTCATTGTTTGGGGCGGACGCCGGGTACCACTGGGGCGGGGGCCGCCGCGGCTCCGCGCAGCCGCCTCGCTATTGGCTCCGAGCGCCGCGCCGCTGCTCCAATCGCCGCTCTCCTCTCCCCGGACAGCAACACCGGCGCCAATCGCAACCCGCGGGCTGTTGCCGCGCGGCGCGAACGGCCGCTTCCCCCGGCGGCGGCTCCGCGCATCCCACGCCCCCCGCATCCCCCGGCGGCGGCGGCTCCGCGCATCCCGCATCCCCCGGTGGCGGCGGCTCCGCGTTCCCTGCGCATCCCCGGTGGCGGAGGCTCCACACCCCCCCGCGCATCCCGCATCCCCCGGTGGCGGCTCCACGCCTCCCGAGCATCCTTATGGCGGCGGCTGAGCGCATCCCGCGCATCCCGGTGGCGGCGGCTCCGCGCATCCCTGACCGGGGCGCAACGGCGGCTCTCGGGAGAGGAGGGGGGAAAGCGCAGTCCGGCCGCCAGGCGAGTCCCACACCGGCACTGCCTCCCCTGCCCCTACGCTCTCACCTGGCCGGGGTCCCGCAGCGTACCGGTAGCAGAGAGGAAAGCCCCGGGGTCCCTCGGTAGGGTGGCGGGGGGCGGGCATGGCCGCAGGAAGGTGAAATCGCTGCGGTCGGAGCCGGGGGAGAAGCAGGTGCTGTAGCATTGGGACTGGGTGTCCGTGGGTCGCAGGGTGACCTCCATGTACTTCAGGGTGCCATCAGAGCTGAGCTGGAGCTTGGGGCTGGAATGCTTGAAGAAATCCCGGGAAGGTGACTCGTCGAGCCAGCAGCAACAGCAGGGTGAGTCGGTGACACGGCCTCTGCGACGAAGGCACCGGGCAGCCAGGAGGGTGACAGTGGCAAGGACCACGGTGCTGACAGCTGCCAGCGCGATGATCAGGTAGAAGGTCAGGTCCGGCTTCTCCTTGGCTCCAGCAAGGAAATCCCGAGGCTTGTATCTCTCCTCTAGGGCCGCCTCCTCCAGAGCCACGGTGATGGTGACGGTGGTGGAGAGTGGTGGATCGCCGTTGTCTGTCACCTGGACAAGAAGCTGCTGCACTGACACGTCGGTGTCCTGGATGGCACGCGCCGTTCGCACCTCCCCGGTGTGCAGTGACACGTGGAACAAGGAGGGGTCAGTGGACTGAGGCAGCAGTCGGTACGAGATCCAGGCATTGTGCCCAGCATCTGCGTCTACTGCTGTCACCTTGGTGACCAGGTAGCCTGATGGGGCAGACAACGGGACCCTCTGGGTTGCCAGGACATCACTATCACTAGCAGGGTGCAGGATGGTCGGGGGGTGGTCATTCTGGTCCAGGACAAAGATGTAGACAGTAACGTTGGCATGGAGCGAGGGGGACCCCGAGTCCCGCACAGCCACAGAGATCGGCAGAACCTGAAGGAGCTCAAAGTCAAAGGAGCGCTGAGCATACAGGTTGCCATTATCAGGGTTGATGTGAACAAAGGAAGAGGCGGGGGCACCTTCCACTTGGCTACTCTCTATAGAGTAAACAAGCCGGGAATTATCCCCATCATCAGGGTCCGAGGCAGAGACAGTGCACAGCAGGGAGCCAGGGGGGTTGTTCTCGGGAAGGAAGGCATCATAGGAGGGCTGCAAGAAGCGTGGGGGGTTGTCATTCACATCAGATATGTTGAGGAGCAGCGTGAGCGTTGTGCTGAGGGCTGGAGAACCCCCATCCTGAGCGATCAGCTCCACTCTGTACTGTGAGATGGACTCTCGGTCCAGGCTCTCCCGGGTGACCAGGGAGAAGTGGTTCTGAAGAGACCTGATGGCAAAAGGCACATCGGGGGAGATCTCCAAACTCACATCCCCATTGGCCCCTGAGTCTCGGTCCCGTACGTTGAAGAGCCCCACAACGGTCTCTGGTGGGGTGTCTTCAGGTACTGGGTTCAGCAGGGAGGTGAGCAGCACCTCTGGAGGGTTGTCATTGGCATCGTCCACCTCCACCTGCAGCACACAGTGACCCTCCATCTCTGGGACCCCTCCATCGTGGGCTTGCACATGGATCTCATAGAAAGGTGATTCCTCAAAGTCCAGGGCCCCACTTACGCGGACCTCGCCGCTGTGGGGATCCAGGGCAAAAAGCCTCCGGACCAAGTCAGAGGTGTGAACCCCGAAGGAGTACTGTGTCTCCCCATTGGGACCCTCATCGGGGTCAGATGCATTGAGCCGAAGGAGCAGGGCCCCCACAGGCGTGTTTTCCGGGACTCGCACCTTGTATGTGGGGCGGTCAAACGTGGGCGCGTTATCATTGACATCCAGGACCAGGACTGTTATCTGCGCTGTGCCCGAACGGGCTGGGCTTCCCCCATCCATGGCCGTCAGGACCAGCTGCAGTTCTGGCTGCTCTTCCCGGTCCAGGGCACGCTCTAGCACCAGCTCTGGGAAGAGTTTGCCATCCTGCTGCTGCTTGACGTCCAGGGAGAAATGGGAGTTGGGGCTCAGCCGGTAGGAACCCACAGCATTGGTGCCCACATCGGGGTCCTGGGCGCTCTCCAGGGGGAAGCGCGTAGCCACCGTGGCAGACTCGGCAACACGCAGGGTACGGTGAGCGGTGGGGAAGCTCGGAGAGTTGTCGTTCAGGTCCAGGATCTCCACTTCCAGGCGGAAGAGCTGCAGAGGGCTCTCTGTCACCACCTGCACCGACAGCACGCAGCTGGCAGCTGCTCCACACAGACGCTCCCGGTCCAGCCGCTGGCTCACCACCAGCGTGCCAGTGTCCAGGTGCACGGCGAAGTGGCGCAGGCTCTCCTCCGAGCCCAGGCGCAGCCTGCGACCCGGCAGCTCCTCCACCTTCAAGCCCAGGTCCCGGGCCACGTTCCCCACCACGGTTCCCACCTCTGACTCCTCAACCACCGAGTAGCGGATCTGCCCGGAGACCCAGCCCCAGCCGCAGAGCGAAAACAAACTCAGTACTTGCCATTTCCAAGCGGGTCGCTGGAGGCTGAAGCTCTCCATGTCCGTGCGCGTCCGGCCCGGGACGCAGCAGGCGCTGGGGCGCTGCGAAAATATCCCTGGGTGTCTCTTCTACAGCTTGGAAAACAGCTCCGGGGCTCCGGCAGGCTGCGGCTCCGGCTGTCAGCCTCCGAGCAGAGGGGGTGGGCTGGGGGAGGGGAACTGAATCACAGCCCCAGCGCGGAGGTGGAAAGGGGGGGGAGGTTGAGAAGCAGATTTCCCACCCCACCCCACCCCCCCCTGCTTCAGATCAGCGCCCAATCGGCCGAGAGCTCCATCCCCTCTCGGCCAGCAGCGGCTTCCCGGAGGTGCGGGGAGCAGGGGCCCCGGGCGGCATCAGCGGGGCTGCCACCCCCGGCCTCCCCTCTGCCAGCCTGAGTCACTTTCTCCGACAGCTTGTTTCCCGTTCGCAGGGAAACTGCACGTCCTGGCAGCCTGGAAGCTAGGTACAAGCCCTCCCTGTGCGCTCCCCTCTTCCACAATGCTGGCTTCACATCGTGCCCACAGACAAAGGGCAGCTGTCATGAACACAGGCCAAGGGACTTTTCATGCCTGATGAAAAGGTGCTTGTTAGAGCCTTGAGGTGCCAGGGGCTCTTCTCCCACCCCTTTTCTCCCCCCCAGCTAATGCTTTGGCCACTGCCTATACCCCACGATCGCCTAAGTGAGGCATCACTGCCACCAGTATCCCCATGAGCCAGGAGAGCTTGTACTGAGACAGGGATGCTCATCCCCGCTGCCCCCCCCCCCCCCCCTCACCCTTGGTGTCAGAGGCAAAAGGTGGGAAGGCTGAAATAAGTGAGCTATTCAAAGCTAGAAAGCAAATGCTCCTCACGCACACTCAGCTGGAGGCCCCTTTTCCACCCTGAGACAAGGAAGGGGTCAACCTTCACCATAACCGAGTTGCTGCAAACACACACAGCCAGCCAACAAGCCCATCAGAGCACCACCAGAACATAGCATCAGGTCAGGACATCAGACTGGGAAGAAAGCCCGAGCCTCCCACCTGGCAGAAGCACATACTGGAATTCTGTAGCAGATACACCTTTGCAGCTGATCTCCCAGAAGGCTAAAGTAGGGGTCTGAGCCTCCCCAGGGGGAAGCAGAGCACTCATTTCCCCTTCTCCCTGTCCCAAAGGATGATGGCAAGCTGCAGGGTGTTAACTCGGCTCACATCCCTGTGGAAGCCTTGCACTGGAGTTCTGTCCTCAGTGCAATCAAGGCCACCCTGACCTCCCTTGGGTGCATGCAGACCCTTGTGGGGTTGGGGTCCCCAGTAATGTGGCAGGCAGGGGAGCCACCTCCTGCCAGGGACCCTGCCTGTCCCCATCACCCAGGCAAAAATGGGACCTAGGGGAATAGGTGAGAGGTTGGGGGCACCTGTGCCCACACGGTGACAAAGACACCGTTCTTCCGAGCCAGGACAGAGGAGCTGTCATGGAGTAGCCTCCATCACCTGTGCAGCCCCTCCCTGATCTCTCCAAGACCCACTGGGCAGGACCATCCTGCTGCCAGTCAGGGAGAGATAGAGCAAGAAACATTATGATTGGTGCAGAACACCACACAGGTCCCACCTGCTGCTTGCTTCAGAGGAAGGGACAAAGCACCCTTAAAGAGCCAACCCAAGAAAATGTCAGACAAACAGACTCCCCAGCGTCCAGAGACCCCTATCTGCTTGGATGCACTCATTCCCTGAGGGCTTCTGATGGTGACACCAAGCAGGAAGCTATTGCAGTAACCTTGACCCGGGAATGTGCCCTATCCCCGTCCCAGGCAGGTCCCTGGACAGCATAGATGGGTGACAGACATTCCCATTGTCAACATGGGGTGCCACACCCTTGGGAATAGTTTTGATATCACTGCAGAGCCTCAGTAGAAGCCCCCTGTGAAGCCCAAATTGTCTGGGAGAATCTGCTCGGTGTCCCGAGGTGGCTTGGTCACCAGGGGGATGGAGCAAGGAAGAGGCTTCACATGGGGGATCCCGCTGTTGCTTGGGTCTGTCAAAGCCCAGAATGGGGATGGTGGCAAGGCAAGAAGGGTATGGGATGTCCAGGATGGAGAAGGAGATGTCCCCATTCCAGAGGGCCAGAGCTCATTCTCTGGAAAGATGACAACTCAGACAAGCCAGGGAGCTGCGGGATCACTGGAGATCTTGCAGGTTATGATCCCTCATGGCTGGACACACCACACATAAGGGGTCAACACCATCCCCACTGCATCGGTTTGGAGTCCGGCTGCAGCCCTGCAGAGAAAAAAGCTGTGAAGCCTTTGCAGGCTTGACACAGTCTGTGGCACTGGGCTGGATCTTTGACCACAAAGACTGAAATAAACTGGACCCAGAGCCAGTCCAGCTGATTTTTCACTGCTAGTACGATTCTAGAGTGGTACTGGGGAGCAGGGGGGAGCCAAGGCCAGGGCTTAGATTTACTGCCTGTCTGGTATCACCTCCTTCCATCTCCATCCGCAAATTATTTGCTGCCCCCCCAGGCATCTTGCCAGGACCCTTTGATGGAGGGGACATCCTTGTCCCCAGCTGCAGCACAACTCACACAATGTAGAAGAACACTTGCTCCCGCAGCTGCTGCAGCCGTTCCCACCTGCCACAAACCAGAAGTGCTGAGTCTGAGCAGCGACGCAAGAGGAGGGGAAAAAAAAAAAGACATAAAATAATTCTGGGAGGTTTCTGCCTCTGCCTGTGATTTGGCCACAGCGAGCAGGCGGCACACCCAGGCACAGCTTCCGCTGCACCTCACTTCCTTCTGCTCCGAGAGACCGGTCACTGCTACCCACAGCCTCTCAGGAAGGGAAATATTACCAGCACCAGCCGTCTTAGGAAGCCATCAGAACCCTCCCTGCTGCCGCTGGATCCACTACGCAACATCACCTCTGAGGATCAAAGCATTCCTGTAACTGAAAGCTCTCAAATTAAGATGCATGAGTCCCACCCAGGAAGAGGCACAGAAGCCGTCTGCCATGCACAAACATCTTCACGGCTGCAATTTGCTCACTCAGGACATCAGACATCACCCAGAGATCAGAAAAGGTGCAGGGATTGTAATAGGGTTGCTAAGACAACTCCGGGGTGGGAAATGCCCCATCTGGCTCAGAGACACAGTCCAGTTCAGTGGAACCCTGCAAGTGGCTGAGACACTCTGCAACCCACTGGGACAGTCTGCAACCCACTCCCCCCAACCCAGAAGCAAACATCAGCAAAAAAACCTGAAATCATCAGAAATCAAAGATGAAAAAAGACATGGACGGGAGACACAGCTCTGTGGCCACAGTCTATCAAATGGAGGAAACCAGCATCACCCCTCAGCTTTGCACTGTTGAAAGTGCAAAGAGAAGCCATAGATGCCCCATCCCTGGAGGTGTTCAAGGCCAGGCTGGATGGGGCTTGGAGCAACCTGATCCAGTGAGAGGTGTCCCTGCCCATGGCAGAGGGGTTGGAACCAGATGGGCTTTGAGGTCCCTTCCAACCCAGACTATTCTATGATGCTACAATGTGAGACCCTGATCCGCCACTGGCAGCTGGTGGCTCCCAGCCCCATTTGCACCATCACCTCTCCAGCCCACACTGGGGCAAGACGCGGAGACGCAGACGCTGATGCTGCAAGTACTCCCCTTGGCTCTCATTCTGCAAAGGGAAGGAAACATCAGTAGCAGAAAACCTGCTGCTGAGGATTTACAAGTGGTTTCAAGCTGACCTCAGCCTCCACTGGTTACTGACACAAGGCATACCCAAAACCACATCCAAATGACATATACTCTCTAACCTGATCAAATTTACTCTCTTGACCCTGCTCACCAAATGCAAATATCATCAATACTCAGGATGGCTCAGCTGACCTTGAAGAAGACCTATTCAACTATAGATAATCACTCTTCAGAGGCACGGCGCAACTGGATATGCCCCCCAACCCCAATCTGCTACCATATACATACGGCGCAAAAGAACCATGGTTTTGCCCAGCACCAAGAAATGCCAAGGAAGAAGCTACATTACCTCAGCAGGTGTGGGGAGCCGGTTGGCAGTGCCCACGATCTGGTGGTACATCCCTGGCTCACCATTCCTCATGGTGCTTTGGCAGCTCCCCAGGGGGCTGGAAGTGAAGGGCTTTTTACACAGCAGATCACTCTGGCGAGAGTCTGTGGTAAGATAGACCTGGTGGTAGAAGTTGGGTGGCATGAAGCCACCCCGCACGGCATCAATGTGGTGGAAGGGCCCTGGTGTCCTGTACTGGGTGCTCCTGGAGCTGCTTAACAGCTCCTTTGATTGCCTCCACTTGTAGCACTTGAAGATGCCCACTGACACGATGGAGAGGAAGAAAGCTGCTGACACCAAAATCACAGCCAGGATGAGATAGAAGGTCACATGCCTCCTGGGATCGCTAGTGGGTGCCATGTCAGTGAGGTCAGTGAGCACCTCCTTGACCATCTCGGCCACAGAGATGGAGACAGTGGCACTGGCAGACAGCACAGGCTCCCCATGGTCTTTCAGCAGGATGACTAGTGTGTGCTCAGGAGAGTCATCCTCCCGGAGCTGTCGGGCTGTGAATATCTCCCCACTGTGCAGCCCAATTGAGAAAAGGCTGGGGTCAGTGGCCTGCAACAGCGTGTAGGAGATCCAGGCATTGTACCCTGAATCCGCATCCACTGCCACCACCTTGGTGACCATTTGCCCAGCAGCAGTGCCTGGTGCCACCACATTGGTATAGGGGGCAGTGGTATTGGAATGAGGGTAAAGCACAGTTGGGGCATTGTCATTGAAGTCAGTGACAAACACACTGACTGAGACATTAGTGGCCAGAGGCGGAGAGCCGCCATCCTGGACCTGCACCATCATGTTGAACTCCATCCGGTCCTCGTGGTCCAGGGAGGTGAGCAAGTAGAGGGTGCCATTGTCACGGTTGATGGAGAAGAGGTGGCCTACAGTGAGGTCACCCTGCAAGAGGGTATAGGAGAGATGGGCATTTCGACCAAGGTCTGGGTCTGTGGCACTCACGTTAAGGATGGGAATGCCTGGCGCATTATTCTCCAGCACATAGACATCGTAGGAGTCTTGGGAAGCCTTGGGCGCATTGTCATTGACATCTGACACCTGCACCAGAATGTGTTTTACTGCAGACAAGGATGGTGAGCCCGAGTCACTGGCTGTGATAGTGATGTTGTACTCCGATGCCTTTTCCCGGTCCAGAGTTGCTTTTGTTTTCAAGGTGTAGTAATTTTTGAGGGAGGAGCTGAGCATGAATGGGATATCGGGGGAGATGATGCAGTTCACCAGACCATTGTCATGGGAGTCCAAGTCCGTTACACTCAGCAGAGCTACAACTGTCCCTGGGGCTGCATCTTCAGGCACAGGGCTGTACACGGAAGTCACTGTAACCTCTGGAGTGTTGTCATTCACATCCACAACTTCCACCAGCACTTTGCAATGAGCCACACCAGGAGCGGCACCTTTGTCTTTAGCCTGTAAGTAAATCTCGTACAGCTTTGTTTCCTCATAGTCCAGCTGCCCTTTGACCCTCAAATCCCCTGTGGCTGAGTCCAGAGCAAAGAGTTCTCGTACCTTGGCAGGTGTGTGGCTGCTGAAGGAATAGACGATGTCTCCATTGGGCCCATCATCCAGATCATATGCGCTGATCCTGGCGATCAAGGTACCGCTGGGTGTGTTCTCCCTCACGTTTGCCTTGTAGGTAGACTGGTTGAAGACAGGGGCATTATCGTTGGCATCCAGCACGTCAATGTGGATCTGCACTTGGGCTGAGCGTGGCGGGCTGCCCCCATCCAGCGCAGTCAACACCAAGTGCAGCTCCCGTTGCTCCTCCCTGTCCAGCTCCTTCTCTAGCACCAGCTCCGCATACTTGCTGCCATCCACCCTCGTTTGCACGTCGAGCGCAAAGTGCGGGTTGGCGCTGAGCTGGTAGGCCTGCAAAGAGTTAACCCCGACATCGGGATCTTGCGCGCTCTCTAGCGGGAAGCGCGCTCCGGCTGCCACCGACTCGCTGATTTCCAGCCTCGCCTGGCTGCTGGGAAAAACCGGGTCGTTGTCATTGATGTCCTGGATCTCCACAGCGCCGCTGTACAGCTCCAGCGGGTTTTCCACCACGATTTCAAAGCTGAGGGAGCAGGGGGAGAGCGCTCCGCACAGCTCCTCCCGGTCGATCCGCTCGCTCACCAGCAGCGCCCCGCTCGTCAGATCCACCCCGAAGTATTTCTTGTTGCCGCCGGACACCACCCGCAGCCGCCGGCCCGGCAGGCGCCCGAGGTCCAGCGCCAGGTCGGCTACCACATTCCCCACGGCCGAGCCTCTCCGCGCCTCCTCGGGGATCGCATAGCGAATCGCCGCGGAAACCCAGTGGGAAACGCCTAACAAAAGCCAGAGGCTCAGTACCTGCCCCGTCGTCACCCCGCGGCACCTCACAGCGACGCCGTTCATCGCACAGGACGCTCCCCGCTTCGTTCCCCCTCCAGCCCCGGCTAGAAATCCTCAGCTCGTCCCGGCATTCCCGCTGCCCAGCGCGCCCCGGCAAGCGGCGTCCGGCGGGGAGCCGGGCATTGCTCTGCGGGCTCAGCCCTGACTCACTCTCAGGCTCGCTCTCTGAGAGACCGTCTGCGCCTCATCCCGGCTCCGAGCGGGGCCGGGCCGCCGGGTTCCCCCCCGCTCCATCATTGGCCGACAGCGGCACGCAGAGTCCCGGCCAATAACTGCACGGGGAGAGGGAATTCCAGAGCCCGGGAGCGGGGACACCGCCCGCGAGGGCCGCCGGGGGGCAGCGCCGCTCACCCCGGCAGATCCCGAAGGGATCAGCACAACCTGGCGAAAAACCCCGCTGACGGGGACAACCCGGCTGGAAGAGCCCCGGCAGGGGCGCACGGGACCCGGGGGCGGGGGGGCAGGATGACACCAAAGGGGGTGACATAGAAACGGGGGGGGGGGGGGGGGGGGGGAGAGTCCCCCAGGGAAACTTCGTTGGAAATAAGGCAGCAGGAGCAAGAAGGGGAGGTTGAGGAGAGGAGGGACACTGACTCTCCTCAGAGCCCTACGTCCCTCGGGATGCCGGTCCTCCCACCCAAGTGCTTGGACAGCCCCTTCCCGACAAGGAAAGAGAGGGAATGGCCTCAAGTTGCGCCAGGGCATGTTCAGATTAGACATTAGGAAAAATTTCTTCACCAAAAGAGTTCCCAGGCACTGGCAGAGGCTGCCCAGGGAGGTGGTGGAGTCACCATCCCTGGAGGTGTTTAAAAGACGGGTGCTTAAAAGATGAAGTGCTTAGGGATTTGATTTAGAAGTGGACAGGTACGGTTGGACTTATCCAACCAAGAGATTCTAGGATATCCTGACACCCGGCGTGGCGACATCCATGTGCCACCCAAGTGGAGCCGCCAGCAAAATGATGCAGGTTTTGGCGAATCATGAGCAGCTTCGCTGGCTTCCCAGGAGCATCGCCCCTCCCTCTTCCCACCGCTACCCGCGTCCCAGCAGGCACCCTCCCCGACAAATCTCGGTTTAATACGCCCTCCTGCTCTCGCCACCTCCCAGTTTCCTCCACGGTACCTGTTTCCACCAGCCAGACAGAAGGAAATCACGGTCTGTGTGACGTGCTGGTTCGGCGAGAGCAGGAGCGGCTTCTGTTTCCGTGAGAAAACAGCCCCGCAGGTCCCAGTACCGCACAGACCACGGCACCGGCAGCGCCTGGGTGCGAAACAGCCGGTTCCTGCGCTGCTTGCTCGTGTTTGGGGTTCCCGTCAACACCACCTTGTGATACGTCGGGTTTTCCAACGTTTCGAGCGCCCATACGGATAAAACGCGCAATTTCCGCGTTCCCTGTCCATCACCCGCCCAGCTGCTCAGCTGTTGCGGTGCAGGGGGAAGGGGCCAAGGAAAGGAGAGCCAGGAGCCCTGTCAAAACGCAGCTGTAGGCAAAAAACCCACGGCGTTCAGGTGTCTTTCCACAGCCGAGCTTGGGAAGGTAGGGAGGGTAGAGATGAAGATGCCTGGGAAGGAAAAAGGACTGGAAATGAGCGCCCAGGCGTTCATTTGCTTATCGAGAGAAACGACGAGGCTCCCCATGCCCTGCCGAACTGGTTCAGAAATGTGGCGACTAGTTATGTTACCCCTCTGCTTGTCGTGGCTGAGCGCATTGTGGAAGGGGCTGCAAATCACTCGCGGCACCGACACGACACTCTCCACATCGACAAGGACCTCGGTCCTGGCTACGGATCCTCGCCCTGCGCAGCTCTGCCACCTGCCGTAAGCACACGGGATCCACCCAGAAGAGCGGCCAGAGGCTCAAATATAAAAACAGTCGGCACAGTCTTCACTCGATACTCATGGGATACTTCCTTTCCCATCGAATAATCATTACCGAAGGGTAAACCTTATTAGCACTATTTACCAGTCTTATCACCAGTCCACAGAATGAGATAAAAGCACAGGCTGCACACTGATAAAATCCATAGTTAGTCACTTAACGTTTTTTAATATAATTTAATTCTGGAGAAATTTAAAGACGGAGAAGGAAAATGATATGGTTTTACTCACTGCAAATGCATCCTGCAGGTAAGTACGAAGGATTCTGGAGCGCTTCTGAAACAGACCGTGCCTATAGGCTCACAGTGATGAGAGTACATTTCTGTTCTCATACGCCCTTATGCAACCAAATCCCAATTACCTTTCTCTTTTACATTTAATCTAAAAGGAAAATCCACAGCTGTCTTCGAGACAAATCTTTAAACTTATTTTCAGCCACTTATTTTCTCTGAAATAAGCTCTGGATCTTTCTTCCAGCTACTGCCCATGTCTTGTCTTTCCTAAACTCTGTTTACTGAGCAGTTTCTCTAATGTGCATATCGCGATTCTGAAGGAGATTCTCAATACACAGGTGTACACAAGACAAACATTGAGAATACCTTGTCTGCTTAACCCCAGTAATGGCAGGACGGCCAAGCAGCAGGAAGCTGAGCACCGTGAAGAGACCTCGAGAAAGGCACAGAAGACTGAACATCTCCATCTCCCGTATTTCGACTGATAAGGAGACATTACATCTCCTCCACTTTGATGGGAAGCCTGAATATTGAAGGCGATGCTTCGGAGCTCCTGAAAGCACCATTTGCAGAAAGAGGAGTGGAAATGTGCAACAGCTAAGGGGAAAGGTGCAAACCCTTGTATGAGGAATTACTTTTGGGATGGGGTCAAGTCAAAGCCCAGCCAGAGCCACTCACTCTAGAGCTATTCTAGCTCTGCTTGGGCTCCAGCGGAGCCTGTGGCAGCAGCAGGCCAAACGCACCTCTCTGCTTGGCTCCGGGATAGGACTTAGAGTGAGGCACAAGCTGTGGCATCCCAGAGGGAGGGCAAACGTTAAGTCATTGGCTTCCTTTTGAGGGGTTCAGAGTATGAAACGAAACGAGATGGAAGGGGAAACAGAGGATAAAGCCACTGCCCCACTGAGTGAACACGCTGGGATAGATCATACATCGTTATCACAGGGAAGTGCTTAAATCTAGGGGAGACAATGAAGGAAGCAGTCATTAGAACGAGACAAAACTTTAGTCTCAGCTTCGGACCCCACGACAGTTTGGCCCCTGCTCCACCCCACGCCCCGCCGACTCGGTGAACCTCACACCCGGAGTAAAACAGGCAGACAGCAGTACTGACAGCACAGCGTAGCTCCTCGGGGCACAGTCGACAATTCCAGGGTGAGATTAGGCAGGTACAAAGGGAAGAGTCATGATCTCACACACACACCCCACCCCCAAGACACTGAGCACCGCCCCGGGTTGATCCCTGACGGTTTCCCACCTATCCCAGACAGCAAAACAGAGAAAGAAGATTCAAAAAAGTCCGCAGAGAGCGGCCCCAGGACAGAAGCTCACCTGTGCCGAGTTCCCTGGACTAGAAGAGCCCTTCCCGGAGGGAGTCCCTGAGCCGGCATCCGCAGCCAGGACACAGTCAGACGGCTCTGCCGTCCCAGGTCTCAGGAAAGTCTTCTGGCCCGACTCGGAGGCTAAACAAACCTCGTAGGAGAAAGGTAAGGGCAGCGTGCTGCTGCAGTAGTTATATGGTGCTTTTGAGCCCAGACTGGAATACAGTTCCTTATCAGAAGTTATGAAAATGGGAGGCCTCCTCGACCGTCGGCATTTAAAGAACATTGTCGAAGCGATTGTCAAAACGAACAACAAAGACACGGCAGCGAGCGCCACAACTAGAATGAGGTTCAGATCAGATGTCAGCTGGGACACAGCGTCACTGTCGCTTAGCGCCTCCCGCAAGCTCTCGGCCAGCACCACGTGCAGCGTGGCCGTGGCCGACAGCGCCGGCCGCCCGTGGTCCTTCACCACGGCCACCAGCCGCTGCTTCGCCGCGTCCCGCTCCGCCACGGCCCGCGCCGTGCGCACCTCGCCGCTGCGCGGCCCCACGCGGAACAGCGCCGGCTCCGCCTCCTGCACCAGCTCGTACGACAGCCACGCGTTGCGCCCCGCGTCCGCGTCCACCGCCACCACCTTGGCCACCAGGTACCCGGCCTCGGCCGAGCGCGGCACCACCTCGAACGGCGGCGCCGCCGGCACCGGCGCTGAACCCGCCTCGCCCGCCGCTCCCGCGCCCGCCGGCCACAGCACCCGCGGCGCGTTGTCGTTGCGGTCCAGCACGAAGATGCGCACCGTCGCCGTCGAGCTCCGCGCCGGCGCCCCGCCGTCCTGCGCCCGCACCGCCACCGACAGCTCGCGGCACCGCTCGTAGTCGAACGAGCGCTGCGCGTACACCGCGCCGCTCCGCGCCTCCACCGACACGGACGCCGCCGCGCCCGCCCCGCCCGCGCTCCCGCCCGCCAGCCAGTAGCTCACACGCCCGTTGGCGCCCGCGTCCGCGTCCCGGGCCACCACGCGCAGCAGCAGCGCGCCCGCCGCGTTGTTCTCCCACACGTAGGTGCTGTACGCGGCCTCCGAGAACACCGGCGCGTTGTCGTTCACGTCCGACACCTCCAGCCGCAGCGACGCGCGGCTCCACAGCGACGGCGCGCCCCGGTCCCTGGCCACCACCGTCACGCCGTGCTCGCCCGCCTGCTCCCGGTCCAGTGACAGCGACGTCACCACCTTGTACGACCCTCCCGACGACGGCACCAGAGACACCGGCGCCTCGCCCGACAGCTCGCACCACACCAGACCGTTCTCCCCGGAGTCCCGGTCCTTCACGTTCAGCAAGGCCACCACCGTGCCCACCGGAGCGTCCTCGGGCACCGGGCTCCACACCGACAACACCGAGATTTCGGGCGCGTTGTCGTTCACGTCCAGCACCTCCACCTCCACCTCGCAGTGCGCCACCAGACCGCCCCCGTCCCTCGCCTCCACCAGCAGCGTGTAGCCTCGCGTGTCCTCAAAGTCCAGCGCCTCCCGCAGCGTGATCGTCCCGCTCTCCGCATCCAAGACGAACTTCTGAAGCACCTTGCCCGGCATTTTCCCGAAGCCGTAGTCGATGCGCGCGTTGGGGCCCGCGTCGGCGTCGGCGGCGGAGACGTTGAGCAGCGCCGAGCCCGGCGGCGCGTCCTCCCGCAGGCTGGCGCGGTACCGCTCCTGCGCGAACACGGGCGCGTTGTCGTTGGCGTCGGTGACGTTGATGCAGAGCTGGGCGGTGCCGCTCCGCCGCGGATCGCCGCCGTCCACAGCCGCCAGCACCAGCCGCAGGCTCTGCTGCCGCTCCCGGTCCAGCGCTCGCCGCAGCACCAGCTCCGCCAGCTTGCTGCCGTCCGGGCTCTCCTTCGCCTCCACCGCCAAGAACTCGTTCTCCTCCAGCTCGTAGCCCTGCAGCGAGTTGCTGCCCACGTCCGCGTCCTCGGCAGCGCCCAAGGCAAACCGGGCGCCGGGAGAAGTCAACTCGTTGATCTCCAGCTGGAAAGTGTCTTGCGGGAAGCGCGGGGAGTTGTCGTTGACGTCCTCGATGGCCACCTCGACGTGGAAGACGTTGAGCGGGTTCTGCACCAGCGCCTCGAAGCTGACGGAGCAGGACACCGACTCACCGCACATCTCCTCCCGGTCCAGCCGCTCGCTCACGTACAGCTCCCCGCTCTCCGCGCTCACTCCCCAGTAGGGCTTCTCCGCGCTCAGCCGCAGCTTGCGGGCCGGCAGCTCGGCCGGGCTCAGCCCCAGGTCCCGCGCCAGCGGCCCCACCAGCGAGCCTCTGCCCAGCTCCTCCGCGATGCTGTAGCGGATCCGCTCCGCCGCCGCCCGGCACCACAAGCCCAGCAGCAAGGTCGCCATCAGCGCTCGCCCCGCTGCTCGCCTCCGCCTCTGCCCGCTCGCCATGCTCGCCAGCACTCGCTGCGCTCCCCCCTCCCTCGCAGCCTCTCGCCTCCCCGAGCGCAGGGGCCGCCGCAGGACAGCGAGCTCGGCGCCGCCTCTCGCCGCTGCTGCCCGCGCCGCTGCCGCTCGGGCCGGCGCCGGGCGAGCCCCCAGCCCGCGGGAGCAGGCGCTGCGGCGGCTGCGGCGCCTCGGACAACAGCGGCACCCGCAGGCGGCACCGCAGCCGCGCTCCGCTCCCTCCGCAATCTCGGCAGCTGCCGGGAGTCGGCGACATCGGCCACCGAATAGCGGATTCCTCCTCAGCTCGGCCGGTTTGCTCGCACCCGCGGAAAGGCGAACCAAGCAGCTCGGCTCGGCGCTGGAAACGGAGAATCCGGACGGGAAACGCGTCACCGAGCGGCGGGGAGAGCGCAGCCTTTGTGCCGCAAAGCACAGGTGAGTGCGGGTGAGTGCGAGCGGGTTGCACTGTGCAGAGTGTGTCTGACACATTCCAACAGCTTCTGCCATCGCTGCGGGTTGCTCTGTTGTTTCATTTCTATGAGCTCGGAAAAGCAGCAGCTCTGCTAGGGAGACGCTGTTGTCCAAAGGAAGCACCAAAGCCGACATTTTATAGGAAGAGAATCTTGGCTGTATCCATGTCATTCTACAACCTGCTGAGAATGACTGAGAGTGGGAGAACACATCGAGCCCTGTTCTCTACAACAGCCGCATCTGTATATGCTCCTAGTGTCGATCTCCCGATCACAAAGATCATCACAACCTCTGGCTCTATAACTTGGCACACAGACATTTGGGGTGTTTTATTTCTCCAAAAGTGCTTCGTTCAGTGAACCAGGTAAGTAAGTAGATATCTAAGAGCACTGGATGGACAGCTGAGAGGTACCCATGAACCCAGGATAGTTCGATTAACCAGTATGCTATTGTGATAACTGCAAAGGGCAGTGCTATACTCCTCCGTGATGATGAAGCCCAAACGGCATGTGACATGTCAGGTACCTTTCCCAGAGCAGCCAGAGACTTGCAGAAAAAAAGACGGCAAAGGAAGTCACAAGTAGAAAAGTCAGAGGGGAACAGTGGGGAAGGAATTTCCCCATGATACAAACACAGCGACATGTACTCTGCATCCACAATAGACAGAACAATCCAGTCACGGATTGACCTGAAAATGGACAGGATAAAACCCTCTTGAGTGCAAGGCCTGTGAAGAAAAGATCCTTCTCACTGCCTGTTTGTGCGATAACACCGCCGCTCAGCAACACTCACGGGAAATCACGCAGTGCAAGACTCTGCAGAAGAGACTCCGCAGCCAAACCCCGGCTCAGCACCATGGACAGGGCAGGGCACGTTAGGACCCCTGAATCGATGCAAGATCCACGGAGACCACGAGAGCGGAAACTACAGGTACAGCAGATGTTCCTAAAGCTCTTATTGCTACAAGCACGATGCCATGGATGACTAATGTGCCCGTTCACAGGGTGCTGGCGATAGCTCAGTACCCGCTTATGCCACACTCACTGCTCCTTCTAAACATACAAAGGCACAGATTACATCATTCCGTTTATCCTTCACAAGTTTTTCCCTCGGTGGCAGTTATTAGCAAACGATCACTTGGCCACAAAGTCACTTTGGGAACAGGCCTCTCCTTTCCAGCAGGACCATTCTGACAAAGAGGTAGCCTCGCTCTGCTTCACATGGAGAAAAAGACAGGAGGACACACTACACATACTTATTAGGTATTTACACAGAATCCTGCCCTTCCTCAATGCCTGTGACTGCATTATTGAGGAATTTCTTACATGCATATCAACTCAGCGGGGCCGGGGCTCTGCCCGCTGCCAGGGCTTCGCTCCCGTGGCAAGCAGGACGCGCACAGCCTCTGCCCATTGCCGCTCCAAGAGTGCTGGACGCCGACATACATTGCTGGGTAGTGTTAGAGCATCTCCTCGTGTCAATAGGAACATACGTCTGCTCATATTCGGGGAGTGTAATCGAATAACTCAGCCGCTCTTAAAATTGAGCAGGAACTGTAAGAGCAAGAAAATACTTTAGAGACATGGAAGACTTTAAGAGCTTTTCAGCACTGTCAGATCTTTTTAATTCTGCTTTCTTCACCTGGAATGAGCAATAAGAAGGAACTTTTAGGTATCCTTGTACTGCATGTCCTTGAGTCAGAGTGAATAGACCATAGCAAATATTTGTGAGAGAAAGAAAAAATTAAATTAATATCTTCTGCTGTTCATAAGACCAAGAGGAGCTAAACATTGTGTAGAAGCACACTCAGCAGTGTGGTACAACATTACACAATGAATTGGCTTAGGGTGTCACAGTCCCACCCAGAACGGAGGCCTGCTGACCACCACTCTGAGAGGGAACCGAAAGACTGAAAGCACACAAATACTATATAGCCAGACACTAGGAGGAGAAATCATCCAAATGAGAATGGGCCATCAAAGCACTGGCTTAGGTGGAATCTCCTTCTCTCTTCCATCACGTGCACTGTTTTATAGTGATGATACTTCTGCTAGAGTCATCTTTATATGTATTCTCCTCAACAGCAAAGCAGGGAAATGACCAGCTGTTCTACAATCCCCACCAAGAGAGCTTCCACAAGTGGACAATCTGGACTTTAAACAACTGACCACTACTCTCTGAATATGACCCTCCAACCAGTTTCTTATCCACCGTGCTGAACACCCATCAAATCCATATCTCTTCAATTTGGATAGAAGGATGCACGGTGTGGTGCTAGGTACTGTTAAAGCATCTCCTTGAATCACAAGGAACACACAGCAGCAAATATTTGGGGAATATAATGAAGATATTCAGCTGCTAATAAGAAAATTGAGTGGGAATTGTAAAAGCATGAAATGACTTTAGAGTATTGTCAGGTCCTTTCAACACTGCTGGGACACAGAATTTGCACCTGGGATGAAAATAAGAAGGAATTTTTATGTCATCTCTTTGAGTCACAGTGAACAAGCCAAACAAAACATTTCTGAAAGAAAGGGAATCCCAAACTTACAGGAAACAAAGGCATCTGTGGGGACTGCCCCTGCACCCAGAGGGCTGAAACGGATGTGACCATTCCACTGAGGATGCCAAGACTGAGCTGTACATCATGACAAAAAAAATGCAGGAGCTAGAAATCTACAGAACCTAGAGAAATGAACGGATCAGATGCAATAATACTTCTAGGCCATACACAGTGAGCAGAAGGAATTGAAACTGCATGGAACTACAACTGTGGGTCTAGTGGATGAACTATGATGAGCATCATCTTCTATGATTCCCCGACACTGGCAGAGCTTCTCCGAGTCCTCTCCAGCCCTACACAACTTCTGGGTTTGCTTCTGACCCTCATAATTGCCAAAAACATATCATGAGAGTAAAATGCACAACGATCACACAAATAGGGGGGGGCATTTGTCTCTCACCAGCATTCTGGGAAGAAATAGAAGGATTGTAAAGCACATGAATGATAAATGTCTGAACTAAAAGAGGAGCACTCATTCCACAGAGACTGGATAATATGAAACCATCAGATTCGATGGAATTCCTTCCCCAGTTTTACCACACACACTGTTCCACAGAGGTGAGATTTCTATGGCTATCAGATTTTATTTTCTCTCCCTACCAAAACCAGAACACTAATATAACGTAATATCTCCTGATTTCCACAAAATCTGCAAGAAGAGCAAGAGCTCAACACATGGCTAAACAAAGATATGACATTCCTTGTAACTACATCAACACACATAAAAATCAGAGAGAAACATCAGACCAGGAATGCAAGTCATCTTTAAAGAGAAATTATTGTCAGAGAAACTCACTGGGAAGTCTTCTCCATCTTCACTGCAGGTGTTGATGTTCATCTCCAGAGTACCTGCAAACCACTGAGGTTACAAGCACATGTGCAACCCTCAACTCTTCCTCTGCAGTACAGAGTAAAGATGTCATTTTAAGAAACAGCTGCCAGCTCTCATCAGTTTTTCTTACTACGTGTCCTGCTCATGAAGCTGCAAGTGTGAACACCTTCTACCAGAGGCCTCTTTCTCAAGCCAAGTCACCACAAACTGCTTTCACGCAGCTGAGAGCTTGCCCAGGGAAGTGAGTATTCACTGAAAAACAACAATCCCAGTTTCAAAGGCAAAAGCTCTGTCCAGAGATGGGGAAAAGGCACCATGACTTTCCAGGAAACAAAGCATCAGGCTTGAAATGAAACTACTGCTCAGCCAGAACCACCTATTGTCCTTGTTGAAAGCCAGCCTCTCACCCTCCTTGCTCTGTATTCTCAGCCTTTAGTTGCACCACAGACAACATCCAGTATTATGTCCTCATGTTGACCACAGAGGAAAGAGCTTGACATTCAGTGACCTTTCAGGGAACCAGGGAACCAGGTGTCTATCAAAGTCTTTGTGTTGGCAGCTGAACACCTTCAAACTATGGATAGAAACTTCTCCCCCAGCCCAACAATTCCAAAATATCTCTTCATGGTTTAAGCGTTACCTGCCACAAAGCTGACCAGCTTTAGACCATATTGATAATGGAAACTGGCAGAAATGAAGGAACTGTAGCTTAACGTATCAGATTGTGTCAATAAGGAAGGTACACAAGAAAGGTATCTGGCTGGGAAAAAGGCCGTGGTAGACACTCAGAATTGCTCACACACCAAAGACCACATCCACAGCTCCTCAATGTAATCTCTCTGGACGATACAACAGGGACAAGGCATAGAACCACAGATGTAGGCCTCATAGAAGAACTAGGACAAACAGAACATTTAAACCTATTTTGTAGTCACTTCAAATTATACCACAGCAAACATTTTCATCTAGCGTGTCTCTGGATGGAAAGGGCTTTAGGGCTTTTTACCTTGCCCAAATATTACACAATGCCTCTGAATGGCATGATGCACACATAATTTCTCATTATCTCAGAAGAAGAGTCACAACACACATACATGCAACGAGATTTCTCTGCTTGTAACAAGAATTCAAAGACTCGTATTACATTCTCAAGGCAAGAAGTGATGTGCAGCTCCAGTAAAGGTTCAGTCGTCAAAGATCAGCTCAAAGACAGCGTTGTCTTTCATTGGCACATTGGGCAATTTGGATGATACATGATGTGCAAATCTAAATCTAAATCTAAATTGTACATCAGTGCTCAATAAGGACCATTCACGGCAAATGTTTCTCAACAGGAAAGCAAAGTGATGGACACGCAACTTGGCAAGTTGGAAGCTGTGTAGTGTGATATCCCAAACTAGGACACCTTCAGACTCCTTTTATGTAGTGCGGCATTGAAGGCTGGTATAAAGTAAAGCCTATGTTTATCTACTTGCCTTAAACATTTTGTCTGAGGACAACACTGGCTTTGGTGGGGGGACTGGATGCAGCTGTTGCTGCTACCCCCGCTACCCCCCAACCTGCTGGCTTCCAGGGCAGCCAAAAAAACACAGGTTGATGGGGGTCTGACTGGCCTTATAAAAGGACTCTCAAGGATACAGGGGTGGCAGTCTGGTTCTCACCTCCATGCTCGCTCTCACTCACACACTTGGATCAGACCAGCCTGAACCACAAGGCCTGGGCCACGTGCTCCCGAGATCATCTGCTGCCTTCGATGTGTTGATTTCTTTACTTCTTTCTCTTTCTCTCCCCCATTACCTTATGGTGTGCATGTTGGATCGGATCCGAGGGACCTGGGTTGTTTTCTGGGATTCATTTCTGTAACTCTGGGTGGTTGCACCCTCCCGTGTCTTTGTTGTGCGCCGCAGTATCTTGGTGTGTTTATGCTTGCTGGAGCCAGAAATAAATACTGGTTTGATATTCACCCTGGGAGTGACCTTCTTGGCCTCCGGATCACCACACAGACAAATGAATCCAATTCCCTCCCGAGTCAGGGCTAGACACGAGCATGTGGCTCATGGGTCCGGGTTGCGACAGCTGGGAAGTAACAGAACACAGAACATGTCTCTACCAGTACCTCCCCACACACAGCACACTAAGGACTCCCATCAAAGCCTTCACAGACTGCATGCTTCATATTCACCTTCATGAATGGGAATTTTGTGTTTGATAGGAATGGTTGGACTTGATGATCCAGTGGGTCTCTTCCAACCTGGTTATTCTATGATTCTATGATCAGCAGACAGAATCTGCTCAAACAAAAGTTGCAAAGACAACTTCTCCTAAGCAGGTGTAACATTTGACTTCTCACCATGTGCACGTGTCAAGCAAGAGCATTTCATCCAGTGACGTTCATGAAAACACACCTGAGAGTCTTGCACTGCATGTCCCAAAGCTCCCATTATGGCATCTGTCATAAGAACATAATTAAAGTCATATGTAAAAACATCACAACAACCTGCAAACACAGAGGAAGAACATCCCAGTACAGCTGGAGTGATATTTCTATGGCCCAACTTCTTTGGGAAGCAGAAACTCACATTGACTGATCCTGCAGGTGGACACTGATCAGGGAGAAGAACAAACCACATCACCTGGGATCTTCATTAGCCTCACATGAAGGACTCTCAGGACACTCTTCCTATTCCTTCACGGCTTGCAAGATGTTCTTTGACCTTCATAATCTGCAAGCACCTGACCTCAAACAGCCAGTTCAGCAGGCCATCTCACTTCATCATTTGCAGACAGATTCCATTGAAAGAAAAGCTACAAAATCTCCAAGCCCTGCCAAAATGTAACTCAAGCCAACAGCAGCCCCATACCTTATACATCCCACTCCAGATGGAACACCAGGCAAGGATCCCCAGTAGTGCAGTGCTGAACAAGACTTTGCCTCCTTCGTAAACCAGCCTCCCCAGGCGAGAGACAGGAGGTTCAGGGGAAAGTGTAGGGGAGCGGCAGAGTGCAGCGCGGCCGGCTAAGAAGGAGTAAAAGGAAAAGAAGAGAACTGTTCCAAAGAGAATCAGTTTGAAACGAATAGTGTTCGGTTATACCGCACTTGCTACTTTCTAAATAAACAAAACTCAACTGAAGACAGTGCTCATTTTCTCCTTCAAAAACTTCTTCCACTGTGGCAATTAGTAGCAAATAATCGCCCTGGTCACCACAGGGGAGTGGCAGCGACCTCTCATTGCATGGTACCATAGTCAGACACGGACTAGAGAAAGGAGTAAACATAGCCCTTCATTCATTCAACAGCCCCTCACAAACAGGAAAACACCAGACTCTCTTAATAACGCAAACTTCCATTTGCTAATAACGCAGAACATACGGTCGGAAGGGCTAATGCTGAAAGGAAAAACTGCATCACATATGTCAGAGGAGGAAAAGAGAAATGAGCAACAGCAGGAGAAAAATCACAAAGACTCGCCCGAAAGAAACTCAAGACAACAGCAGCCTAAGCCTCCTGCATCAACTGGAAGGCTGAGCAAGGACCCCAGGCCGCATGATTGAAATAAGAGGCTCTGGTGATAACTCAGTTCCTGGTTATTCTTCACTCGCTACCCCCCAAAAGGCACAAACAGACAGACTACAATGTTCAGTTTCTACTTCACAAACGTCTGTGGCAGTTAGTAGTGAAGACTCGCTCGGCCACAATGTCGCTGTGAGAACAGGACACCCCTTGCCAACAAGACCATTCTCCCAGAGAGGTAGTAAATTCCTGCAAGCAATAAGGGATTCGCAGGGACGCCTGGCAATCGTCTCCCAGTTGAGGATTAAGAAAATCCAGCGTGGAAAACACGCTCCATTCTACACAACCAGTGACCCTGCTGTCAGCGCTGCCTAAGGAGCAAACGGTGAGAGGAACTTTTACACGAGACCCGTACAAGAGCCGCCCCAAAGCAGGCACTGGCGGCTCCATGTAATTTCTAATAACGGCTTCCATACACCCAGCGTAACGACGGTTAAATGAAAAAGCTACGTAACGAGAGACGTGAATGAAAGATGCACTTGAGAAAAAAAAAATACTCAACTAACACTCTGTTCTCGATAGAAACAGTTGTGTATTTGTCACAGTCCCATCCTATCAGTAAAACTGGCCACAAGCTGGTAAGAAGCACAAGAAAAAGAACCTTCCTAACGAGCACCGTTATTAGTTCATCCAGGACTGCTGGAAGATGATGGAAAGGGGTTTGGCCAGCACATCTGCCAGTTCCCTCAAAACTCTTGGGTGGACTCCATCCGGCCCCATAGACTTGTGGGCATCTAGCTGGGCAAGCAAGTCTCTAACCACCTCCTCTTGGACCTTGGGAATCTCATACTTCTCATCCAACCCTTGGAGTTGTGCACAGAGGGAACAATTTTCCTTACTGTTAAAGACTGAGGCAAAGTAGGCATTGAGCACTTCAGCCTTGTCTTTGTCCCCTGTTACTGTTGTTCCCTCTGCATCTACCAGGGACTGGAGATTCTCCCTAGCCCTCCTTTTGCTGTTGACGTATTTGTAGAAAAACTTTTTGTTGTCTTTCACAGTCTTGGCCAATCGCAAATCAGAATCATCACAATGACCAAGGAAAGACGTTCATTCATGCTGTAAGGAAAGGGCCACAACATAGTATTCTTGATAATGGCTCTTAGAGGAGATATATAATGAAGGTGTTTAGCAGGGAATGACAAATCAGCTGCACATCCCAAGGTTCCCATTATGGCATTTGTCATAAGAACACAATTAAACTGATAGGTAAAACCATCACAGCAACCTGCAAACACAGAGGAAGAATCTCCCAGGACTCACAGCAGAGCTGGAGTAACACTTCTGTGGATCAACTCCTTTGGGAAGCAGAAACTCACATTGTCTGATCCTGCAGGTGGACACTGAACAGGGAGAAGAACAAGCCGCGTGACCTGGGTTCTTCAGTAGGCCCACATGCACAACTCTCAGGACTCCCTTTCCCATTCCTTCGTAGCTTGCATGTTGTTCTTTGACCCTCATGATTTGCAGGCAACTGACCTCAAAGAGCCAGTTCCCCAAACCATTTCATTTCATCATTTGCAGACAGATTCCATTGCGAAAAAAAAAAAGAGAACATTTCCTTTACCATGAATAGTATTTTACTTCCTACCAGATATAGTTGGCAAGCAAGAGAATTAATTCCTGTACATTCTCCTCCAGGCAGTGGCAGATGGAAGATCATTTTTCCCTTCTTGCAACAATTCTTTGGGAACATCAAATTCACAATGCATGATGGCACAGCTGGACATCAAACACGGAAAGGAGCAAACAGATCTCTTGGATCCCTCAACAGCCCCTCACAAACAACTCCTACAACTCTCATCTCCAACCCTTCACAACTTTCTTTATGGCATTTTTTTTGACACTTATATTTAGCAAGCACATGGCAGCTAACAGCCATTTCCCCAAACCATATTTCCTCATCAGGCACCAGGATCACCCACAGACTTCATACAGGTATCTTTACTTCTCTGTACTAAGAAGGAAGAGGCATTCTCCTGTAACTCCATTTCAGAGAAAAAAAATCAGAATATCAAATGCAGTTCTCAAGGAGAGAACAGGTCAGCGAACAGCATGGAACACAGGAACAATGGAGCAAAACTACAAAACCCCACCAAAATGTAATTCAAGCCAATGAGCAATGATCCTCTGTAGCGAGGACCTAAAGGAGGTTTTGCCTTCCTTGTAACTAGGCCTCCCCATGCCAAAGACAAAAGGCAGCTGGGAAAGGAAAGGCAACGAGAGAAGTTAGCGGATGATGGACATGAGGAAAAAAATTCCTCAACAAAAACACTGTTATCAACAAAAACCATTGTGTACGTGTGCAGGATGATAAGAAGCACAAGAGCACCGTTATTAAGAATAAACAGAAGGCACTGCTCTCAAAAGTGATAAACAATGTAAGACCAAATGCGGAGACCTGCAGGAACAGATCATAGAACAAAACAAGGAAGAAAGTGGCACCAAAACTAAGGAAATTTGTATAGGGGCAATTATTGTCCCTTTTCAAGATGATCTCATCCTACTTATGCATGTTGGCTGTCTGAAAGATATCTGACCTACTAATAATGCAAACCTATATGTCCTAATAATAAAAAAATAAACTAAAACCAGTATAACACATGTCAGAGGACAAAACAAGCAACTACCTAGAGCGTAATAAACACAAAGACAAATCCAAACAAAACTCAGGCCAACACCATCTCCATTACTCCTGACTCCTATACCGACTGTTCCACAGAGCAAAAGGCATTGGTGATAACTGAATCGCGGTTATGACACACTTGCCCCTCCCTCAAAAGATAGAAAGGCACAGTCTACGGTGCTCACTTTCTCCTTTACAAACTTCTTCCGCTGTTGTAGTTATTAGGAAATAATCGCCCTCGTCACTCCAGGGAAGTAGCACAGGGCGTCGCGGCAGAGCCTGTCCCGGCAGGGACACTCACTCAGTTCTTCCAGCAGCATTTTAAGGAAATGCTCCCATAGCAAGATACTGCAGCTGGACACAGAACGGAACACAGAACTTCATCAAGTTTGCTCCTATGAAAGCTCGCATTATTGTGTTTGTCATAAGTACATGATTCTATTGCTAATTAAGAACATCACAACCATCTCCAAACACACTGGAAAAACATCCAAGATCTCCGCATACAACTGGAATAACAGGCAATTATTATCAAACAATAGTCCTGGTCACCATAGGGGAACGGCAGCGACCTCTCATTGCATGATACTATAGTCAGAAACAGGCTAGAGAAAGGAGTAAACATATTGCTTCATGCATTCCACGGCACCTCACAAACTGTTCCCACGGCTTTCCAAACCCTAGGAAATCCTACAGGAGAGAACATGTCAAGGAACTAGAACGCTAAGCCAGGATCCGCACGTCACATGCCTGGTGTGAGTGGGAGCAACATGCAGCCCGGTGACAAACGAGATACTGCCTCCTTCATAGAGCAGCCTCCCCACTCAGGAGATAGAAGACAGAGGTGAAAGGGCTGAGGTGTAGCAGAAGGCGTCGCGGCGGAGCCGGTCCCGGCAGGGGCTCTCACTCACCGGGGCAGCGGCGGCGGGGAAGCGGCGGGCGGCGTCAGGGTCCTCGTCGAGCAGCGGCTCGGGCTCGTCGGGCGGCGGGCGGGCCGGCAGCGTGTGGCAGGCGCTGTCGGGCGACAAGCGGAGCTGGCTCTTGCGCGAGTCGGCGGTGAGCGACACCTCGTGCGAGTAGGAGCGCAGGAAGGCGCGCACGCCGTCGAGGCCCACGAAGGGCGAGGGCGGGACGGCGCGCAAGGCGCCGCTGCCCGGCGGCGGCAGCAGCTGCGAGCGGCGCCAGCGGCGCAGGCGCAGCGCCAGCAGCAGCAGCAGGAAGGCGAGGAAGAGGCAGGAGACGGCCGCCACGGCCACCACCAGCCACCGCGTCAGGCTGCCGGCCGGCTCGCCCGGCACGGCCGCCGCCGCGCTGCCCAGCTCCCGCAGCAGCTCGGCCACGCTCTCGGCCAGCACCACCGTCAGCGTGGCCGTGGCCGACAGCGCCG
Organism: Clamator glandarius; assembly: GCA_033459285.1. Lineage (NCBI taxonomy): Eukaryota > Metazoa > Chordata > Aves > Cuculiformes > Cuculidae > Clamator > Clamator glandarius. The sequence goes on along the minus strand of JAUNZM010000342.1, from coordinate 1,306,858 downwards.
GCCGCCCGTGGTCCTTCACCACCACCACCAGGCTGTGCCGCGACGCGTCGCGGGCCAGCGGCGAGCGCGCCGTGCGCACCTCGCCGCTGTGCGGCCCCACGCGGAACAGCCCCGGCTCCGTCGCCTTCCACAGCTCGTACGACAGCCACGCGTTCTGACCCGCGTCCGCGTCCACCGCCACCACCTTGGCCACCAGCGAGCCGGGCTCCCACGACCGCGACGCCAGCTCCACGCCCGACCCCGCCGAGCCCGCGCCCGCGCCCGCCGACGGCGGGTACAGCACCTGCGGCGCGTTGTCGTTCTCGTCCGCGATCTCCAGCCGCACCGACGCGTTGCTGCTCAGCGACGGCGACCCGCCGTCCTCCGCCCGCACCCACAGCTCCACCTCGCGCACCTCCTCGTAGTCGAACGAGCGCAGCGCGTACAGCGCGCCCGTCTCCGCCTCCAGCGACACGTACGACGACAGCGCCGCGCCCCGCACGCGGCCCTCCCACAGCCGGTACCGCACGCGCGCGTTCGCGCCCCAGTCCGCGTCCCGCGCCCGCACCCGCAACAGCAGCGCGCCCGCCGCGTTGTTCTCCCGCACGCGGGCGCTGTACCGCGCCTCCGAGAACACCGGCGCGTTGTCGTTCACGTCCAGCACGCGCAGCCGCAGCACCGCGCTGCTCCACCGCGGCGGCGACCCGCCGTCCGTCGCCCGCACCGTCACGTTGTACTCCGACACCTCCTCCCGGTCCAGCTCCCGCGACGTCACCACGCGGTAGTAGTCCTCGAACGAGTTCTCTAGATGGAACGGGACACCCCCATCCAGCGTGCACCGCACCTCGCCATTGGGCCCTGAGTCCCAGTCCTGGACGTGCAGCAGAGCCACCACTGTCCCTGATGGGTAGTCCTCGCAGATCTCGCTCTGCACTGACCGCACTGAAATCTCAGGTGCGTTGTCGTTAACATCTGTCACAGCGATTTCGACCTTTGCTTTGTCAGAGAGGCCACCGCCGTCATCTGCTTGTACTTCTAATTCATAATAGTGCCCTTCCTCGAAGTCCAAGTTCCTTATCAAGGAAATTGCTCCTGTCCTACTGTCTAGCTGAAAAATCTGTGAGATCTTCCCTGTGATTTTTTTCATCGAATATTTCACGTGCCCGTTGGTCCCTTCGTCGGCGTCGGTGGCCGTGAGAGTGACGAGAGTGGAGCCCACGGGCACGTCCTCCGGCACTCGCACCGCATACTCCGCCTGGCTGAACACGGGCGCGTTGTCGTTGGCGTCCAGCACGGCCACGCGGAGCCGCGCCGTGCCCGTCCGGGATGGCTCGCCGCCGTCCATCGCCCTCAGCACCAGCTCGTACGACGACGCCTCCTCCCGGTCCAGCGCCTTGGCCAGCACCAGCTCGGGACGCTCAGCCCCGCCGGGACCGGCCTGCACCGACAGCGAGAAGTGATCGTCGCCGCTCAGCTCGTAGCTCTGCACGGAATTATGTCCCAAATCCGGGTCGAGAGCCTCGGGCAGGGGAAAACGCGATCCCAGGGATGTCATCTCGGTCATTCTCAGCTCTGTTTCTGGCTCCTGGAAGCTGGGGGCGTTGTCGTTAATGTCTGTGATTTCCACTTCGACTCTGTAAACTCGCATTTCTCCCTCCACTATCACCTCACAGCGCAGCACGCATTGCTGCACACGCTCGCACAGCTGCTCCCTGTCGATCCTCTCCGCCGTCACTAAATGTCCCGTCTTCCCGTGCAGGGACAAATACTGCGTCCTGCCCTCGCACACAAGGCGGACCCCGCGTTCGCGGAGCGCCGGCATCTGCAGCGCCAGGTCCTTGGCCACGTCGCCCACGAAGGAGCCCTTGGGCATCTCCTCGGGCACCGAGTAGCGCAGCTGCCCCCACGCCGCCTCCCACGCCGCCCCCAGCACGCACCACAGCAGCGCTCGCTCCCGCCGGCCCCAGCGCCTCCCCGCCGCCCGCATCGCCGCCGCCGCCCCGCACACACCGCCCCGCCGCCGAGCCACAGCCCGCTCCGCCTCAGCCCTCCGGCTCCGCACCGCCGCTGCCGCCCGCTGCCGCCGGCCCCTCCGCCTCGCTGCACCGCGGCTCCGCACCGCGGGGACGCTCGCAGCCCGCCCGCCCGCCGAGCCAGCCCCCAGCCAGCCAGCGAGCCGCGCCGCAGCGGGCGGGGCTGCCTCCACCGCTCCCGCCTCCCGACCGCTCCTCCTCGGTCAACAGCGGCGCCCGCAGCCTCCTCCCGGCACTGCACGCACCCGGCGCTGCCCCGCAAACACCGCTCGGAACGGCCGCATCCAGACAGAGAAACTGCACCTGCCAGACACCGAGAGCCCTGTCCCGTCAGCCCCAAAGCAGAATCCCCACCAGGAATTCCACGGCTTTTCTAACAGTCCGCCTTCCATGACGTTTCCCTCACCATTCCTGAAGATCAAAGGCGCATTACACGGCCGCGCTAATTCCTCTTACCCCAACCAAGAGAACAAAGCAGTAATGGAGACCCCTCCCCCTCACACTCAGCTCACCGATTTACCACACGGGTAAGAAAACGTGTATGTAAATTAAAATATTTCTCCCAACCACGATACTCTGCAGCAACCGTTCCTGAATGGCTGGTACGAGGTGACCAAAAGAAAACGTGGTCTGAGATACAAACATGATAGTCACATACACAAAACCGCTCCCCAGAGCTACCCGGCCCATTAACCTCAGCAACAAGAACTCTTCTTGAACCACTTCAGCTCATGAGAAACACCTCCAAATTAACTGCTCCACCACCGCCGCCTGAGATCAGCTATTCAAAGGCTGAAGAAGGTGCAGTCAACACCCACCAAGGGAAACAACGAGTCTCAGGCAATGCCGAAGGAGTAGTTAGTTTATTTTGGAACGGGATGATTGCAATTATATGCTTCAGTAACGCCACAGAATTTGTGGCAATAGCATTAAAATCTTGAAAGCTCGATGTGTGTTTTTCTTGAGAGTCTACAGAAATTCGTATTTCACTGTGTTTATACACATGTATAGTTAGGCAAGTAGCCCTCCAGTCTGAATGACTATGAAACGGCTTTGATAGTCTTAAAAATGCGGGTGTAAGACGCTGGTGTTTATCATTAAACATTTATCTGATCCTTGAATCACCATGTTGGGAGTCCAAAAGGTCCTGCCGTCCCTGCAGCAGCCTTCCTCCAGAGTGGTGAGAGGGCACTCGACAGAGATGGGAAACATTCACCAGTGAGGAACCATGTGTAACTTCTCCATTCATGGAGAACATACATACAGCCGGAACGGAGATCACCCCTCAAATGCAGCCTAGGCCTTTACTACACGGGTAAAGCCACCTCTGAGTGGCCATATATGTAAAGTAAAACACAATATTAAGATTCCTTTATCGCCATTGAATTGCGATATTGTGTAAAACCTTCCTTGAATAGCGGGTAGAAGGACAACGAAAGAAAACGGGCTCTGAAATACAAACCGTTATATGGACGCACACACACAAGAGCTATCAGCGTCATTAACCTGAGCACCCGTAAAGAGGAGCCCTCAGCACGTGAAGGGAACACTCCCGAAAGAGCAACCATCTGTAAATTCTCCATTTATGGACCCATACCCATGTTTCCTTCAGAGTCTGATATCGGAAAGCCATTTACGAAGAGGTCTCCGCCGAGCAGCTCCTCCGCGGACAGGAAGGAAATAACTCCTACAGCCAGCGTCAATCCCGAGTCTATTGGATAGGATCAGCTGATCTCGATCTGCACAGTCAGGATTCGCCGTTTCTGACTCATACGATCTTAACACAAGAGTTGTAGACCAGACCCCTCCGCTGAACCTGAACCTGTGACTACCAAAGACCCAAGGAGAGCCGCGGCTGAACTGACTGCTCGGAACAGAAGGGAGACACGTCGATGTTTCATTCCTTCCCAGAAACACGGATCAGCATCCTCCATCCGTATTACATTAGAAAACACCGTGGGAAAAAAAAAAAACGGCGGTTCAAAAGGCTCAAAGAGAAGAGTCCCGGTCCTTCACGTTCAGCAGGGCCACCACCGTGCCCACCGGAGTGTCCTCGGGCACCGGGCTCCACACCGACAACACCGAGATTTCGGGCGCGTTGTCGTTCACGTCCAGCACCTCCACCTCCACCTCGCAGTGCGCCACCAGACCGCCCCCGTCCCTCGCCTCCACCAGCAGCGTGTAGCCTCGCGTGTCCTCAAAGTCCAGCGCCTCCCGCAGCGTGATCGTCCCGCTCTCCGCATCCAAGACGAACTTCTGAAGCACCTTGCCCGGCATTTTCCCGAAGCCGTAGTCGATGCGCGCGTTGGGGCCCGCGTCGGCGTCGGCGGCGGAGACGTTGAGCAGCGCCGAGCCCGGCGGCGCGTCCTCCCGCAGGCTGGCGCGGTACCGCTCCTGCGCGAACACGGGCGCGTTGTCGTTGGCGTCGGTGACGTTGATGCAGAGCTGGGCGGTGCCGCTCCGCCGCGGATCGCCGCCGTCCACAGCCGCCAGCACCAGCCGCAGGCTCTGCTGCCGCTCCCGGTCCAGCGCTCGCCGCAGCACCAGCTCCGCCAGCTTGCTGCCGTCCGGGCTCTCCTTCGCCTCCACCGCCAAGAACTCGTTCTCCTCCAGCTCGTAGCCCTGCGGCGAGTTGCTGCCCACGTCCGCGTCCTCGGCAGCGCCCAAGGCAAACCGGGAGCCGGGAGAAGTGAACTCGTTGATCTCCAGCAGCAAGGCGGCCAGCAGCTCTCGCCCCGCTGCTCGCCGCGCTCCCCCCTCCCTCGCAGCCTCTCGCCGCCCCGAGCGCAGGGGCCGCCGCAGGACAGCGAGCTCAGCGCCGCCTCTCGCCGCTGCTGCCCGCGCCGCTGCCGCTCGGGCCGGCGCCGGGCGAGCCCCCAGCCCGCGGGAGCAGGCGCTGCGGCGGCTGCGGCGCCTCGGACAACAGCGGCACCCGCAGGCGGCACCGCAGCCGCGCTCCGCTCCCCGCGCTCCTCTCCGCAACCTCGGCAGCTGCCGGGAGTCGGCGACATCGGCCACCGCATAGCGGATTCCTCCTCAGCTCGGCCGGTTTGCTCGCACCCGCGGAAAGGCGAACCAAGCAGCTCGGCTCGGCGCTGGAAACGGAGAATCCGGACGGGAAACGCGTTACCGAGCGGCGGGGAGAGCGCAGCCTTTGTGCCGCAAAGCACAGGTGAGTGCGGGTGAGTGCGAGCGGGTTGCACTGTGCAGAGTGTCTGATATATTCCAACAGCTTCTGCCATCGCTGCGGGTTGCTCTGTTGTTTCATTTCTATGAGCTCGGAAAAGCAGCAGCTCTGCTAGGGAGACGCTGTTGTCCAAAGGAAGCACCAAAGCCGACATTTTATAGGAAGAGAATCTTGGCTGTATCCATGTCATTCTACAACCTGCTGAGAATGACTGAGAGTGGGAGAACACATCGAGCCCTGTTCTCTACAACAGCCGCATCTGTATATGCTCCTAGTGTCGATCTCCTGATCACAAAGATCATCACAACCTCTGGCTCTATAACTTGGCACACAGACGTTTGGGGTGTTTTTTTTCTCCAAAAGTGCTTCGTTCAGTGAACCAGGTAAGTAAGTAGATATCTAAGAGCACTGGATGGACAGCTAAGAGGTACCCATGAACCCAGGATAGTTCGATTAACCAGTATGCTATTGTGATAACTGCAAAGGGCAGTGCTATACTCCTCCGTGATGATGAAGCCCAAACGGCATGTGACATGTCAGGTACCTTTCCCAGAGCAGCCGGACACTTGCAGAAAAAAGACAGCAAAGGAAGTCACAAGTAGAAAAGTCAGAGGGGAACAGTGGGGAAGGAATTTCCCCATGATACAAACACAGCGACATGTACTCTGCATCCACAATAGACAGAACAATCCAGTCACGGATTGACCTGAAAATGGACAGGATAAAACCCTCTTGAGTGCAAGGCCTGTGAAGAAAAGATCCTTCTCACTGCCTGTTTGTGCGATAACACCGCCGCTCAGCAACACTCACGGGAAATCACGCAGTGCAAGACTCTGCAGAAGAGACTCCGCAGCCAAACCCCGGCTCAGCACCATGGACAGGGCAGGGCACGTTAGGACCCCTGAATCGATGCAAGATCCACGGAGACCACGAGAGCGGAAACTACAGGTACAGCAGATGTTCCTAAAGCTCTTATTGCTACAAACGCGATGCCATGGATGACTAATGTGCCCGTTCACGGGGTGCTGGCGATAGCTCAGTACCCGCTTATGCCACACTCACTGCTCCTTCTAAACATACAAAGGCGCAGATTACATCATTCCGTTTATCCTTCACAAGTTTTTCCCTCGGTGGCAGTTATTAGCAAACGATCACTTGGCCACAAAGTCACTTTGGGAACAGGCCTCTCCTTTCCAGCAGGACCATTCTGACAAAGAGGTAGCCTCGCTCTGCTTCACATGGAGAAAAAGACAGGAGGACACACTACACATACTTATTAGGTATTTACACAGAATCCTGCCCTTCCTCAATGCCTGTGACTGCATTATTGAGGAATTTCTTACATGCATATCAACTCAGCGGGGCCGGGGCTCTGCCCGCTGCCAGGGCTTCGCTCCCGTGGCAAGCAGGAAGCGCACAGCCTCTGCCCATTGCCGCTCCAAGAGTGCTGGACGCCGACATACGTTGCTGGGTAGTGTTAGAGCATCTCCTCGTGTCAATAGGAACATATGTCTGCTCATATTCGGGGAGTGTAATCGAATAACTCAGCCGCTCTTAAAATTGAGCAGGAACTGTAAGAGCAAGAAAATACTTTAGAGACATGGAAGACTTTAAGAGCTTTTCAGCACTGTCAGATCTTTTTAATTCTGCTTTCTTCACCTGGAATGAGCAATAAGAAGGAACTTTTAGGTATCCTTGTACTGCATGTCCTTGAGTCAGAGTGAATAGACCATAGCAAATATTTGTGAGAGACAAAAAAATTAAATTAATATGTTCTGCTGTTCATAAGACCAAGAGGAGCTAAACATTGTGTAGAAGCACACTCAGCAGTGTGGTACAACATTACACAATGAATTGGCTTAGGGTGTCACAGTCCCACCCAGAACGGAGGCCTGCTGACCACCACTCTGAGAAGGAACCGAAAGACTGAAAGCATACAAATACTATATAGCCAGACACTAGGAGGAGAAATCATCCAAATGAGAATGGGCCATCAAAGCACTGGCTTAGGTGGAATCTCCTTCTCTCTTCCATCACGTGCACTGTTTTATAGTGATGATACTTCTGCTAGAGTCATCTTTATATGTATTCTCCTCAACAGCAAAGCAGGGAAATGACCAGCTGTTCTACAATCCCCACCAAGAGAGCTTCCACAAGTGGACAATCTGGACTTTAAACAACTGACCACTACTCTCTGAATATGACCCTCCAACCAGTTTCTTATCCACCGTGCTGAACACCCATCAAATCCATATCTCTTCAATTTGGATAGAAGGATGCACGGTGTGGTGCTAGGTACTGTTAAAGCATCTCCTTGAATCACAAGGAACACACAGCAGCAAATATTTGGGGAATATAATGAAGATATTCAGCTGCTAATAAGAAAATTGAGTGGGAATTGTAAAAGCATGAAATGACTTTAGAGTATTGTCAGGTCCTTTCAACTCTGCTGGGACACAGAATTTGCACCTGGGATGAAAATAAGAAGGAATTTTTATGTCATCTCTTTGAGTCACAGTGAACAAGCCAAACAAAACATTTCTGAAAGAAAGGGAATCCCAAACTTACAGGAAACAAAGGCATCTGTGGGGACTGCCCCTGCACCCAGAGGGCTGAAACGGATGTGACCATTCCACTGAGGATGCCAAGACTGAGCTGTACATCATGACAAAAAAAATGCAGGAGCTAGAAACCTACAGAACCTAGAGAAATGAACGGATCAGATGCAATAATACTGCTAGGCCATACACAGTGAGCAGAAGGAATTGAAACTGCATGGAACTACAACTGTGGGTCTAGTGGATGAACTATGATGAGCATCATCTTCTGTGATTCCCTCACACTGGCAGAGCTTCTCCGAGTCCTCTCCAGCCCTACACAACTTCTGGGTTTGCTTCTGACCCTCATAATTGCCAAAAACATATCATGAGAGTAAAATGCACAATGATCACACAAATAGGGGGGGCATTTGTCTCTCACCAGCATTCTGGGAAGAAATAGAAGGATTGTAAAGCACATGAATGATGAATGTCGGAACTGAAAGAGGAGCACTCATTCCACAGAGACTGGATAATATGAAACCATCAGATTCGATGGAATTCCTTCCCCAGTTTTACCACACACACTGTTCCACAGAGGTGAGATTTCTATGGCTATCAGATTTTATTTTCTCTTCCTACCAAAACCAGAACACTAATATAACGTAATATCTCCTGATTTCCACAAAATCTGCAAGAAGAGCAAGAGCTCAACACATGGCTAAACAAAGATATGACATTCCTTGTAACTACATCAACACACATAAAAATCAGAGAGAAACATCAGACCAGGAATGCAAGTCATCTTTAAAGAGAAATTATTGTCAGAGAAACTCACTGGGAAGTCTTCTCCATCTTCACCGCAGGTGTTGAAGTTCATCTCCAGAGTACCTGCAAACCACTGAGGTTACAAGCACATGTGCAACCCTCAACTCTTCCTCTGCAGTACAGAGTAAAGATGTCATTTTAAGAAACAGCTGCCAGCTCTCATCAGTTTTTCTTACTACGTGTCCTGCTCATGAAGCTACAAGTGTGAACACCTTCTACCAGAGGCCTCTTTCTCAGGCCAAGTCACCACAAACTGCTTTCACACGGCTGAGAGCTTGCCCAGGGAAGTGAGTATTCACTGAAAAACAACAATCCCAGTTTCAAAGGCAAAAGCTCTGTCCAGAGATGGGGAAAAGGCACCATGACTTTCCAGGAAACAAAGCATCAGGCTTGAAATGAAATTATTGCTCAGCCAGAACCACCTATTGTCCTTGTTGAAAGCAGCTTCTCACCCTCCTTGCTCTGTATTCTCAGCCTTTAGTTGCACCACAGACAACATCCAGTATTATGTCCTCATGTTGACCACAGAGGAAAGAGCTTGACATTCAGTGACATTTTAGGGAACCAGGCGTCTATCAAAGTCATTGTGTTGGCAGCTGAACACCTTCAAACTAAGGATAGAAACTTCTCCCCCAGCCCAACAATTCCAAAATATCTCTTCATGGTTTAAGCATTACCTGCCACAAAGCTGACCAGCTTTAGACCATATTGATAATGGAAACTGGCAGAAATGAAGGAACTGTAGCTTAACATATCAGATTGTGTCAATAAGGAAGGTACACAAGAAAGGTATCTGGCTGGGGAAAAGGCCGTGGTAGACACTCAGAATTGCTCACACACCAAAGACCACATCCACAGCTCCTCAATGTAATCTCTCTGGATGATACAACAGGGACAAGGCATAGAACCACAGATGTAGGCCTCATAGAAGAACTAGGACAAACAGAACATTTAAACCTATTTTGTAGTCACTTCAAATTATACCACAGCAAACATTTTCATCTATCGTGTCTCTGGATGGAAAGGGCTTTTTTACCTTGCCCAAATATTACACAATGCCTCTGAATGGCATGATGCACACATAATTTCTCATTATCTCAGAAGAAGAGTCACAACACACATACATGCAACGAGATTTCTCTGCTTGTAACAAGAATTCAAAGACTCGTATTATATTCTCAAGGCAAGAAGTGATGTGCAGCTCCGGTAAAGGTTCAGTCGTCAAAGATCAGCTCAAAGACAGCGTTGTCTTTCATTGGCACATTGGGCAATTTGGATGATACATGATGTGCAAATCTAAATCTAAATTGTACATCAGTGCTCAATAAGGACCATTCATGGCAAATGTTTCTCAACAGGAAAGCAAAGTGATGGACACGCAACTTGGCAAGTTGGAAGCTGTGTAGTGTGATATCCCAAACTAGGACACCTTCAGACTCCTTTTATGTAGTGCGGCATTGAAGGCTGGTATGAAGTAAAGCCTATGTTTATCTACTTGCCTTAAACATTTTGTCTGAGGACAACACTGGCTTTGGTGGGGGGACTGGATGCAGCTGTTGCTGCTACCCCCGCTACCCCCCAACCTGCTGGCTTCCAGGGCAGCCAAAAAAACACAGGTTGATGGGGGTCTGACTGGCCTTATAAAAGGACTCTCAAGGATACAGGGGTGGCAGTCTGGTTCTCACCTCCATGCTCGCTCTCACTCACACACTTGGATCAGACCAGCCTGAACCACAAGGCCTGGGCCACGTGCTCCCGAGATCATCTGCTGCCTTCGATGTGGTGATTTCTTTCCTTCTTTCTCTTTCTCTCCCCCATTACCTTATGGTGTGCATGTTGGATCGGATCCGAGGGACCTGGGTTGTTTTCTGGGATTCATTTCTGTAACTCTGGGTGGTTGCACCCTCCCGTGTCTTTGTTGTGCGCCGCAGTATCTTGGTGTGTTTATGCTTGCTGGAGCCAGAAATAAATACTGGTTTGATATTCACCCTGGGAGTGACCTTCTTGGCCTCCGGATCACCACACAGACAAATGAATCCAATTCCCTCCCGAGTCAGGGCTAGACACGAGCATGTGGCTCATGGGTCCGGGTTGCGACAACTGGGAAGTAACAGAACACAGAACATGTCTCTACCAGTACCTCCCCACACACAGCACACTAAGGACTCCCATCAAAGCCTTCACAGACTGCATGCTTCATATTCACCTTCATGAATGGGAATTTTGTGTTTGATAGGAATGGTTGGACTTGATGATCCGGTGGGTCTCTTCCAACCTGGTTATTCTATGATTCTATGATCAGCAGACAGAATCTGCTCAAACAAAAGTTGCAAAGACAACTTCTCCTAAGCAGGTGTAACATTTGACTTCTCACCATGTGCACGTGTCAAGCAAGAGGATTTCATCCAGTGACGTTCATGAAAACACACCTGAGAGTCTTGCACTGCATGTCCCAAAGCTCCCATTATGGCATCTGTCATAAGAACATAATTAAAGTCATACGTAAAAACATCACAACAACCTGCAAACACAGAGGAAGAACATCCCAGTACAGCTGGAGTGATATTTCTATGGCCCAACTTCTTTGGGAAGCAGAAACTCACATTGACTGATCCTGCAGGTGGACACTGATCAGGGAGAAGAACAAACCACATCACCTGGGATCTTCATTAGCCTCACATGAAGGACTCTCAGGACACTCTTCCTATTCCTTCACGGCTTGCAAGATGTTCTTAGACCTTCATAATCTGCAAGCACCTGACCTCAAACAGCCAGTTCAGCAGGCCATCTCACTTCATCATTTGCAGACAGATTCCATCGAAAGAAAAGCTACAAAATCTACAAGCCCTGCCAAAATGTAACTCAAGCCAACAGCAGCCCCATACCTTATACATCCCACTCCAGATGGAACACCAGGCAAGGATCCCCAGTAGTGCAGTGCTGAACAAGACTTTGCCTCCTTCGTAAACCAGCCTCCCCAGGCTGAGACAGAAGGTGGAGGGGAAAGTGTAGGTGAGCGGCAGAGGGCAGCGCAGCCGGCTAAGAAGGAGTAAAAGGAAAAGAAGAGAACTGTTCCAAAGAGAATCAGTTTGAAATGAATAGTGTTCGGTTATACCGCACTTGCTACTTTCTAAATAAACAAAACTCAACTGAAGACAGTGCTCATTTTCTCCTTCAAAAACTTCTTCCACTGTGGCAATTAGTAGCAAATAATCGCCCTGGTCACCACAGGGGAGTGGCAGCGACCTCTCGTTGCATGGTACTATAGTCAGACACGGACTAGAGAAAGGAGTAAACATAGCCCTTCATTCATTCAACAGCCCCTCACAAACAGGAAAACACCAGACTCTCTTAATAACGCAAACTTCCATTTGCTAATAACGCAGAACATACGGTCGGAAGGGCTAATGCTGAAAGGAAAAACTGCATCACATATGTCAGAGGAGGAAAAGAGAAATGAGCAACAGCAGGAGAAAAATCACAAAGACTCGCCCGAAAGAATCTCAAGACAACAGCAGCCTAAGCCTCCTGCATCAACTGGAAGGCTGAGCAAGGACCCCAGGCCGCATGATTGAAATAAGAGGCTCTGGTGATAACTCAGTTCCTGGTTATTCTTCACTCGCTACCCCCCAAAAGGCACAAACAGACAGACTACAATGTTCAGTTTCTACTTCACAAACGTCTGTGGCAGTTAGTAGTGAAGACTCGCTCGGCCACAATGTCGCTGTGAGAACAGGACACCCCTTGCCAACAAGACCATTCTCCCAGAGAGGTAGTAAATTCCTGCAAGCAATAAGGGATTCGCAGGGACGCCTGGCAATCGTCTCCCAGTTGAGGATTAAGAAAATCCAGCGTGGAAAACACGCTCCATTCTGATACACAACCAGTGACCCTGCTGTCAGCGCTGCCTAAGGAGCAAACGGTGAGAGGAACTTTTACACGAGACCCGTACAAGAGCCGCCCCAAAGCAGGCACTGGCGGCTCCATGTAATTTCTAATAACGGCTTCCATACACCCAGCGTAACGACGGTTAAATGAAAAAGCTACGTAACGAGAGACGTGAATGAAAGACGCACTTGAGAAAAAAAAAATACTCAACTAACACTCTGTTCTCGATAGAAACAGTTGTGTATTTGTCACAGTCCCATCCTATCAGTAAAACTGGCCACAAGCTGGTAAGAAGCACAAGAAAAAGAACCTTCCTAACGAGCACCGTTATTAGTTCATCCAGGACTGCTGGAAGATGATGGAAAGGGGTTTGGCCAGCACATCTGCCAGTTCCCTCAAAACTCTTGGGTGGACTCCATCCGGCCCCATAGACTTGTGGGCATCTAGCTGGGCAAGCAAGTCTCTAACCACCTCCTCTTGGACCTTGGGAATCTCATACTTCTCATCCAACCCTTGGAGTTGTGCACAGAGGGAACAATTTTCCTTACTGTTAAAGACTGAGGCAAAGTAGGCATCGAGCACTTCAGCCTTGTCTTTGTCCCCTGTTACTGTTGTTCCCTCTGCATCTACCAGGGACTGGAGATTCTCCCTAGCCCTCCTTTTGCTGTTGACGTATTTGTAGAAAAACTTTTTGTTGTCTTTCACAGTCTTGGCCAATCGCAAATCAGAATCATCACAATGACCAAGGAAAGACGTTCATTCATGCTGTAAGGAAAGGGCCACAACATAGTATTCTTGATAATGGCTCTTAGAGGAGATATATAATGAAGGTGTTTAGCAGGGAATGACAAATCAGTTGCACATCCCAAGGTTCCCATTATGGCATTTGTCATAAGAACACAATTAAACTGATAGGTAAAACCATCACAGCAACCTGCAAACACAGAGGAAGAATCTCCCAGGACTCACAGCAGAGCTGGAGTAACACTTCTGTGGATCAACTCCTTTGGGAAGCAGAAACTCACATTGTCTGATCCTGCAGGTGGACACTGAACAGGGAGAAGAACAAGCCGCGTGACCTGGGTTCTTCAGTAGGCCCACATGCACAACTCTCAGGACTCCCTTTCCCATTCCTTCATAGCTTGCATGTTGTTCTTTGACCCTCATGATTTGCAGGCAACTGACCTCAAAGAGCCAGTTCCCCAAACCATTTCATTTCATCATTTGCAGACAGATTCCATTGCGAAAAAAAAAAGAGAACATTTCCTTTACCATGAATAGTATTTTACTTCCTACCAGATATAGTTGGCAAGCAAGAGAATTAATTCCTGTACATTCTCCTCCAGGCAGTGGCAGATGGAAGATCATTTTTCCCTTCTTGCAACAATTCTTTGGGAACATCAAATTCACAATGCATGATGCCACAGCTGGACATCAAACACGGAAAGGAGCAAACAGATCTCTTGGATCCCTCAACAGCCCCTCACAAACAACTCCTACAACTCTCATCTCCAACCCTTCACAACTTTCTTTATGGCATTTTTTTTGACACTTATATTTAGCAAGCACATGGCAGCTAACAGCCATTTCCCCAAACCATATTTCCTCATCAGGCACCAGGATCACCCACAGACTTCATACAGGTATCTTTACTTCTCTGTACTAAGAAGGAAGAGGCATTCTCCTGTAACTCCATTTCAGAGAAAAAAAATCAGAATATCAAATGCAGTTCTCAAGGAGAGAACAGGTCAGCGAACAGCATGGAACACAGGAACAATGGAGCAAAACTACAAAACCCCACCAAAATGTAACTCAAGCCAATGAGCAATGATCCTCTGTAGCGAGGACCTAAAGGAGGTTTTGCCTTCCTTGTAACTAGGCCTCCACCTGCCAAAGACAAAAGGCAGCTGGGAAAGGAAAGGCAACGAGAGAAGTTAGCGGATGATGGACATGAGGAAAAAAATTCCTCAACAAAAACACTGTTATCAACAAAAACCATTGTGTACGTGTGCAGGATGATAAGAAGCACAAGAGCACCGTTATTAAGAATACACAGAAGGCACTGCTCTCAAAAGTGATAAACAATGTAAGACCAAATGCGGAGACCTGCAGGAACAGATCATGGAACAAAACAAGGAAGAAAGTGGCACCAAAACTAAGGAAACTTGTATAGGGGCAATTATTGTCCCTTTTCAAGATGATCTCATCCTACTTATGCATGTTGGCTGTCTGAAAGATATCTGACCTACTAATAATGCAAACCTATATGTCTAATAATAAAAAATTAAACTAAACCCAGTATCAGACAGGTCAGAGGAAAAAACAAGCAACTACCTAGAGCGTAATAAACACAAAGACAAATCCAAACAAAACTCAGGCCAACACAATCTCCATTACTCCTGACTCCTACACCGACTGTTCCACAGAGCAAAAGGCATTGGTGATAACTGAATCACGGTTATGACACACTTGCTGCTCCCTCAAAAGATAGAAAGGCACAGTCTACAGTGCTCACTTTCTCCTTTACAAACTTCTTCCGCTGTTGTAGTTATTAGGAAATAATCGCCCTAGTCACTCCAGGGAAGTAGCACAGGGCGTCGCGGCAGAGCCTGTCCCGGCAGGGACACTCACTCAATTCTTCCAGCAGCATTTTAAGGAAATGCTCCCATAGCAAGATACTGCAGCTGGACACAGAACGGAACACAGAACTTCATCAAGTTTGCTCCTATGAAAGCTCGCATTATTGTGTTTGTCATAAGTACATGATTCTATTGCTAATTAAGAACATCACAACCATCTCCAAACACACTGGAAAAACATCCAAGATCTCCGCATACAACCGGAATAACAGGCAATTATTATCAAACAATCGTCCTGGTCACCATAGGGGAGCGGCAGCGACCTCTCATTGCATGATACTATAGTCAGAAACAGGCTAGAGAAAGGAGTAAACATATTGCTTCATGCATTCCACGGCACCTCACAAACTGTTCCCACGGCTTTCCAAACCCTAGGAAATCCTACAGGAGAGAACATGTCAAGGAACTAGAACGCTAAGCCAGGATCCGCACGTCACATGCCTGGTGTGAGTGGGAGCAACATGCAGCGCGGTGACAAACGAGATACTGCCTCCTTCATAGAGCAGCCTCCCCACTCAGGAGATAGAAGACAGAGGTGAAAGGGCTGAGGAGCAGCAGAAGGCGTCGCGGCGGAGCCGGTCCCGGCAGGGGCTCTCACTCACCGGGGCAGCGGCGGCGGGGAAGCGGCGGGCGGCGTCAGGGTCCTCGTCGAGCAGCGGCTCGGGCTCGTCGGGCGGCGGGCGGGCCGGCAGCGTGTGGCAGGCGCTGTCGGGCGACAAGCGGAGCTGGCTCTTGCGCGAGTCGGCGGTGAGCGACACCTCGTGCGAGTAGGAGCGCAGGAAGGCGCGCACGCCGTCGAGGCCCACGAAGGGCGAGGGCGGGACGGCGCGCAAGGCGCCGCTGCCCGGCGGCGGCAGCAGCTGCGAGCGGCGCCAGCGGCGCAGGCGCAGCGCCAGCAGCAGCAGCAGGAAGGCGAGGAAGAGGCAGGAGACGGCCGCCACGGCCACCACCAGCCACCGCGTCAGGCTGCCGGCCGGCTCGCCCGGCACGGCCGCCGCCGCGCTGCCCAGCTCCCGCAGCAGCTCGGCCACGCTCTCGGCCAGCACCACCGTCAGCGTGGCCGTGGCCGACAGCGCCGGCCGCCCGTGGTCCTTCACCACCACCACCAGGCTGTGCCGCGACGCGTCGCGGGCCAGCGGCGAGCGCGCCGTGCGCACCTCGCCGCTGTGCGGCCCCACGCGGAACAGCCCCGGCTCCGTCGCCTTCCACAGCTCGTACGACAGCCACGCGTTCTGACCCGCGTCCGCGTCCACCGCCACCACCTTGGCCACCAGCGAGCCGGGCTCCCACGACCGCGACGCCAGCTCCACGCCCGACCCCGCCGAGCCCGCGCCCGCGCCCGCCGACGGCGGGTACAGCACCTGCGGCGCGTTGTCGTTCTCGTCCGCGATCTCCAGCCGCACCGACGCGTTGCTGCTCAGCGACGGCGACCCGCCGTCCTCCGCCCGCACCCACAGCTCCACCTCGCGCACCTCCTCGTAGTCGAACGAGCGCAGCGCGTACAGCGCGCCCGTCTCCGCCTCCAGCGACACGTACGACGACAGCGCCGCGCCCCGCACGCGGCCCTCCCACAGCCGGTACCGCACGCGCGCGTTCGCGCCCCAGTCCGCGTCCCGCGCCCGCACCCGCAACAGCAGCGCGCCCGCCGCGTTGTTCTCCCGCACGCGGGCGCTGTACCGCGCCTCCGAGAACACCGGCGCGTTGTCGTTCACGTCCAGCACGCGCAGCCGCAGCACCGCGCTGCTCCACCGCGGCGGCGACCCGCCGTCCGTCGCCCGCACCGTCACGTTGTACTCCGACACCTCCTCCCGGTCCAGCTCCCGCGACGTCACCACGCGGTAGTAGTCCTCGAACGACTTCTCCAGGCGGAACGGGAGTTTATCGGCTATGCTGCACCGCACCTCGCCGTTGGGTCCTGAGTCCTTGTCCCGTACGTACAGCAGGGCAACCACCGTTCCCAGCGAGGCATCCTCAGATATCTCGTTAATCGCCGATCGCACTGAAATCACGGGCAAGTTGTCATTGACGTCTGTCAAGGTGATCGAGATTTTCGCTGTGTCTGAAAGGCCACCACCATCCCGTGTCTGCACCTCCAGTTCGTAGTAGTCCCCTTCCTCGAAGTCCAGGCTCTGCAAGAGTGAAATCGCTCCCGTTGCAGAGTCCAGCTGGAAAATCTGTGAGACTTTTTCTGTGATTTTCTTCATCGAGTATTTCACTTGACCATTAGTCCCCTCGTCGGCGTCGGTGGCCGTGATGGTGACGAGGGTGGAGCCCACGGGCACGTCCTCCGGCACTCGCACCGCATACTCCGCCTGGCTGAACACGGGCGCGTTGTCGTTGGCGTCCAGCACGGCCACGCGGAGCCGCGCCGTGCCCGTCCGGGATGGCTCGCCGCCGTCCATCGCCCTCAGCACCAGCTCGTACGACGCCGCCTCCTCCCGGTCCAGCGCCTTGGCCAGCACGAGCTCGGGACGCTCAGCCCCGCCGGGACCCGCCTGCACCGACAGCGAGAAGTGATCGTCGCCGCTCAGCTCGTAGCTCTGCAGCGAATTCTGCCCCAAGTCCGGGTCGAGAGCCTCGGGCAGGGGAAACCGCGATCCCGGTGCTGTCGTCTCACTTATTTTCTCCTCCAGCTCCACATCCTTGAAGCTGGGGGCGTTGTCGTTAATGTCCGTGACTTCCACTTCGATTCTGTAAACCTGCATTTCTCCCTCCACTATCACCTCACAGCGCAGCACGCATTGCTGCACACGCTCGCACAGCTGCTCCCTGTCGATCCTCTCCGCCGTCACTAAATGTCCCGTCTTCCCGTGCAGGGACAAATACTGCGTCCTGCCCTCGCACACAAGGCGGACCCCGCGTTCGCGGAGCGCCGGCATCTGCAGCGCCAGGTCCTTGGCCACGTCGCCCACGAAGGAGCCCTTGGGCATCTCCTCGGGCACCGAGTAGCGCAGCTGCCCCCACGCCGCCTCCCACACCGCCCCCAGCACGCACCACAGCAGCGCTCGCTCCCGCCGGCCCCAGCGCCTCCCCGCCGCCCGCATCGCCGCCGCCGCCCCGCACACACCGCCCCGCCGCCGAGCCACAGCCCGCTCCGCCTCAGCCCTCCGGCTCCGCACCGCCGCTGCCGCCCGCTGCCGCCGGCCCCTCCGCCTCGCTGCACCGCGGCTCCGCACCGCGGGGACGCTCGCAGCCCGCCCGCCCGCCGAGCCAGCCCCCAGCCAGCCAGCGAGCCGCGCCGCAGCGGGCGGGGCTGCCTCCACCGCTCCCGCCTCCCGACCGCTCCTCCTCGGTCAACAGCGGCGCCCGCAGCCTCCTCCCGGCACTGCACGCACCCGGCGCTGCCCCGCAAACACCGCTCGGAACGGCCGCATCCAGACAGAGAAACTGCACCTGCCAGACACCGAGAGCCCTGTCCCGTCAGCCCCAAAGCAGAATCCCCACCAGGAATTCCACGGCTTTTCTAACAGTCCGCCTTCCATGACGTTTCCCTCACCATTCCTGAAGATCAAAGGCGCATTACACGGCCGCGCTAATTCCTCTTACCCCAACCAAGAGAACAAAGCAGTAATGGAGACCCCTCCCCCTCACACTCAGCTCACCGATTTACCACACGGGTAAAAAAACATGTATGTAAATTAAAATATTTCTCCCAACCACGATACTCTGCAGCAACCGTTCCTGAATGGCTGGTACGAGGTGACCAAAAGAAAACGTGGTCTGAGATACAAACAGGATAGTCACATACACAAAACCGCTCCCCAGAGCTACCCGGCCCATTAACCCCAGCAACAAGAACTCTCCTTGAACCACTTCAGTTCATAAGAAACACCTCCAAATTAACCGCTCCACCACCGCCGCCTGAGATCAGATATTTAAAGGCTGAAGAAGGTGCGGTCAATCCTCACCAAGGGAAACAACGAGTCTCAGGCAATGCCGAAGGAGTAGTTAGTTTATTTTGGAACGGGATGATTGCAATTATATGCTTCAGTAACGCCACAGAACTTGTGGCAATAGCATTAAAATCTTGAAAGATCGATGTGTGTTTTTCTTGAGAGTCTACAGAAATTCCTATTTCACAGTGTTTATACACATGTATAGTTATGTAAGTAGCCCTCCAGTCTGAATGACCATGAAACTGCTTTGATAGTCTTAAAAATGCGGGTGTAAGACGCTGATGTTTATCATTAAACATTTATCTGATCCTTGAATCACCATGTTGGGAGGAAATCTTGTCCAAAAGGTCCTGCCGTCCCTGCAGCAGCCTTCCTCCAGAGTGGTGAGAGGGCACTCGACGGAGGTGGGAAACATTCACCAGTGAGGAACCATGTGTAACTTCTCCATTCATGGAGAACATACATACAGCCGGAACGGAGATCAGCCCTCAATTGCAGCCTAGGCCTTTACTACACGGGTAAAGCCACCTCTGAGTGGCCATATATGTAAAGTAAAACACAATATTAAGATTCCTTTATCGCCACTGAATTGCGATATTGTGTAAAACCTTCCTTGAATAGCGGGTAGAAGGACAACGAAAGAAAACGGGCTCTGAAATACAAACCGTTATATGGACGCACACACACAAGAGCTATCAGCGTCATTAACCTGAGCACCCGTAAAGAGGAGCCCTCAGCACGTGAAGGGAACACTCCCGAAAGAGCAACCATCTGTAAATTCTCCATTTATGGACCCATACCCATGTTTTCCTTCAGAGTCTGATATCGGAAAGCCATTTACGAAGAGGTCTCCGCCGAGCAGCTCCTCCGCGGACAGGAAGGAAATAACTCCTACAGCCAGCGTCAATCCCGAGTCTATTGGATAGGATCAGCTGATCTCGATCTGCACAGTCAGGATTCGCCGTTTCTGACTCATACGATCTTAACACAAGAGTTGTAGACCAGACCCCTCCGCTGAACCTGAACCTGTGACTACCAAAGACCCAAGGAGAGCCGCGGCTGAACTGACTGCTCGGAACAGAAGGGAGACACGTCGATGTTTCATTCCTTCCCAGAAACACGGATCAGCATCCTCCATCCGTATTACATTAGAAAACACCGTGGGGAAAAAAAAAAAACGGCGGTTCAAAAGGCTCAAAGAGAAGAGTCCCGGTCCTTCACGTTCAGCAGGGCCACCACGTGCCCACCGGAGCGTCCTCGGGCACCGGGCTCCACACCGACAACACCGAGATTTCGGGCGCGTTGTCGTTCACGTCCAGCACCTCCACCTCCACCTCGCAGTGCGCCACCAGACCGCCCCCGTCCCTCGCCTCCACCAGCAGCGTGTAGCCTCGCGTGTCCTCAAAGTCCAGCGCCTCCCGCAGCGTGATCGTCCCGCTCTCCGCATCCAAGACGAACTTCTGAAGCACCTTGCCCGGCATTTTCCCGAAGCCGTAGTCGATGCGCGCGTTGGGGCCCGCGTCGGCGTCGGCGGCGGAGACGTTGAGCAGCGCCGAGCCCGGCGGCGCGTCCTCCCGCAGGCTGGCGCGGTACCGCTCCTGCGCGAACACGGGCGCGTTGTCGTTGGCGTCGGTGACGTTGATGCAGAGCTGGGCGGTGCCGCTCCGCCGCGGATCGCCGCCGTCCACAGCCGCCAGCACCAGCCGCAGGCTCTGCTGCCGCTCCCGGTCCAGCGCTCGCCGCAGCACCAGCTCCGCCAGCTTGCTGCCGTCCGGGCTCTCCTTCGCCTCCACCGCCAAGAACTCGTTCTCCTCCAGCTCGTAGCCCTGCGGCGAGTTGCTGCCCACGTCCGGGTCCTCGGCAGCGCCCAAGGCAAACCGGGCGCCGGGAGAAGTGAACTCGTTGATCTCCGGCAGCAAGGCGGCCAGCAGCTCTCGCCCCGCTGCTCGCCGCGCTCCCCCCTCCCTCGCAGCCTCTCGCCGCCCCGAGCGCAGGGGCCGCCGCAGGACAGCGAGCTCAGCGCCGCCTCTCGCCGCTGCTGCCCGCGCCGCTGCCGCTCGGGCCGGCGCCGGGCGAGCCCCCAGCCCGCGGGAGCAGGCGCTGCGGCGGCTGCGGCGCCTCGGACAACAGCGGCACCCGCAGGCGGCACCGCAGCCGCGCTCCGCTCCCCGCGCTCCTCTCCGCAACCTCGGCAGCTGCCGGGAGTCGGCGACATCGGCCACCGAATAGCGGATTCCTCCTCAGCTCGGCCGGTTTGCTCGCACCCGCGGAAAGGCGAACCAAGCAGCTCGGCTCGGCGCTGGAAACGGAGAATCCGGACGGGAAACGCGTCACCGAGCGGCGGGGAGAGCGCAGCCTTTGTGCCGCAAAGCACAGGTGAGTGCGGGTGAGTGCGAGCGGGTTGCACTGTGCAGAGTGTCTGATATATTCCAACAGCTTCTGCCATCGCTGCGGGTTGCTCTGTTGTTTCATTTCTATGAGCTCGGAAAAGCAGCAGCTCTGCTAGGGAGACGCTGTTGTCCAAAGGAAGCACCAAAGCCGACATTTTATAGGAAGAGAATCTTGGCTGTATCCATGTCATTCTACAAGCTGCTGAGAATGACTGAGAGTGGGAGAACACATCGAGCCCTGTTCTCTACAACAGCCGCATCTGTATATGCTCCTAGTGTCGATCTCCTGATCACAAAGATCATCACAACCTCTGGCTCTATAACTTGGCACACAGACATTTTGGGTGTTTTTTTTCTCCAAAAGTGCTTCGTTCAGTGAACCAGGTAAGTAAGTAGATATCTAAGAGCACTGGATGGACAGCTAAGAGGTACCCATGAACCCAGGATAGTTCGATTAACCAGTATGCTATTGTGATAACTGCAAAGGGCAGTGCTATACTCCTCCGTGGTGATGAAGCCCAAACGGCATGTGACATGTCAGGTACCTTTCCCAGAGCAGCCGGACACTTGCAGAAAAAAGACAGCAAAGGAAGTCACAAGTAGAAAAGTCAGAGGGGAACAGTGGGGAAGGAATTTCCCCATGATACAAACACAGCGACATGTACTCTGCATCCACAATAGACAGAACAATCCAGTCACGGATTGACCTGAAAATGGACAGGATAAAACCCTCTTGAGTGCAAGGCCTGTGAAGAAAAGATCCTTCTCACTGCCTGTTTGTGCGATAACACCGCCGCTCAGCAACACTCACGGGAAATCACGCAGTGCAAGACTCTGCAGAAGAGACTCCGCAGCCAAACCCCGGCTCAGCACCATGGACAGGGCAGGGCACGTTAGGACCCCTGAATCGATGCAAGATCCACGGAGACCACGAGAGCGGAAACTACAGGTACAGCAGATGTTCCTAAAGCTCTTATTGCTACAAGCACGATGCCATGGATGACTAATGTGCCCGTTCACAGGGTGCTGGCGATAGCTCAGTACCCGCTTATGCCACACTCACTGCTCCTTCTAAACATACAAAGGCACAGATTACATCATTCCGTTTATCCTTCACAAGTTTTTCCCTCGGTGGCAGTTATTAGCAAACGATCACTTGGCCACAAAGTCACTTTGGGAACAGGCCTCTCCTTTCCAGCAGGACCATTCTGACAAAGAGGTAGCCTCGCTCTGCTTCACATGGAGAAAAAGACAGGAGGACACACTACACATACTTATTAGGTATTTACACAGAATCCTGCCCTTCCTCAATGCCTGTGACTGCATTATTGAGGAATTTCTTACATGCATATCAACTCAGCGGGGCCGGGGCTCTGCCCGCTGCCAGGGCTTCGCTCCCGTGGCAAGCAGGAAGCGCACAGCCTCTGCCCATTGCCGCTCCAAGAGTGCTGGACGCCGACATACGTTGCTGGGTAGTGTTAGAGCATCTCCTCGTGTCAATAGGAACATACGTCTGCTCATATTCGGGGAGTGTAATCGAATAACTCAGCCGCTCTTAAAATTGAGCAGGAACTGTAAGAGCAAGAAAATACTTTAGAGACATGGAAGACTTTAAGAGCTTTTCAGCACTGTCAGATCTTTTTAATTCTGCTTTCTTCACCTGGAATGAGCAATAAGAAGGAACTTTTAGGTATCCTTGTACTGCATGTCCTTGAGTCAGAGTGAATAGACCATAGCAAATATTTGTGAGAGACAAAAAAATTAAATTAATATGTTCTGCTGTTCATAAGACCAAGAGGAGCTAAACATTGTGTAGAAGCACACTCAGCAGTGTGGTACAACATTACACAATGAATTGGCTTAGGGTGTCACAGTCCCACCCAGAACGGAGGCCTGCTGACCACCACTCTGAGAAGGAACCGAAAGACTGAAAGCACACAAATACTATATAGCCAGACACTAGGAGGAGAAATCATCCAAATGAGAATGGGCCATCAAAGCACTGGCTTAGGTGGAATCTCCTTCTCTCTTCCATCACGTGCACTGTTTTATAGTGATGATACTTCTGCTAGAGTCATCTTTATATGTATTCTCCTCAACAGCAAAGCAGGGAAATGACCAGCTGTTCTACAATCCCCACCAAGAGAGCTTCCACAAGTGGACAATCTGGACTTTAAACAACTGACCACTACTCTCTGAATATGACCCTCCAACCAGTTTCTTATCCACCGTGCTGAACACCCATCAAATCCATATCTCTTCAATTTGGATAGAAGGATGCACAGTGTGGTGCTAGGTGCTGTTAAAGCATCTCCTTGAATCACAAGGAACACACAGCAGCAAATATTTGGGGAATATAATGAAGATATTCAGCTGCTAATAAGAAAATTGAGTGGGAATTGTAAAAGCATGAAATGACTTTAGAGTATTGTCAGGTCCTTTCAACTCTGCTGGGACACAGAATTTGCACCTGGGATGAAAATAAGAAGGAATTTTTATGTCATCTCTTTGAGTCACAGTGAACAAGCCAAACAAAACATTTCTGAAAGAAAGGGAATCCCAAACTTACAGGAAACAAAGGCATCTGTGGGGACTGCCCCTGCACCCAGAGGGCTGAAACGGATGTGACCATTCCACTGAGGATGCCAAGACTGAGCTGTACATCATGACAAAAAAAATGCAGGAGCTAGAAATCTACAGAACCTAGAGAAATGAACGGATCAGATGCAATAATACTTCTAGGCCATACACAGTGAGCAGAAGGAATTGAAACTGCATGGAACTACAACTGTGGGTCTAGTGGATGAACTATGATGAGCATCATCTTCTATGATTCCCCCACACTGGCAGAGCTTCTCCGAGTCCTCTCCAGCCCTACACAACTTCTGGGTTTGCTTCTGACCCTCATAATTGCCAAAAACATATCATGAGAGTAAAATGCACAATGATCACACAAATAGGGGGGGCATTTGTCTCTCACCAGCATTCTGGGAAGAAATAGAAGGATTGTAAAGCACATGAATGATGAATGTCGGAACTGAAAGAGGAGCACTCATTCCACAGAGACTGGATAATATGAAACCATCAGATTCGATGGAATTCCTTCCCCAGTTTTACCACACACAATGTTCCACAGAGGTGAGATTTCTATGGCTATCAGATTTTATTTTCTCTCCCTACCAAAACCAGAACACTAATATAACGTAATATCTCCTGATTTCCACAAAATCTGCAAGAAGAGCAAGAGCTCAACACATGGCTAAACAAAGATATGACATTCCTTGTAACTACATCAACACACATAAAAATCAGAGAGAAACATCAGACCAGGAATGCAAGTCATCTTTAAAGAGAAATTATTGTCAGAGAAACTCACTGGGAAGTCTTCTCCATCTTCACCGCAGGTGTTGAAGTTCATCTCCAGAGTACCTGCAAACCACTGAGGTTACAAGCACATGTGCAACCCTCAACTCTTCCTCTGCAGTACAGAGTAAAGATGTCATTTTAAGAAACAGCTGCCAGCTCTCATCAGTTTTTCTTACTACGTGTCCTGCTCATGAAGCTACAAGTGTGAACACCTTCTACCAGAGGCCTCTTTCTCAGGCCAAGTCACCACAAACTGCTTTCACATGGCTGAGAGCTTGCCCAGGGAAGTGAGTATTCACTGAAAAACAACAATCCCAGTTTCAAAGGCAAAAGCTCTGTCCAGAGATGGGGAAAAGGCACCATGACTTTCCAGGAAACAAAGCATCAGGCTTGAAATGAAATTATTGCTCAGCCAGAACCACCTATTGTCCTTGTTGAAAGCAGCCTCTCACCCTCCTTGCTCTGTATTCTTAGCCTTTAGTTGCACCACAGACAACATCCAGTATTATGTCCTCATGTTGACCACAGAGGAAAGAGCTTGACATTCAGTGACCTTTCAGGGAACCAGGCGTCTATCAAAGTCATTGTGTTGGCAGCTGAACACCTTCAAACTATGGATAGAAACTTCTCCCCCAGCCCAACAATTCCAAAATATCTCTTCATGGTTTAAGTGTTACCTGCCACAAAGCTGACCAGCTTTAGACCATATTGATAATGGAAACTGGCAGAAATGAAGGAACTGTAGCTTAACATATCAGTTTGTGTCAATAAGGAAGGTACACAAGAAAGGTATCTGGCTGGGGAAAAGGCCGTGGTAGACACTCAGAATTGCTCACACACCAAAGACCACATCCACAGCTCCTCAATGTAACCTCTCTGGACGATACAACAGGGACAAGGCATAGAACCACAGAAGTAGGCCTCATAGAAGAACTAGGACAAACAGAACATTTAAACCTATATTGTAGTCACTTCAAATTATACCACAGCAAACATTTTCATCTAGCGTGTCTCTGGATGGAAAGGGCTTTTTTACCTTGCCCAAATATTACACAATGCCTCTGAATGGAATGATGCACACTTAATTTCTCATTATCTCAGAAGAAGAGTCACAACACAGGTGCATGCAACGAGATTTCTCTGCTTGTAACAAGAATTCAAAGACTCGTATTATATTCTCAAGGCAAGAAGTGATGTGCAGCTCCGGTAAAGGTTCAGTCGTCAAAGATCAGCTCAAAGACAGCGTTGTCTTTCATTGGCACATTGGGCAATTTGGATGATACATGATGTGCAAATCTAAATCTAAATTGTACATCAGTGCTCAATAAGGACCATTCACGGCAAGTGTCTCTCAACAGGAAAGCAAAGTGATGGACACGCAACTTGGCAAGTTGGAAGTTGTGTAGTGTGATATCCCAAACTAGGACACCTTCAGACTCCTTTTATGTAGTGCGGCATTGAAGGCTGGTATAAAGTAAAGCCTATGTTTATCTACTTGCCTTAAACATTTTGTCTGAGGACAACACTGGCTTTGGTGGGGGGACTGGATGCAGCTGTTGCTGCTACCCCCGCTACCCCCCAACCTGCTGGCTTCCAGGGCAGCCAAAAAAACACAGGTTGATGGGGGTCTGACTGGCCTTATAAAAGGACTCTCAAGGATACAGGGGTGGCAGTCTGGTTCTCACCTCCATGCTCGCTCTCACTCACACACTTGGATCAGACCAGCCTGAACCACAAGGCCTGGGCCACGTGCTCCCGAGATCATCTGCTGCCTTCGATGTGGTGATTTCTTTCCTTCTTTCTCTTTCTCTCCCCCATTACCTTATGGTGTGCATGTTGGATCGGATCCGAGGGACCTGGGTTGTTTTCTGGGATTCATTTCTGTAACTCTGGGTGGTTGCACCCTCCCGTGTCTTTGTTGTGCGCCGCAGTATCTTGGTGTGTTTATGCTTGCTGGAGCCAGAAATAAATACTGGTTTGATATTCACCCTGGGAGTGACCTTCTTGGCCTCCGGATCACCACACAGACAAATGAATCCAATTCCCTCCCGAGTCAGGGCTAGACACGAGCATGTGGCTCATGGGTCCGGGTTGCGACAACTGGGAAGTAACAGAACACAGAACATGTCTCTACCAGTAACTCCCCACACACAGCACACTAAGGACTCCCATCAAAGCCTTCACAGACTGCATGCTTCATATTCACCTTCATGAATGGGAATTTTGTGTTTGATAGGAATGGTTGGACTTGATGATCCAGTGGGTCTCTTCCAACCTGGTTATTCTATGATTCTATGATCAGCAGACAGAATCTGCTCAAACAAAAGTTGCAAAGACAACTTCTCCTAAGCAGGTGTAACATTTGACTTCTCACCATGTGCACGTGTCAAGCAAGAGCATTTCATCTAGTGACGTTCATGAAAACACACCTGAGAGTCTTGCACTGCATGTCCCAATGCTCCCATTATGGCATCTGTCATAAGAACATAATTAAAGTCATACGTAAAAACATCACAACAACCTGCAAACACAGAGGAAGAACATCCCAGTGCAGCTGGAGTGATATTTCTATGGCCCAACTTCTTTGGGAAGCAGAAACTCACATTGACTGATCCTGCAGGTGGACACTGATCAGGGAGAAGAACAAACCACATCACCTGGGATCTTCATTAGCCTCACATGAAGGACTCTCAGGACACTCTTCCTATTCCTTCACGGCTTGCAAGATGTTCTTAGACCTTCATAATTTGCAAGCACCTGACCTCAAACAGCCAGTTCAGCAGGCCATCTCACTTCATCATTTGCAGACAGATTCCATCGAAAGAAAAGCTACAAAATCTACAAGCCCTGCCAAAATGTAACTCAAGCCAACAGCAGCCCCATACCTTATACATCCCGCTCCAGATGGAACACCAGGCAAGGATCCCCAGTAGTGCAGTGCTGAACAAGACTTTGCCTCCTTCGTAAACCAGCCTCCCCAGGCTGAGACAGGAGGTGGAGGGGAAAGTGTAGGGGAGCGGCAGAGGGCAGCGCGGCCGGCTCAGAAGGAGTAAAAGGAAAAGAAGAGAACCGTTCCAACGAGAATCAGTTTGAAATGAATAGTGTTCGGTTATACCGCACTTGCTGCTTTCTAAATAAACAAAAACCCACTGAAGACAGCGCTCATTTTCTCCTTCACAAACTTCTTCTACTGTGGCAATTATTAGCAAATAATCGCCCTGGTCACCACAGGGGAGTGGCAGCGACCTCTCATTGCATGGTACTATAGTCAGACACGGACTAGAGAAAGGAGTAAACATAGCCCTTCATTCATTCAACAGCCCCTCACAAACAGGAAAACACCAGACTCTCTTAATAACGCAAACTTCCATTTGCTAATAATGCAGAACATACGGTCGGAAGGGCTAATGCTGAAAGGAAAAACTGCATCCAGTTGAGGATTAAGAACCTCCAGCGTGGAAAACACGCTCCATTCTGATACACATGTAATTTCTAATAACGGCTTCCATACACCCAGCGTAACGACGGTTAAATGAAAAAGCTACGTAACGAGAGATGTGAAGGAAAGACGCACTTGAGAAAAAAATACTCAACTAACACTCTGTTCTCGATAGAAACAGTTGTGTACTTGTCACAGTCCCATCCTATCAGCAAAACTGGCCACAAGCTGGTAAGAAGCACAAGAAAAAGAACCTTCCTAACGAGCACCGTTATTAGGAATACGAAGAACGCGCTGCTTTCAATAACAATACACATTATAAGGTCAAGTGCGGAGACCTGGGGGAGCAGATCAGGGTACGAAACAAACAAAAGGCGGCATCAAAACTACAAAGCAATAACCCTTCACGGAAACTTGTAAACGGCCCATTAATGTCCCGTTTCAAATCGATCACATCCTAATTACTCACCTTGGATGTAGAAAAGATGCCTGACCCTGCAAATAACGCAAACCTCCATTTCCTAAAGATTAAATATATCCATTCGGAAAAGCTGAACGTAGAAGGAAAACCGGTATCGCACATGTCAGAGGATAAAACGAGAAACTACCTGGAGCGTGATAAACACTAAGACCCGTCCGAACGAATCTCAGACCAACAGCAGCCCAGCTTCCCCCGAGCAACCTGACACCTGCCGGGAGCAAGAGCAACTGGTGATAACTGAGGTCCAGTTCTGCCACACTCCCTAATTCCTAAATAAATACGGCACGCAATGCAGCGCTGACTTTCTCCTTCACAAATTTCTTCCACTGCGTCGGTTATTAGCAAACCATCACCCCGGTCACCCCAGGGAAGCAGCAGAAGGCGTCGCGGCGGAGCCGGTCCCGGCAGGGGCTCTCACTCACCGGGGCAGCGGCGGCGGGGAAGCGGCGGGCGGCGTCAGGGTCCTCGTCGAGCAGCGGCTCGGGCTCGTCGGGCGGCGGGCGGGCCGGCAGCGTGTGGCAGGCGCTGTCGGGCGACAAGCGGAGCTGGCTCTTGCGCGAGTCGGCGGTGAGCGACACCTCGTGCGAGTAGGAGCGCAGGAAGGCGCGCACGCCGTCGAGGCCCACGAAGGGCGAGGGCGGGACGGCGCGCAAGGCGCCGCTGCCCGGCGGCGGCAGCAGCTGCGAGCGGCGCCAGCGGCGCAGGCGCAGCGCCAGCAGCAGCAGCAGGAAGGCGAGGAAGAGGCAGGAGACGGCCGCCACGGCCACCACCAGCCACCGCGTCAGGCTGCCGGCCGGCTCGCCCGGCACGGCCGCCGCCGCGCTGCCCAGCTCCCGCAGCAGCTCGGCCACGCTCTCGGCCAGCACCACCGTCAGCGTGGCCGTGGCCGACAGCGCCGGCCGCCCGTGGTCCTTCACCACCACCACCAGGCTGTGCCGCGACGCGTCGCGGGCCAGCGGCGAGCGCGCCGTGCGCACCTCGCCGCTGTGCGGCCCCACGCGGAACAGCCCCGGCTCCGTCGCCTTCCACAGCTCGTACGACAGCCACGCGTTCTGACCCGCGTCCGCGTCCACCGCCACCACCTTGGCCACCAGCGAGCCGGGCTCCCACGACCGCGACGCCAGCTCCACGCCCGACCCCGCCGAGCCCGCGCCCGCGCCCGCCGACGGCGGGTACAGCACCTGCGGCGCGTTGTCGTTCTCGTCCGCGATCTCCAGCCGCACCGACGCGTTGCTGCTCAGCGACGGCGACCCGCCGTCCTCCGCCCGCACCCACAGCTCCACCTCGCGCACCTCCTCGTAGTCGAACGAGCGCAGCGCGTACAGCGCGCCCGTCTCCGCCTCCAGCGACACGTACGACGACAGCGCCGCGCCCCGCACGCGGCCCTCCCACAGCCGGTACCGCACGCGCGCGTTCGCGCCCCAGTCCGCGTCCCGCGCCCGCACCCGCAACAGCAGCGCGCCCGCCGCGTTGTTCTCCCGCACGCGGGCGCTGTACCGCGCCTCCGAGAACACCGGCGCGTTGTCGTTCACGTCCAGCACGCGCAGCCGCAGCACCGCGCTGCTCCACCGCGGCGGCGACCCGCCGTCCGTCGCCCGCACCGTCACGTTGTACTCCGACACCTCCTCCCGGTCCAGCTCCCGCGACGTCACCACGCGGTAGTAGTCCTCGAACGACTTCTCCAGACGAAACGGAACGCTCTCAGCAATGCTGCACCGCACCTCGCCATTGGGCCCTGAGTCCCGGTCCTGGACGTGCAACAGGGCCACTACCGTCCCCGGCGGGGCGTCCTCGGAGATGTCGGTCTCCTGAGAAGACACTGTCAGTTCGGGTGCGTTGTCGTTGACGTCTGTTAAGGTGATACCGACTTGTACCGCATCGAAAAGTCCTCCTCCATCATGTGCCTGTACCTCCAGTTCGTAGTAGTCCCCTTCCTCGAAATCCAGGCTCCGTAGTAGTGTGAGTGCTCCTGATTCAGCGTTTAGTTGGAAAATCTGCGAGGCTTTCACAGAAACAGTTTGAAATGAATATTTCACGTGTCCATTGGTCCCCTCGTCGGCGTCGGTGGCAGTGAGGGTGACGAGGGTGGAGCCCACGGGCACGTCCTCCGGCACTCGCACCGCGTACTCCGCCTGGCTGAACACGGGCGCGTTGTCGTTGGCGTCCAGCACGGCCACGCGGAGCCGCGCCGTGCCCGTCCGGGATGGCTCGCCGCCGTCCATCGCCCTCAGCACCAGCTCGTACGACGACGCCTCCTCCCGGTCCAGCGCCTTGGCCAGCACCAGCTCGGGACGCTCAGCCCCGCCGGGACCCGCCTGCACCGACAGCGAGAAGTGATCGTCGCCGCTCAGCTCGTAGCTCTGCACGGAATTCTGTCCCAAGTCCGGGTCGAGAGCTTCGGATAGAGGAAACCGCGATCCCGGGGCTGTGGTCTCGCTTATTTCCTCCTCCAGGTCAACATCTTTGAATCTGGGAGCGTTGTCGTTAATGTCTGTGATTTCCACATCAATTCCATAAACCTTCATTTCTCCCTCCACTATCACTTGACAGCGCAGCACGCATTGCTGCACACGCTCGCACAGCTGCTCCCTGTCGATCCTCTCCGCCGTCACTAAATGTCCCGTCTTCCCGTGCAGGGACAAATACTGCGTCCTGCCCTCGCACACAAGGCGGACCCCGCGTTCGCGGAGCGCCGGCATCTGCAGCGCCAGGTCCTTGGCCACGTCGCCCACGAAGGAGCCCTTGGGCATCTCCTCGGGCACCGAGTAGCGCAGCTGCCCCCACGCCGCCTCCCACGCCGCCCCCAGCACGCACCACAGCAGCGCTCGCTCCCGCCGGCCCCAGCGCCTCCCCGCCGCCCGCATCGCCGCCGCCGCCCCGCACACACCGCCCCGCCGCCGAGCCACAGCCCGCTCCGCCTCAGCCCTCCGGCTCCGCACCGCCGCTGCCGCCCGCTGCCGCCGGCCCCTCCGCCTCGCTGCACCGCGGCTCCGCACCGCGGGGACGCTCGCAGCCCGCCCGCCCGCCGAGCCAGCCCCCAGCCAGCCAGCGAGCCGCGCCGCAGCGGGCGGGGCTGCCTCCACCGCTCCCGCCTCCCGACCGCTCCTCCTCGGTCAACAGCGGCGCCCGCAGCCTCCTCCCGGCACTGCACGCACCCGGCGCTGCCCCGCAAACACCGCTCGGAACGGCCGCATCCAGACAGAGAAACTGCACCTGCCAGACACCGAGAGCCCTGTCCCGTCAGCCCCAAAGCAGAATCCCCACCAGGAATTCCACGGCTTTTCTAACAGTCCGCCTTCCATGACGTTTCCCTCACCATTCCTGAAGATCAAAGGCGCATTACACGGCCGCGCTAATTCCTCTTACCCCAACCAAGAGAACAAAGCAGTAATGGAGACCCCTCCCCCTCACACTCAGCTCACCGATTTACCACACGGGTAAAAAAACGTGTATGTAAATTAAAATATTTCTCCCAACCACGATACTCTGCAGCAACCGTTCCTGAATGGCTGGTACGAGGTGACCAAAAGATAACGTGGTCTGAGATACAAACATGATAGTCACATACACAAAACCGCCCCCCAGAGCTACCCGGCCCATTAACCCCAGCAACAAGAACTCTTCTTGAACCACTTCAGCTCATGAGAAACACCTCCAAATTAACCGCTCCACCACCGCCGCCTGAGATCAGATATTTAAAGGCTGAAGAAGGTGCGGTCAACACCCACCAAGGGAAACAACGAGTCTCCGGCAATGCCGAAGGAGTAGTTAGTTTATTTTGGAACGGGATGATTGCAATTATATGCTTCAGTAACGCCACAGAATTTGTGGCAATAGCATTAAAATCTTGAAAGATCGATGTGTGTTTTTCTTGAGAGTCTACAGAAATTCCTATTTCACAGTGTTTATACACATGTATAGTTATGCAAGTAGCCCTCCAGTCTGAATGACCATGAAAGTCTTTGATAGTCTTAAAAATGCGGGTGTAAGACACCGATGTTTATCATTTAATATTTATCTGATCCTTGAATCACCATGTCGGGAGGAAACCTTGTCCACAAAATCCCGCAGGAGAGCAGAAGACCCACTTTGAAATACGAGAGGCGATATTTGTTATTTTTTCTTGAGATGGCATTCGACATTTTCACTTACACATTAAACAGAGGTACAAAAGAGGGATCTACGGCCGAGGAAAAACCACTGAGAAATAACTGCACAAAGTCCTCTGAGAAATCATGCCTGGATACAATTTATCCGCTGCCGTCCTTGCAGCAGCCTGCCTCCAGAAGGTGAGAGGGCACTCGACAGAGGAAAGAAACATTCACCACGGAGCAATCATCTGTAACTTCACCATTCATGGAGCCACACACACGTTTTCGTTCGGAGACTGATATCGGAAAGGCATTTACCAAGGGTGTGTATGCAGCTATCAACCAGGTCCAAGCACAGCGTTGCAGGAAAAATCGGTCACGAAGGAAATGTCTCCAGCACCCAACGTCAACCTCAAGTCTAAGGCGCAGAATCAGCTGCTCTCGCTCTACACAGTAAGGATTCACCCGCAGGCGGCACCGCAGCCGCGCTCCGCTCCCCGCGCTCCTCTCCGCAACCTCGGCAGCTGCCGGGAGTCGGCGACATCGGCCACCGAATAGCGGATTCCTCCTCAGCTCGGCCGGTTTGCTCGCACCCGCGGAAAGGCGAACCAAGCAGCTCGGCTCGGCGCTGGAAACGGAGAATCCGGACGGGAAACGCGCTACCGAGCGGCGGGGAGAGCGCAGCCTTTGTGCCGCAAAGCACAGGTGAGTGCGGGTGAGTGCGAGCGGGTTGCACTGTGCAGAGTGTCTGACACATTCCAACAGCTTCTGCCATCGCTGCGGGTTGCTCTGTTGTTTCATTTCTATGAGCTCGGAAAAGCAGCAGCTCTGCTAGGGAGACGCTGTTGTCCAAAGGAAGCACCAAAGCCGACATTTTATTGAAGGAGAGTCTTGGCTGTATCCTTTATTTATACACAAAGTGCTGAGAACGACTGAGAGTGGGAGAACACATCGAGCCCTGTTCTCTACAACAGCCGCATCTGTATATGCTCCGAGTCTCGATCTCCAGATCACAAAGATCATCACAACCTCTGCCTCTGTAACTTGGCACACAGACGTTTTGGTTTTGTTTTTTTTTTTTTTTCTCCAAAACTGCTTCGTGTAGTGAACCAGGTAAGTAAGTAGAGATTTAAGAGCATTGAATGGACAGCTAAGAGTTACCCATGAACCCAGCATAATTCAATTAACCACTACGTTATTGTGAAAACTGCAAAGGGCAGTGCTATACTCCTCCGTGGTGATGAAGCCCGAATGACATGTGACATGTCAGCTACCAGGGCAGCCAGACACTTGCAGAAAACATACGGCAAGGGAAGTCACAAGTAGAAAAGTCAGAGGGGAACAGTGGGGAAGAAATTTCTCCATGACACAGACATAGAGGCTTTTGCTTTGCATCCACAATAGACAGAACGATCCAGTCACGGATTGGCCTGAAAATGGACAAGATAAAAACCTCTGGAGTGCAACACCTGTGAAGAAAAGGTCCTCTCCACTGACTGTTTGTGCGATAACACCGCCGCTCAGCAACACTCACGGGAATCACGCAGTGCAAGACTCTGCAGAAGAGACTCCGCAGCCAAACCCCGGCTCAGCACCATGGACAGGGCAGGGCACGTTAGGACCCCTGAATCGATGCAAGATCCACGGAGACCACGAGAGCGGAAACTACAGGTACAGCAGATGTTCCTAAAGCTCTTATTGCTACAAGCACGATGCCATGGATGACTAATGTGCCCATTCACGGGGTGCTGGCAACAGCTCAGTACTCGCTTATACCACACTCACTACTCCTTGCGAAGATACAAAGGCGCAGATTACATGACTCAGTTCATCCTTCACAAGTTTTTTCCTCTGTGGGAGTTAATAGCAAACGATCACTTGGCCACAAAGTCGCTGTGAGAACAGGCCTCTCCTTCCCAGCAGGACCATTCTGACAAAAAGGTAGCCTCACTCTGCTTCACATGGAGAGAAAGAGAGGAGGGTACACTACACATACTTATTAGGTATTTACACAGAATCTTGCTCTTCCTCAACGTTTGTAAATGCATTACTGAGGAATTTCTTACATGCATATCAATTTGGACAACAGCAGTACCGCAGCCACCCCGTGCTCACAGGGTACATGCTGCTTGTCACGACTGGGGTTGCGCACGCCGCCAGAGCATCTCTCCCGTGGGAAGCAGGAAGCACACGGGCTCTGCTCGCTGCAGCTCCAAGACCAATGGACGCGGAGATGCGGTGCTGGGTACTGTTAAAGCATCTCCTAGTGTCGATAGGAACACGCAGCAGGAGATACTGAGGGAATGCAATCAAGAAACTCTGCTGGTCTTAACAAAATCGAGTAGGAACTGCAAGAGCAAGAAAAGAATTTAGAGACAGACTTTAAGAGCTTTTCAGCACTGTCAGGTCTTCTTAATTCTGCTTTCCTCACCTGGCATGAGCAATAAGAAGGAACTTTACGGTCATCTTTTACTGCATATCCTTGAGTCACAGTGAATAGACTACA
Source organism: Clamator glandarius (assembly GCA_033459285.1). NCBI lineage: Eukaryota > Metazoa > Chordata > Aves > Cuculiformes > Cuculidae > Clamator > Clamator glandarius. The sequence continues at coordinate 1,271,598 of JAUNZM010000342.1, read as the reverse complement.
GCCAATAATTGTGGCAGATGAGAAAATAATTTATATACTCTGCTGTTCCTAAAACCAAGAGGGAATAACATTTCTTAGACTAAACATTGTGTAGAAGCACAGCCAATGGTGTGGTACTACATCACACAATGAATTGGCTTAGAGTGTTACAGTCACACCTGTAAGGGAGGTCTGATCACCACCAAGTTATGACATTTCTTAAATCAAACATACATAGAAATCAGAAAGAGGAAAAATCTGACCAGGAATGCAAGGAACCATTAAAAGAGAAATTATTATCATATAAACTCGCTGCAAAGCCTTCTCAGTCTTCACTGCAGTTGCTGAAGTATCAGAGTACCTATAAATCACTGAGAAGATCTGTGACCCTAAAGCCTTCCTCTGGCTAATAACTGTGGTAGCTACTAGCAAACGATCACGTGGCCACAAAGTCGCTGTGAGAACAGGCCTCTCCTTCCAAGCAGGACCATTCTCACAGAGAGGTAGCCTCACTGCTTGGTGGGGATGAGGCTGGGCCCGTCCCAGGACTTTGTTCCCATGGCAAGCGGGAAGCACACAGGCTCTGCTCGCTGCAGCTCGAGAGCACTGGATGCCGAGATGCAGTGCTGGGTACCGTTAGAGAATCTCTTCAAGTCATGAGGAACATTTGGCAGCAAATATTGGGGGAGCGTAATTGGGAAACTCAACTGCTCTTAATAAAACCAAGTGGGAACTGTAAGAGCAAGTAACAACACTAGAGACAGGGACGACTTTAAGAGCTTTTAAGCACTGTCAGGTGTTTTCAGTTCTGCTAAGACACAGAATCTGTAGCTGGGATGAAAAATCAGAAGGAACTTTTATGTCATATCTTTGATTCAGAGTGAACAGACAGAAGAAAACATTTCTGAAAGAACAACAAAGAACAGAAAGACTATATTCTGCTCTTCAAGAGGTCAAGTGGGAATAACATTTCTTAGACTTCTTAGTAAAAGCCAATCCAATCTCATGGAACTACACTATATAATCAATAGGGTTGGGGCTAGTAAGGTGGGAAATGATCACCCTTTCTACTATAGCCTCATGTACATAGTTCCTCTGAATTCTCTACAGCCCCACAGAGATTTGTCTCTGACCTCTTACAAGTGCAAAAGAGTTTCGTGAGAAAATAAAGCACTGCCATCACATCAAGAAGGTCTGCTCACAACCATTCTGAGAAGAAATAGGAAGATTCTAAATCACACAAACCATAAATGGTCAATCAAAAAGAGGAGCAATCATAGAAGCATAGAATCACTTGGTTTGAAAAGATGTACTAGATCATTGAGTCGAACCATTCCTATCTGCCATTAAACCATGTCCTTGAGTACCTTGTCCACCCATCTTTTAAACAACTGCATCCCATCACCCTTTACCTCCCTGGGCAGCCTCTGCCAGCGCCCAATGTCCCTTTCTGTGAAAAATAGTTTTCCTGATATCCAGTCTGAATCTCCCCTGGTGCAGCCTGAGGCCATTCCCCCTTGTCCTATCACCTGTCACGTGGGAGGAGAGGCCAGCACTCACCTGTCTGCAACCTCCTCTCAGGTAATTCTAGAGAGCAATAATGTCTCCCCTCAACCTCCTCTTCTCAAGGCTAAACAAACCCAACTCCCTCAGCCGTTCCTCGTATGACTTGTATTTCAGTCCGTTCACTAGTCTTGTTGCTCTTCTCTGGACACACTCCAGAGCTTCAAAAGCCTTCTTGTAGCGATGGGCCCAGAACTGAACACAGGATTCAAGGTGTGGCCTCAGCAGTGCTGAGTCCAGGGGCAGAATAACCTCCCTGGTCCTGCGGGCCACGCCATTTCTGACACAAGCTAGAGGTGCCATTGGCCTTCTTGGTCACCTGGGCACACTGGCAGCTCGTGTTCAGTCGCTGCCAATCAACACCCCCACGTCCTTCTCCTCCAGGTAGCTTTCTAGCCACTCTTCTCCTAGTCTGTAGCTGCACAGGGTTGTTGTGCAGGACCTGGCATTTGGCCTTGTTAAATCTCATGCCATTGGTCTCAGCCCAGCAGTCCAGCCTGTTCAGATTTCCTTGCAGTGCCTCCCAGTTCCCAAGCAGATCGACACTATCTCCTAACTTAGTGTCATATGCAAACTTGCTAAGGGTACATTCAATGCCTTCATCCAGGTCATTGATAAAGATATTAAAGAGGGCAGGACCCAGTACTGAGCCCTGGGGGCACCACTGCTGACCAGCCTCCAGTTGCAATTAACTCCATTTACCTCTCTGGGCCCAGACATCCAACCAAGTTTCCACTTAGGAGAGCGTGCACCTGTCCAGGCCAGTGACAGCCAGTTTCCTAAGCAGAGTGCTGTGAGAAACTGTGTCAAAGGCTTTACTGAAGTGCAAGAAGATACATCCACGGCCTTTCCCTCGTCCACTAAGCAGGTCACCTTGTCATAAAGGCAATCTGGTTAGTTTGGCAGGACCTGCCTTTCATCAACCCAGGTTGAACTGGGCCTGATCACATGGTTCTCTTTGTATATGCTGCGTAATAGCACTCAAGATCACCTGACCTTCCCCAGCACTGAGGTCAGACTGACAGGCCTGTAGTTTCTTGGATGCTCCTTCCAACCTTTCTTGTAAACAGACGTAACATCATCCAGCCTCCAGTAGAGTGAAACTTCCCCAGACAGCCAGGACTGCTGTGAGATGACAGCCAGCTCCCTCAATACTCCTGTGTGGATCCTATCTGGCCCTAAACACTTGTAAATGTTTGATGGGCAAAGCAATTCTCCAACCACCTCCTCTTGGATCATATTGTGTTCCTCTCGCTCGTGAGGTTGTATACACAGGGAACAACTTTCCTTACTATTAAAGACTGAAGCAAAGAAGGTACTAAGCACCTCAGCCTTGTCCTCATCCTTTGTCACAGTTGTTCCCTCTGCAGTCAATAAAGACTGGATATTCTCCTTGGTCCTCTTTTTACTGTTGATATATTTATACAAAGATTTTTTTATTATCTTTCACAGAACTGTCCAATCTGAGCTCTAGTTGGGCTTCAGCCCTACTGGTTTTCTCTCTGCATGATCTCACTTTTAAGCAATGACAAATACCCACTGTCTAGAGATACAGAAAGGGAACCCCAAACTTGCAGGAAACAAAGGCATCTGTGGGAACTGCCCCTGCATTCAGAGGGATGAAATGAATGTGACCATTTCACTGAGGACCCTGAGCTTGAGCTGTACATCATGTTACAAGCACATGTGCAACCCTCAACTCTTCCTCTGCAGTACACAGTAAAGGTGTCATTTTAAGAAACATTTCCCAGCTTTCCTCAGTTTTTCTTACAACGTGTCCTGCTCATGAAGCTGCAAGTGTGAGCACCTTCTACCAGAGGCCTCTTTCTCAAGCCAAGTCACCTCAGACTGCTTTCACGCAGCTGAGAGCTTGCCCAGGGAAGTGAGTATTCACTGAAAAACAACAATCCCAGTTTCAAAGGCAAAAGCTCTGTCCAGAGATGGGGAAAAGGCACCATGACTTTCCAGGAAACAAAGCATCAGGCTTGAAATTAAACTACTGCTCAGCCAAAACCACCTATTGTCCTTGTTGAAAGCCAGCCTCTCACCCTCCTTGCTCTGTATTCTTAGCCTTTAGTTGCACCACTGACAACATCCAACATAATGTTCTCATGTCGGCTACAGAGGAAAGAGCTTGACATTCAGTGACCTTTTAGGGAACCAGGTGTCTATCAAAGTCTTTGTGTTGGCAGCTGAACACCTTCAAACTATGGATAGAAACTTCTCCCCCAGCCCAACAATTCCAAAATATCTCTTCATGGTTTAAGTGGTACCAGCCACAACGTGGACGAGATTTAGACCACATTGACAATGGGAAACCGGCAGAAGTGTAGCAGTGTGAGCTGGGGAAGGTGCACAAGAAAGTTATATGGTTTGGAAAAAGGCCTTGGTAGACACTCAAAATTGCTCACACACCAAAGACCACATCCACAGCTCCTCAATGTAATCTCTTGGGACAATACAACAGGGACAAGGCATAGAACCACAGACGTAGGCCTCAGAACAACTATGACAAACAGAATAGTTAAACCTACCTTGTAGTCATTTCAAATTATAACACAGCAACCTTTTTCATCAGGCCTGTCTCTGGACAGAAAGGGCTTTTTTTACCTTGCCCAAATATTACTCAATGCCTCTGAATGGAATGTTGCACACAATTTCTCATTATCTGAGAACAAGGATCACAACACAGATGGATGCAAAGAGATTTGTCTCCTCCTAACAAGAATTCAAAGACTCGTACTATGTTCTCAAGGCCATAAGTGATGTGCAACTCTGGTAAAGGCTCAGTCATGAAAGACTCAACTCAAAGACAGCATTGTCTTTCTTTGGCACATTGGGCAATCTGGATGATACATGATGTGCAAATCTTAGTGTAAAGTGTACATCGGTGCTCAATAAGGATCGTTCATGGGAAACGACTCTCAACAGAAAAGCAAAGTGATGAACACATAACTTGGCGAGGTGAAAGCTGTGCAGTGTGATACCCCAAAGCAGGACACGTTCAGATTCCTTTTATGTAGTCCAGCATTGAAGGCTGGGAAGTAACAGAACACAGAACATGTTTCCACCAGTACCTCCCCACACACAGCAGCCCAGGACTCCCGTCAAAACCTTCACAGACTGCATGCTTGGCATTCACCTTCACAATAAGCAGACAGAAGCCATTCAACAAAAAGTTGCAAAGACAACTTCTTCTAACCAGGCATGACATTTGTCTTCTTACCATGTGCACATGTCAAGCAAGAGCATTTCATCCAGTGACATTTTAAGGAAACACACATATGAAAGTCTTTAACACAAAAAGTGGGACAGTCAAAAAACCACATTTGATCTTCTACAAACTATCAGAGAAAAGGGGGCAAGTTAAGATCATCACAATGACCAAGGAAAGACGTTCATTCATGCTGTAAGGAAAGGGCCACAACATAGTCTTCTTGATATTGGCCCGTAGAGGAGATATATAATGCAGTAGTTTAGTAGGGAATGAAAAATCAGTTGCACATTCCAGGGTTCCCATTATGGCATTTGTCATAAGAACACAATTAAACTGATAGGTAAAACCATCACAGCAACCTGCAAACACAGAGGAAGAATCTCCCAGGACTCACAGCAGAGCTGGAGTAACACTTCTGTGGTCAACTTCTTTGGGAAGCAGAAACTCACATTGCCTGATCCTCCAAGTGGACACTGAACAGGGAGAAGAACAAGCCACGTGACCTGGGTTCTTCAGGAGGCCCACATGCACAACTCTCAGGACTCCCTTTCCCATTCCTTAATAGCTTGCATATTGTTCTTTGACCCTCATGATTTGCAAGCACCAGACCTCAAAGAGCCAGTTCCCCAAACCATTTCATTTCATCATTTGCAGATAGATTCCATCCAGGGAGAAAAAAAAAAAGCTGCAAAGAGAACATCTCCATTACCATGAATACTATTTTACTTCCTACCAGATATAGTTGGCAAGCAAGAGAATTATTTCCTGTACATACTCCTCCAGGCAGTGGCAGATGGAAGATCATTTTTCCCTTCTTGCAACAATTCTTTGGGAACATCAAATTCACAATGCATGATGCCACAGCTGGACATCAAACACGGAAAGGAGCAAACAGATCTCTTGGATCCCTCAACAGCCCCTCACAAACAACTCCTACAACTCTCATCTCTCTTCACAACTTCCTTTATGGGGTTTTTTTGACACTTATATTTAGCAAGCACATGGCAGCTAACAGCCATTTCCCCAGACCATCATTCCTCATCAGGCACCAGGATCACCCACAGACTTCACACAGGTATCTTTACTTCTCTGTACTAAGAAGGAAGAGGCATTCTCCTGTAACTCCATTTCAGAGAAAAAATATCAAAATATCAAATGCGGTTCTCAAGGAGAGAACAGGTCAGTGAACAACATGGAACACAGGAACAATGGAGCAAAACTACAAAACCCCACCAAAATGTAATTCAAGCCAATGAGCAATGATCCTCTGTAGCGAGGACCTAAAGGAGGTTTTGCCACCCTTGTAACTATGCCAAAGACAAAAGGCAGCTGGGAAAGGAAAGGCAATGAGAGAAGTTAATGGATGATGGACATGAGGAAAAAATGATCCTCAACCATTCTCAACAAAAACCATTGTGTACGTGTACTTGTCATAGTCCCGTCCTATAGGTAAAGCTGGTCACAGGATGGTAAGAAGCACAAGAGCACCGTTATTAAGAATACACAGAAGGCACTGCTCTCAAAAGCGATAAACAATGTAAGACCAAATGCGGAGACCTGCAGGAACAGATCATGGAACAAAACAAGGAAGAAAGTGGCACCAAAACTAAGGAAACTTGTATAGGGGCAATTATTGTCCCTTTTCAAGATGATCTCATCCTACTTATGCATGTTGGCTGTCTGAAAGATATCTGACCTACTAATAATGCAAACCTATATGTCCTAATAATAAAAAACTAAACTAAAACCAGTATAACAAATGTCAGAAGACAAAACAAGCAACTACCTAGAGCGTAATAAACACAAAGACAAATCCAAACAAAACTCAGGCCAACACAATCTCCATTACTCCTGACTCCTGCACCGACTATTCCACAGAGCAAAAGGCATTGGTGATAACTGAATCACGGTTATGACACACTTGCTGCTCCCTCAAAAGATAGAAAGGCACAGTCTACGGTGCTCACTTTCTCCTTTACAAACTTCTTCCGCTGTTGTAGTTATTAGGAAATAATCGCCCTAGTCACTCCAGGGAAGTAGCACAGGGCGTCGCGGCAGAGCCTGTCCCGGCAGGGACACTCACTCAATTCTTCCAGCAGCATTTTAAGGAAATGCTCCCATAGCAAGATACTGCAGCTGGACACAGAACGGAACACAGAACTTCATCAAGTTTGCTCCTATGAAAGCTCGCATTATTGTGTTTGTCATAAGTACATGATTCTATTGCTAATTAAGAACATCACAACCATCTCCAAACACACTGGAAAAACATCCAAGATCTCCGCATAACACCGGAATAACAGGCAATTATTATCAAACAATCGTCCTGGTCACCATAGGGGAGCGGCAGCGACCTCTCATTGCATGATACTATAGTCAGAAACAGGCTAGAGAAAGGAGTAAACATATTGCTTCATGCATTCCACGGCACCTCACAAACTGTTCCCACGGCTTTCCAAACCCTAGGAAATCCTACAGGAGAGAACATGTCAAGGAACTAGAACGCTAAGCTAGGATCCGCACATCACATGCCTGGTGTGAGTGGGAGCAACATGCAGCGCGGTGACAAACGAGATACTGCCTCCTTCATAGAGCAGCCTCCCCACTCAGGAGATAGAAGACAGAGGTGAAAGGGCTGAGGTGTAGCAGAAGGCATCGCGGCGGAGCCGGTCCCGGCAGGGGCTCTCACTCACCGGGGCAGCGGCGGCGGGGAAGCGGCGGGCGGCGTCAGGGTCCTCGTCGAGCAGCGGCTCGGGCTCGTCGGGCGGCGGGCGGGCCGGCAGCGTGTGGCAGGCGCTGTCGGGCGACAAGCGGAGCTGGCTCTTGCGCGAGTCGGCGGTGAGCGACACCTCGTGCGAGTAGGAGCGCAGGAAGGCGCGCACGCCGTCGAGGCCCACGAAGGGCGAGGGCGGGACGGCGCGCAAGGCGCCGCTGCCCGGCGGCGGCAGCAGCTGCGAGCGGCGCCAGCGGCGCAGGCGCAGCGCCAGCAGCAGCAGCAGGAAGGCGAGGAAGAGGCAGGAGACGGCCGCCACGGCCACCACCAGCCACCGCGTCAGGCTGCCGGCCGGCTCGCCCGGCACGGCCGCCGCCGCGCTGCCCAGCTCCCGCAGCAGCTCGGCCACGCTCTCGGCCAGCACCACCGTCAGCGTGGCCGTGGCCGACAGCGCCGGCCGCCCGTGGTCCTTCACCACCACCACCAGGCTGTGCCGCGACGCGTCGCGGGCCAGCGGCGAGCGCGCCGTGCGCACCTCGCCGCTGTGCGGCCCCACGCGGAACAGCCCCGGCTCCGTCGCCTTCCACAGCTCGTACGACAGCCACGCGTTCTGACCCGCGTCCGCGTCCACCGCCACCACCTTGGCCACCAGCGAGCCGGGCTCCCACGACCGCGACGCCAGCTCCACGCCCGACCCCGCCGAGCCCGCGCCCGCGCCCGCCGACGGCGGGTACAGCACCTGCGGCGCGTTGTCGTTCTCGTCCGCGATCTCCAGCCGCACCGACGCGTTGCTGCTCAGCGACGGCGACCCGCCGTCCTCCGCCCGCACCCACAGCTCCACCTCGCGCACCTCCTCGTAGTCGAACGAGCGCAGCGCGTACAGCGCGCCCGTCTCCGCCTCCAGCGACACGTACGACGACAGCGCCGCGCCCCGCACGCGGCCCTCCCACAGCCGGTACCGCACGCGCGCGTTCGCGCCCCAGTCCGCGTCCCGCGCCCGCACCCGCAACAGCAGCGCGCCCGCCGCGTTGTTCTCCCGCACGCGGGCGCTGTACCGCGCCTCCGAGAACACCGGCGCGTTGTCGTTCACGTCCAGCACGCGCAGCCGCAGCACCGCGCTGCTCCACCGCGGCGGCGACCCGCCGTCCGTCGCCCGCACCGTCACGTTGTACTCCGACACCTCCTCCCGGTCCAGCTCCCGCGACGTCACCACGCGGTAGTAGTCCTTAAATGACTTCTCCAATCGAAATGGTAGACGCTCTAAAACGCTGCACCGCACGTCGCTGTTGTGCCCAGAGTCCCGGTCCTGGACGTGCAGCAGTGCCACCACCGTTCCCGGAGGGGCATCCTCAGAGATCTCTGTCAGAGACGAGGAAACTGTCAGTTCAGGAGCGTTGTCGTTAACGTCAGTGACTGCTATGGCGACTCTGGCGTTATCGAAAAGTTCTCCTTCGTCATGCGCCTGCACCTGTAGTTCATAAGAATCACTTTCCTCGTAGTCCAGGCTTCGTAACAGAGTGATCGCTCCTGTCTCACTGTCCAGTTTAAAGACTTTCGATATTTTCCCTGTTATTTTCTTTATGGAGTATTTCACGTGCCCATTCGTTCCCTCGTCGGCGTCGGTGGCCGTGAGGGTGACGAGGGTGGAGCCCACGGGCACGTCCTCCGGCACTCGCACCGCGTACTCCGCCTGGCTGAACACGGGCGCGTTGTCGTTGGCGTCCAGCACGGCCACGCGGAGCCGCGCCGTGCCCGTCCGGGATGGCTCGCCGCCGTCCATCGCCCTCAGCACCAGCTCGTACGACGACGCCTCCTCCCGGTCCAGCGCCTTGGCCAGCACCAGCTCGGGACGCTCAGCCCCGCCGGGACCCGCCTGCACCGACAGCGAGAAGTGATCGTCGCCGCTCAGCTCGTAGCTCTGCACGGAATTCTGTCCCAAGTCCGGGTCGAGAGCCTCGGGGAGGGGAAATCGTGCACCAGGGGCTATCATCTCGCTCATTCTGATTTGAGTTTCTGTCTCTTCGAAGCTGGGGCCGTTGTCGTTAATATCCACTATTTCCACTTCGATTTCATAAACCTGCATTTCTCCCTCCACTATCACCTCACAGCGCAGCACGCATTGCTGCACACCCTCGCACAGCTGCTCTCTGTCGATCCTCTCCGCCGTCACTAAATGTCCCGTCTTCCCGTGCAGGGACAAATACTGCGTCCTGCCCTCGCACACAAGGCGGACCCCGCGTTCGCGGAGCGCCGGCATCTGCAGCGCCAGGTCCTTGGCCACGTCGCCCACGAAGGAGCCCTTGGGCATCTCCTCGGGCACCGAGTAGCGCAGCTGCCCCCACGCCGCCTCCCACGCCGCCCCCAGCACGCACCACAGCAGCGCTCGCTCCCGCCGGCCCCAGCGCCTCCCCGCCGCCCGCATCGCCGCCGCCGCCCCGCACACACCGCCCCGCCGCCGAGCCACAGCCCGCTCCGCCTCAGCCCTCCGGCTCCGCACCGCCGCTGCCGCCCGCTGCCGCCGGCCCCTCCGCCTCGCTGCACCGCGGCTCCGCACCGCGGGGACGCTCGCAGCCCGCCCGCCCGCCGAGCCAGCCCCCAGCCAGCCAGCGAGCCGCGCCGCAGCGGGCGGGGCTGCCTCCACCGCTCCCGCCTCCCGACCGCTCCTCCTCGGTCAACAGCGGCGCCCGCAGCCTCCTCCCGGCACTGCACGCACCCGGCGCTGCCCCGCAAACACCGCTCGGCTCCAGCATCGCTGAGACAACAGGCTCTTCCTCACCGGGATCTTTCGCACAACGATGTAGCCTCGCTCTGCTTTACATGGATGACGGAGACCAGCTCACAAGGACGCCTTGATTAACAGACGGGCTACCGCTCTGGTGGCAAATAGCGAAACTTTACTTCAAGAGTGGCGATATATACATGCTCAGATAGTAGTTCAAAAAATAGGTTCACACACACAACTGCATCTGGACATAATCACTATCAACATTCATATCCTGGGAACACAGCTGAATTCACTGTCTCATCTCAACTTAGCTCGAAACGTCCTCCCAATGTTTGCAGAACGCATTATCTCAACCTGCAACTTTACTTGCTCTAAATCATGGAATAAGGGAGCAACCATCAGGCATGCCAAGAGTTCCCAGGGCACCCCTCGCTTTCAGGAAGGGGCCCCTTTTTTCCCTCCTGCAGTTCTAGCTTAACCCTTTCAGGCCAGCAGAACTGTGTGCAGCCTAATGGCTCTCCTCACATGGAGGGACACAGACAATAGTGTCACCTACCCGTACTGAGTAGTTATTGATGCAGAATCTCTCCCTTCCTCAACGTTTGTGATTGCGGCATTAAGGCATTCCTTATATGCATTTCACATCATTAACGTTAACCGAAAAGTCTGTGTTGTAAGACCACAGTGACAAATAAAGCTGCCAGCACCTCCGGGAGCTTCAGCCACGTCTGCTTGAAAATCATGGGAAGACAAAAGGAACATAAGTTCCGTGGTTTGTGATTTCTTCTATACAGGTAAAATGGTTGTGTAATGCTGTTATAATGAACACAAACTATTCTTACCATGCCGCGTATAACAGTAGTAGTATTACTGCATTAGTTGAAAAGTAGAATCCCTAGCAGGAATTGCACAGCTTTTGTAGCGATCGTAGTTTAGTGACTTTCCCTTCACCGTTTCTGCAGATCATACTGGAACGCCACCAGCCACACCACGTTCCCAAATCCCGACCAAGAGCACAAAGCAGCAATGAAGATCCCTCCCTCCTCCAAAGGAATCCACCTTAGGAACTGCTCTTCTCTCCCGACTTCGTTGCTTTTCATCTCCACATCGGAGGCAGCTCAGAATCAGCCTCCATTTCTCCCCCTTCTCCAACCATCGCTTCGCAAGTTTATCTTTACCACGGGTAACGTTTGACTTCTCACCAGGTGCATGTGACAAGCAAGAGCATTTTTCCCAGAGGCGCTTCAGGAAAACATGTCTTTGGAAGGCTTTCTCTTTACAGCTGTAAACATGACAGGCAGGTACGGGTCAGTAACAGGTCTGATCTTCCACACATCAGCAGAGCCCCAGTTCAGCTCATCACAAGGAGCATGCGAGAAGTTAACACCTGCAGAAGTGAAGGTTTATTTTTCTTGCTAGGTAGTGGATACGCATCTTGCTCTTCCCTTGTTATAGAAACATACAATCATAGAATGGTTTGAGTTGGAAGAGACCTTAAAGTTCCAATCCCGTGACGTCGTTAGGGTCACCTCCCACTGGGTCAGGTTGCTCAAAATACTATGCAACCTGGCCTTGAACACCTCCGGGAACGGGGCAGCCACCACTTCTCTGGCAGCCTGGACCAGCGCCTCATCACCCTCCCAGGAAAATATTTATTCTAAAGATCCATTAATATTCTTCAATTAATGTCCGAAGTACATGAGTCATTTGTTAATTCAGAACAACACCACAATAGGCAAAGACACAAGAGGAACCTCCCAGGGCTGTCTACAAAAAAAGCTGAAATAATATGGTTTTTAGCCGAAGTTCTTTGGGAATATCAGATTCATAATGCCTGATCCTAAAACTGGACAGTGAAAGGGGAAAGGAGCATAGTTCTTGGTTCCCTCAAGAGACTCTCACAAATACCTGTCACAACACTCATCTCTAGCTGTTTACAACTTGCATGATATTCTTCGATCCTCATAATTTGTAAGCACTTCTCACCTGTTACCCAGATGTTTTTTTTCGCCAAGCATCAGAAAAAGTTTCCAACTTGACAACATCTCTAGAAAGATTTAATCGAAAGAAGAGCTACGGAGACAGCTTCTCCTTTATGATGGATAATATATGATTTCCTGCTGTATGTAGTTAGCAAGCAAGACCATTTCTTCATGTATCAATTTTAGGAAACAGACCCATGTAAGTGCTTTCCACGAAAAGGAGCAAGGCAAGAAGATAAATCATGGAAAATGAAAGGATCATAACATACTCTTACAGATAAGGGCACTCAGACTCACATCACTAAGGTCTTTAGTCGGGAATGAAAATACAGTTGGCTCCACCCAAAGCTGCCATTACGACACTTATCCTATGTACAGGAATCACTTGCTGCTTAAGAACATCACGATCATCTCCAAACACACAGGAAAATCGTCTAAGAACCCCACATAGAGCTGGAATTACAGGTCTTCTAGCAGAAATTCTTTGCGACAGTAAATATCACGTTGCATATTACTGCAGTTGGTCACAGACTAGAGTAAACAGGAGTAAACAAATCTCCTGGTTCATCCTCACGAACGGTACCCACGACTCTGATCTCCAACTCTTGACAAATTGCACGGAGTTCTTTGACCCTCGTCATTTGCAAATATTTGTTATCCAACAGTCGGTTGCTCAGAGCATTTCTCTTCATCAGGCACCAGGATCAACAACAGGCTTCACCCAGCTATGTTTACAACTCTCCACTAAGAAGGAAGACACATAATCCACTAACTGCATTTCAGAGAAGAAACATCGAGGTGGCAAAAGATGCAAAGAAATGTTCCCTCAGGAGGTACTGTTAAGGAATTACAACACTGACCTACAAACCCCAGGTGACTTCCTTCGATCAAGAGGCACCAGCACAGAGCGCCGAACGAGACTTTACCTTCTTTGTAAAGCAGCCACCTCACACGGGAGACAGAAGGCTGGGGGAAAGGGCAGAGGGGCGGCAGAGGGCAGCCTGTCACAGACCCCAGCAGAAACTGAGACGATGCTTTCGAACGCTTCATCCATCGTTTGACAGCCTGACAAGCAGCTTACAGAGTCTATCAGCACAACATTCAGTCTGGGAACATCCAAGTGATCAACTCCATTACATCTCTGGAAGAGCACAGCAGTACCACACCACCGGGATGAGAAAAAACACACGTATTTCAGAATTTAACATTTGCCAACAAGGAATTTCACTTCTCTACCATCCTCTTTCTCAGTTTGCAATTTGGAGATCACTTTGACCAAAGCAAGGAAATACATGCAAGCAACAAGGAAGTCATAGGGACAACTGCAATGACCTCCCGGTGGAGGCTTAAGCACCACTAGCGTGGAAAACACACTGCATCCTGGTACACAAGATTGACATCGCCGTCACCACGGGCTGGGAAACACACGGTTAGAGGAACTTCCTCAGAAGACTCGCCCCAAAGCAGGCATAGGCGGCTACATGGTAATGTCCAATAACGGCTTTCTTTCATCCTACATAATGATTGTTAAATGAAAAAGATGTCTATGAATAGAACAGCTGATAATGAGGTGAACGAAACTCGGACTTAAGAAAAAGAAATCTCACCCAAGAAGGCATTCACGATAAAAGCAACTGCGTATTAGTGATGCTCCCATCCTATAGGAAAAATTGTTCACGGGCTGGTAAGGAGTAGAAGAAAAAGAAGAGAACTCTCCCAACAAGAATTGCTTTGAAATTAATAGAGCTCTAATACTAACGCAATGTTTTCAATTATAATAAACGACAAACAACGTAAGATCAATTGCTGGTAGGCACTCGCGAGCAGATCATGGTACGAAACAAGCAAGAATTAGGCATGAAAACTACGACGCATTAACGAGACATGGAAAGTTATAAAGGGGTCTTGAACGTCCCGTTTAAAGTCGATCACATCCTATTTAAGCACGTTGGTTGTCTGAAAGATACCTGACACTGCAAAAAACACAAACCTACATTTCGTAATAATAAAACATGTCCATTCGGAAAACCAGAATCACACATGACACAGGACTAAACGAGAAACGACCTAGAGAGTGATAAACACACCCGTGCGAATTAAACTCAAACCAAAAGCAGCTACACTTCTCCTGACACCCATCGACTGTGACAGGAAGCAACCTCATCACCCGTGCGGCACAACAGCAACAGGTGAAAACGAAATTTCTCATTATGCTGCACTCGCTACATTCTAAGAAAATAAAACACCACGGGAGACAGTGCTTATTTTCCCCTTCACAAACTTATTACACTGCGTCCGTTATTAGCAAACAATCACCCCGGTCACCCCAGGGAAGCAGCAGAAGGCGTCGCGGCGGAGCCGGTCCCGGCAGGGGCTCTCACTCACCGGGGCAGCGGCGGCGGGGAAGCGGCGGGCGGCGTCAGGGTCCTCGTCGAGCAGCGGCTCGGGCTCGTCGGGCGGCGGGCGGGCCGGCAGCGTGTGGCAGGCGCTGTCGGGCGACAAGCGGAGCTGGCTCTTGCGCGAGTCGGCGGTGAGCGACACCTCGTGCGAGTAGGAGCGCAGGAAGGCGCGCACGCCGTCGAGGCCCACGAAGGGCGAGGGCGGGACGGCGCGCAAGGCGCCGCTGCCCGGCGGCGGCAGCAGCTGCGAGCGGCGCCAGCGGCGCAGGCGCAGCGCCAGCAGCAGCAGCAGGAAGGCGAGGAAGAGGCAGGAGACGGCCGCCACGGCCACCACCAGCCACCGCGTCAGGCTGCCGGCCGGCTCGCCCGGCACGGCCGCCGCCGCGCTGCCCAGCTCCCGCAGCAGCTCGGCCACGCTCTCGGCCAGCACCACCGTCAGCGTGGCCGTGGCCGACAGCGCCGGCCGCCCGTGGTCCTTCACCACCACCACCAGGCTGTGCCGCGACGCGTCGCGGGCCAGCGGCGAGCGCGCCGTGCGCACCTCGCCGCTGTGCGGCCCCACGCGGAACAGCCCCGGCTCCGTCGCCTTCCACAGCTCGTACGACAGCCACGCGTTCTGACCCGCGTCCGCGTCCACCGCCACCACCTTGGCCACCAGCGAGCCGGGCTCCCACGACCGCGACGCCAGCTCCACGCCCGACCCCGCCGAGCCCGCGCCCGCGCCCGCCGACGGCGGGTACAGCACCTGCGGCGCGTTGTCGTTCTCGTCCGCGATCTCCAGCCGCACCGACGCGTTGCTGCTCAGCGACGGCGACCCGCCGTCCTCCGCCCGCACCCACAGCTCCACCTCGCGCACCTCCTCGTAGTCGAACGAGCGCAGCGCGTACAGCGCGCCCGTCTCCGCCTCCAGCGACACGTACGACGACAGCGCCGCGCCCCGCACGCGGCCCTCCCACAGCCGGTACCGCACGCGCGCGTTCGCGCCCCAGTCCGCGTCCCGCGCCCGCACCCGCAACAGCAGCGCGCCCGCCGCGTTGTTCTCCCGCACGCGGGCGCTGTACCGCGCCTCCGAGAACACCGGCGCGTTGTCGTTCACGTCCAGCACGCGCAGCCGCAGCACCGCGCTGCTCCACCGCGGCGGCGACCCGCCGTCCGTCGCCCGCACCGTCACGTTGTACTCCGACACCTCCTCCCGGTCCAGCTCCCGCGTCGTCACCAAGCGATAGATGTCTTCAAATGACTTCTCCAGATGGAACGGGACCGACCCTTCCAGCGAGCACCGCACCACACCGTTAGGTCCTGAGTCCCGGTCCTGGACGTGCAGCAAGGCCACCACCGTCCCTGGTGGGGCGTCCTCAGAGATCTCTCTCAGAGACGAGGAAACTGTCAGTTCGGGAGCGTTGTCGTTAACGTCTGTGACTGCTATGGCGACTTTAGCGGTATCGAAAAGTTCTCCTCCATCATGTGCCTGCACCTGTAGTTCATAAGAATCGCCTTCCTCAAAGTCCAGACTCTGCAAAAGCGTGATCACTCCAGTCTCAGCGTCCAGCTGAAAAAGCTCCATGACCAAGTTCGTCGTTCTCTTCATCGAGTATTTCACGTGCCCATTCGTTCCCTCGTCTGCGTCGGTGGCCGTGAGGGTGACGAGGGTGGAGCCCACGGGCACGTCCTCCGGCACTCGCACCGCGTACTCCGCCTGGCTGAACACGGGCGCGTTGTCGTTGGCGTCCAGCACGGCCACGCGGAGCCGCGCCGTGCCCGTCCGGGATGGCTCGCCGCCGTCCATCGCCCTCAGCACCAGCTCGTACGACGCCGCCTCCTCCCGGTCCAGCGCCTTGGCCAGCACCAGCTCGGGACGCTCAGCCCCGCCGGGACCCGCCTGCACCGACAGCGAGAAGTGATCGTCGCCGCTCAGCTCGTAGCTCTGCACGGAATTCTGTCCCAAATCCGGGTCGTGAGCCGTGGTCAGGGGAAATCGCGATCCCGGCGCTGTCATCTCGCTAAGTTTCAGCTCTGTTTCTGTCTCTCGGAAGTTGGGCTCGTTGTCGTTAGTATCAGTGATTTCCACTTCGATTTCATAAATCTGCATTGCCCCCTCCACTATCACCTCACAGCGCAGCACGCATTGCTGCACTCTCTCGCAAAGTTGTTCCCTGTCGATCCTCTCCGCCGTCACTAAATGTCCCGTCTCCCCCTGCAAAGCGAAATACTGTGTCCTACCTTTGTCCAAGATGCTGAGGTCGTGTTCGCGGAGCGCCGGCATCTGCAGCGCCAGGTCCTTGGCCACGTCGCCCACGAAGGAGCCCTTGGGCATCTCCTCGGGCACCGAGTAGCGCAGCTGCCCCCACGCCGCCTCCCACGCCGCCCCCAGCACGCACCACAGCAGCGCTCGCTCCCGCCGGCCCCACCGCGCTGCTCTCTCCGCCATCGTTGAACCCGGCATCCCCCGCCGCCCGCTCGCCCGTCCGCCCACCGCAGCCGCCCCGCGGGTCTCCGCGGTGGCCTCGCTCCTCCCGCCGAGCAGCCCGGTTCGGCTCGTTCCCTCCGCGCCGCTTCGGGCTCGGCCCCTGCAGACCCGCTCGCCGCTTTCCCGGCGGGCGTTGCTCTCCTTTCGGCCCGTCGTGATCCAACAGCGACACTCGCAGCCTCTCACAGCAACTGCAGAGCTCTGGCTCTGGGAAACGGCTTCCCGCTCCGGATCAGAGAGCAGCACCTGCTGCAGCCCCGCTTCGTAGATTCACAGAACGTTTGGGCTGGGAGGGACCATTAAAGAGCGTGTAGCCCAAATCCTCTGCCCATAACTTCAACACGACCTGGTGATTCAAACCCCGGTCCAGCCTGACTCTGAATTTTTCTAGGCATGATGGATCCGTAGCCTCTCTGAGCAACCTCTTCTATTGTTCCACCTCCTGCATCGTAAAACATTTCTTCCTTATATCTAGTCTAAATATTCCCTATTTTAGTTTAAAACTTGTCCTGTCGCAAAAGGCTTTACTAAAACAATCTATCCCCAGTTTTCTCATAATCTCTCCTGATGGATTGAAAGGCCACAATAAGGTCTCCCTGAAGCCTTATCTCCTCCAGGCTGAACAACCCCAACACTCTAACCTCATAGGAAATGTGTTCTATCTGTCTGGTCATTTTCGTGACCCCTTTCTGATCTGCTCCAAGAGGTCCATGTTTTTCTGTGCTGAGAGCTCCAGAGTTGGACACATTAATACTTATGGAGCCTCAGTAGAGGAGTGTAGAGGGGCAGAATCACTTTGTTCGACCTGCTGCCGTGCTTATTTTGATGCAGCCCAGGATATGGTTGCCTTTCTGGGCTGTGAATGTGCATTTCTGGGTCATGTCCAGTTTTTCATCCACCAGCAGCACCCTGAAGTCCTTCTCAGCAGGCTGCTCTCAATTCCTTCACCCCCCCCAAATCTGTATTGACGCCTTTTTGAATCTCATTAAATATTCTTGAGCTTGTCCAGGTCTCTCTGGTTGGCATCTTGTCCCTCAGGCACATCAGCTGCACCACTCAGCTTAGTGTCACCTGCAAATGAGCTGTGGGTGCACTCGATCCCACTGCCTACATTGTTAATGAAGCTGTTAGACGGTACTGGACTCTGAAGGGCACCACTCCTCTCTCCATCCAGACGCTGATATGATGACCATCACTCCCTGGACCTGACCACCTAACTAACTCCTCATCCACCAAACAGTCCATCTATCAAATCCATACCTCTCTGATTTAGAGAAAAGGAGACTGTGTCGAACGTCTTATGGAAGTCCACATAGGTGATACTGGTAGCTCTTCCCTGTGCAATTCTTTCTTGCCCCTGAATTTGACCAGTAAGTGTTTACTCAGTCATTCTAGTCTCTTTCCTTCCTTTCCTACACGTAAGAGATCAAGAGCTCTGTGGAAAGCATCCTTAAAGATCTATCTGTTCTCTTCTGTTCTCTTATCCCTTAGGGCAGTTTCCCAAGGGTCCAATAGACAAACTCCTTGAACAGCTGGAAGTATGCTTTCCTAAAATTCAGGGTCCTGATTTTACTTGTTGCCCGCCCCATATCCCTCAGATCTGTGAACTCCACCAGCCCAGGCTGCCTCCAATCTTGATGTCTCCAAGAGACTCACTTGCATTGCTGACTATTCAGGTCCAGTATCACATCCCCTCTGGTAGTGCAGTCCATTACCTGGCCTAAGAAGTTATCTTTCCTAACCAGTACCTGCAATGAGCCCCTCGGGAACCACCTAGTTAGGAACTGCATCAGACACCCAGACACCTCAGCTGGAATAACCTGAGAAACAGCTGTTTAAGACCAGGAGGTGCTCCTTGGGATCTCAGTGAGAGAGATACATATCCACTTATCACATTTTACCTGAGAGTAAGGGAAATTACAGGGGAACCTCCTCAACTTCTTTACAATTTGGTCAGCTTGCTAGGATTGTGCTGACAGTGTTCTGCCTGAATCAGGCTAACAGCATCACTCGGGCAAATCCCCTGTGTCCCTTATATCACACTGGCAGTGTCACAGTCACAAATCCCTTATTTTAAGGGGAACCACGGCAGGTCTTTTACAATTTGTCTTACCTGCTGGGATCATGTTGAGTAACTGAAGTTTCCAGAAAATTGTACATGTGCACACAAACCAATTTTATTATAACCATTCAAGAAAAGATAAGGGTTCAATGGTAACTGGTGATAAGCTACTGTTTGTGAAACTGGATCTTAAACAACATACAATCAAACACCAAGTAAGAGAAAAGCAATATGCAGATAAATGATATGCAGTGAAAACCCAAATATAGAAAGACAATAAGAGCTAGCATTGATGTTAAAACATAGCACACATAACACAAACATCTTACGCAATGGCATGCCGTTTAGGGGAAGGAATGAAGATTCAGCCCATCAACTGATCCCAGAAAGTTTTGATAAAATCTTCCCTATAACTTTCACCTTTGTTTTTCATTTTTATAATAACTTGCACCTTTAGAGTGGAGTTTGTGTGGGGCTTCACACAGTTGAAATTGCTTCATATTATCACAATTTCCTAACCTTAGGGGGAGGGATTTTAGAAAAACTTGGGCTTGTCATTGCCCCCACATTTTTCTTCCACATCACTCTCTCAGATGACATTCACAACTCTGTCATTGCTCAGAGTAGTGGAAAAGATTAGCATACATAAACCTAGATCCCTTTAGATGTGGAGAACCATAAGCAGTGTAGCTTTAATTAAATCCAGCCATGCACAGCAGCCATGCAGACCTCAGACAAAGAAAAGAAAGTGTCCCCAATTCAGACATTCAAAACATTATAGGTCTTCAACGTAGGAAAGCAATTCTATTCCTCATTTCTGGAGTCACTTGCTCGCAGGTGACTTTCTCTCCAACAGCAAGTGGGTGTTGCCTGCAGGCTCCATGGTTCCAGTGAGCTGGCTGAGTTTATCCTGCTGACCAAGGATTTTGCAGCACAACAGAGCACAGCAAAGGCCTTTCTAGATTAACTGGATTGTTGCTCATTCAGTTCCCCACGTACAATGGTCTTCTGCTCAGCATCACTTCACCAGCTCTGGCTCAGGACTTACCTTTTATGGAGGCCCTAGCAGAAGGCACAGCAGCAGGCCAATGCATTTCCTGAGAGCAATGTCTCTTCCTGGCTGTAGTTTTCACTCACCAAGTTCCCACCCCCTTGTGCCCCCCAAAAATACCTCACTGAAGGAAGATGTCTGCTGTCTTTGTGCCATGCATTCCTTAAAAATTCTAGAATCAAAACATTTTTTGCTCAAACACCTTACCATTAACATCCAGCACTGGAGCTGTTGGAGGAGTTGCGAATTTCACTCCTCCACCTTATGGTTTTGCAGAGACCCTGTGGGAAAACCGGGGGCCATGTTAGAGGAGGGACCAGGTTCCACTGACCTTGGTCTAACTGGGCCCTGTCACAGCCAGAAGCTCAGTGTTCACAAGACCCACAGAGGCCTGACAGCAAATCACTGCTCCTCACAGCTTTCCTGAATGCTGTCAGCTGTGTCTCCAAACAGAAGAAATGAACCCACTCAACCTTACCTCAGCCAAGAGACAAGAGGAAAAAAAAGCCTCCCGGCCTTTTGAAAAACATTCACAGAGCCTTTCCAGAAGGAATGCTTTGACATTGTCTCCACACAAGGCATTCACGTTCTCTTTATTTTGCTGTTACACACAAGGGTGTCCCGGTCTACAACATTACAGTTCATAACTGCAGCACAGCACAGCAGGAGGGTTTCTGAATATTCCATGCCAGTCAAAAATCTGTTATTACAGATGTGGTGACAGTCCTTCTTCAGAGTAAGAGGCAAGGAGATGCTCAAATACAGCCCACAGAACAGAAGGAGAAAGAACAAAAAGGAGAATACAAACGTTCTAATACAGACCCAGAATATCATATTGAGTCAGCTTCCAAAGGAAAGGAAAGAAACTGGTGAAATATCTGAAATAAATGTCCCATGAGAACCATCTAAGGACTTCAGGTTTGCCATTCCATTCCATACCAACAATTCCATGCTATGTCTTTTGTAGACAATACCAAAGAGACAGCCCCCTCCACCACCATCCCCCTGGATCCTGTTCTCATGGGCCAAATGAAAATCTGATGCTCATTACTGCTCTCCTCTGGAGAAGATGAGACTTCTGTACTAAAATGCTCAAACTGTCCTTCCTGTGTGCTGAATTGGAATGATAAGCACCACAACAGTTGCACATGAGCACCTTCCTGCTTCTCGAGGCAGCCTTTGTGCAATGTATGTAGTCACACAATGTCTGGATGGACGGAGAGGGTGACCAGAAGGAAAAACACACAGAGACCACACATATCAGAGACAGACATATCCAGAGCCCAGAGAAGAAACAACCCCATGCATGAATCAAATTGTAACACAGTATTCACAAACTCCTTGCTTTTCTGACCTGGAATGAGGACTACATGCATTTCACTAAGGATGTGACTTGTCTGCCCTTTTATATTTTCATCACATAAAATCACAGATTAAGAGCTCCATAGCCTTGCCCAACGTTAAAGGAAACAAGAACTAGACTAGGAGCACTGTTCCTGAAGCATTTCAGAAATGGATGTAACAGGGATGAAACGTTGTTACCTGACTACAGGAGACTTCAGTGGCTTTTTATGTTTCTTTCCTGGAGGCAGATACAAACTTTCTTCTGACTTAGAATTTGAGGGTAAACAGCTATGCCAACTGTAAATGCAGATTAACTCCAGATGAACCATTGCCACAAGCTGTAGCCTGGAGCACTTCCTATCAGGAGACCTGAAGCCTCTGGCTGTGCCAACTCTATCCTAGTTAAAGGAAAGACTATTGAACTGTTCCACAGAGAGCATCCCTGCATTCTCTGCTGCCACATCCTCAGCAGTGAGAGGACCATGGGAGAAATCCTGTTCATCATTGGTGCCCCCACCAAGGGCACAGTGCTGTGGTGGCAGGCTGGGCTTCAGGAACTTGAACTCGCTGTTACCCGAGCTGGTCGTGAGGTTGATCTCATAGCAGTAGGGATGGGGCAGGGTCCCTGCAGAGGCTGCATCGGCCAGGCTGCTAGGAAAGTTGTTGGCACCATAAAGCACAAGCCCATCCTTCAGCTCCTTTCTCCTGCACAACTTGAAAGCGATGAATGCGGCCACGGAAGCGACAAAGAGTAGGGACACAATAACCAAGGAAATGATTAAATAGGTTGTCAGAGAGTCTTCTTCATCCTCTGTGGCCAGGCTACTGTGTGGTAAGTGCACATCTGAGAAGTCATTGAGCAGGAGTGCACTCAGTGCTGCCGTGGCCGACAGGGGTGGTCGCCCATTGTCTCGCACCAGGATGATGAGCTTCTGCTTCACGGGGTCTCTCTCTGTCACTGGCCTCCTCAGACGCACCTCCCCACTTTGGGCACCCACCACAAACAGACCGGGGTCAATGGCCTTCAGCAGGTGGTACGAGAGCCACGAGTTCTGCCCCGAGTCAGCATCAACAGCCACCACTTTGGTGACCAGGTACCCCGCCTCAGCCGACATGGGTACCAGCTCGCTGGATGCTGGGCTGCTGTCCTGGGCTGGATGCAGCACCAGAGGAGCATTGTCATTCTCATCCACCACAACAAGGCGGACAGTGACGTTAGCACTGAGGGGAGGAGATCCTGCATCAGAGGCAATCACCAGGACGTCAATCTGCTTCAGCTGCTCATAGTCCAGAGGCCGCAACACAAACACATGCCCATTCTCAGAGTTCACAGAGATACAGGGAGAGCTGGGAGTCTGCTCTGTGGTGTGAGCTGATGCCAGGGAATACGTCACCTTGGCACTGGGGCCTACGTCAGCATCTGAGGCACTGACACCCCCAACAAGCAGCATGGGAATATTATTCTCACGCACATACATGGTGTATGATGTCTGATTGAAGACAGGTGCATTGTCATTGACATCAGAGATATCCACCGTGAAGGTCTGGGTGGTGGTGAGAGGAGGTGACCCCGTGTCTGCTGCTGTGACGGTGAGGATGTAACGTGCCATCACCTCCCGATCCAGTGTGCTCACAGTTACCAGTTCATAGTAATTCTTATAGGCTGGCCGCAGGGAGAATGACAACTGGTCCTCAAGGGCACAGGTGATCTTCCCGTTGTCACCAGCATCACGGTCCTTGACAGTAAAGAGAGCAACCACTGTCCCAGGTAATGAATTCTCAGGGAGGGGACTGCTGAAGGAACTCACCACTAGCTCTGGGGCATTGTCATTCACATCCAGCACCTCCACTAACACCTTGCAGACTGCTGAGAGACCTCCACCATCTGTGGCCCGAACACTGAGCTCGTGATTCTTTACAACTTCAAAGTCCAGAGGCTTTGAGAGTTTAATTTCACCGCTCTTGGGGTCAATCACAAATGCAGAGGAGCTTTGGCCCATCCCTTGCCTGAACTGGTAGGAAATTTCCCCATTAGGTCCTGCATCCACATCAGTTGCCTCCACCCTCAGAACCACAGAGCCCTCGGGGGCATTTTCCAAAACCTGACCAACGTAGACCTTCTGTGTGAAGATGGGAGCGTTGTCATTTGCGTCCAGAACAACTATGCAGATTTCCGTGCTCCCACTCCTTGGGGGAGAGCCCCCGTCCACAGCAATGAGACTGAAACTCATCTCCGCTTGCTCCTCTCTGTCTAGAAACTTTTCCAAGAGCAGTTCCACGTATTTGTCGTCGTCACTCTCCGTCCCCAAAGAGACACTAAAGTACTCGTTCTCGGGAGAGATGCTGTAAGACTGGACGCCGTTACTGCCAATATCCAGGTCCTCAGCAACCTCCAGAGGAAAACGCAATCCCGGGTTGCTGTTCTCCGCGATCGTAAGCGTGACCTGCTCGTCCGGGAAGCGGGGCGAGTGGTCGTTGACGTCCCGCACGGCCACCTCGATCCGAAAGAACTGCAGCGGGTCGGCCAGCAGCAGCTCCAAGGGCAGCGTGCAGGCGGGCGCCTGGGCGCACAGCTCCTCCCGGTCGAGCCTCTCGGCCACGACGAGGCGGCCGGTGGCGCGGTCCAAGCGCAAGCGCTGCCGGCCGTCCTCCGAGGCCAGGCGGGCGCGGCGAGCCGAGAGCTGCGCCGGGGCCAGCCCCGCGTCCTCGGCCACGTCGGCTACGAGCGAGCCGCTCGGCGCCTCCTCGGCTACGGAGTAGCGCAGGGGCTGGGAGCGAGCGTGCGGCAGCGAGAGGAGAGCAGAGAGACAAAGCACTTGCCTTGCGATCGCCATGGCGGGGCGGCGGGCGGGCTCCGGCGGGCGGCTCGGGCGCGCGGTCCTCGGCGGCGAGCGGCGCCCGGCAGCGGCGAGGGCGGCGGCGAGGGCGGGCGGGCTCCCTGGGGCCGAGTGCGGCTGGCGGCCCGGCAGCGGCTGGCCCGGGGCCCCGCTCGCCGCCGCTCGCCGCCGCCCGGCTGCGCTGCGCTGGGCAGGGCCGGGCCGGGCTCGGGCGCCTCCCCGCCCGCAGCCGCTCGGCGCCGCCTTGGCCGGGAGCTCCCCCCTGCGGGCCAAGGCGGGACTGCGCCTCCCGGCACCGGCACCGGCACCGCGCTTCCCTCTCGCCGAGACAGACGCTCCGCGCTCCGCTCGGGGCTCCCGGCGGGCTTGGAAGGGCTCGAGAGGGCTTTGTGCTCAGAGAGCGGGCTGAGCTCCTGCCCCGGGCTGAGGAGGCAGCGCCGCAGGGGTTTGGGATAAAAGGAAGGGAAACACACAGGGAGCTCACTGCTTAGAGCCCCAGGTACACAAACGGTAACGGTCCGGAGATAACGGAGACAATAGCAGAGCCCAGGGATCTAGGGACACTCAGCGATGGGCCATTAAACGCACCATTCAACCGTCACCAGCAAGAGCTTCAAGCACAAACTCTGTAAAGGAGAAAGTTCCGTGGAGGAAGTTTATCCTAAATTGACGGGAATGTGAAGGGTGTGGAGAGCGAGAGGTCCAGAGCGCGGCCAGACAGCGCGAGATAACAGGCAAGGAAACAAACAGGGAGATCACTAATTAGAGCCCCAGATACGCAAACACCGACCATCGGCAGCTAACGGGCACAAGAGCAAACCCCAGGGATCTATCAACACTGAGCGATGAGCCAGTAAATGCATCATTCAATTGGCAACTGAAAGATGTTCAAACAAAATCTCTGGAAACTAGAAGGGGGCATAAACTTTGTCTTGGATGAGCCGAAAATATCTCATAGATAATGGCAACTGTTTTCTGGAATCGACTGAGGTTCTTCCCCTCGATTCAAAAATAGAGACCGTTCCGAGGCGCTTTGAGCAGCACCACTCGGATCTCTGCTTCCCACAAAAAATCGCCCTCCACCTTGGTTCGCCTTCTGAGAATGTCCTGCTTCCAAGTCGCTCTGATTTCTCCTGCATAAAATCTACTCCACGATGCATGGATTGATTCTCGAAATTCTGGTTGGACTAGTGATCTTCCACAAACCCGAGTTGCAAGGGAGGGTTTTATTGCCTTCATTTACAACAAGTGTTTGATTGTTTAAATGTGCGAGAGACAGGAAACATCACATACACTTTATAGCTCATTATCGATTAATGAAGGGAGAAGGAAGTAGAAAGCTACTCAACGCCCTGTCCTCTACAGTGCCTCAAGCTGAGTGTCAAAGCCTGTTTCACTGTAAAACCACAAACAGCACTTTCAGTTCTCTACTGCTTTCAGTTCTGCTACTGTAAAGGAGAATGTTCCTCCAGGGAAGTTTATTATGGATTGATGGAAAGTTCGAGGGTGTGGAGAGCGTTGAATCCAGAGTGCGGCCACACAGTGCGAGATAACAGGCAGGGAAACAAATAGGGATGTCACTAATTAGAGCCTGAGATAGAAAAACGCCAACCAGCACGAGCTAACGGAGAATAGCAGGAATCCCAACATTACTTTATAACTTTATAGCGATGTGCCGTAATAGGCACCATTCAGATGTCACCAGCAAGAGCTTCAAGCACAAACTCTGTAAGTGAGAAAGTTCCGTGGATGAAGTTTATCCGAAATTTTACAGGTGCGGGGTGTGAGAGGTCCAGAGCGCGGCCAGACAGCGCGAGATGACAGGCAAGGAAACAAACAGGGAGGTCACTAATTAGAGCCCCAGATACACAAACACCGGGAGCTAACGGGGGCAAGAGCAAAGCTCAGGGATCTGTCAACCCTGAGCGAAGGGCCATTAAAGTCAGCATTCAAGTTTCAACTGCAAGATGTCCTTCCTGAAAGTTTATAAAAGCGAATGGGCCCAAAGAGATCATCCCACATTATCAGAAGGAGTCTCATTAGAAAGATCAAAGTGATTACGAGCCTTTTGACAGGCACTCTAGGAATAGGCTAGGCCTATTCTGTAGTGATTAAAAACAGGATCATATTCATTCAAGGGACGGGTCAAGAGTGGACTTAGAGAAGCTGCTGAGGGGAAACAGAGGTGGAAGAGGAGAGCGAGAGGCCGCTAGTGCGAAGGTGCAGTGGGAGCCAGGACCCGTGCCGAGACTGGAGAAAATTCCCAGGCTCAGGCACTCATCTCTGGCCCTGACGACCCATTTCTACCGCGGCTGCTCCCGCAGACCTCGCAGCGACATGCGAAAAATGCACACGCAATACTCAGGAGATGCCCACAGCTGTCTCCAAGAGCAGCCTGGGTGAGGAGGCAAGGCCGCAGGTGTTTGAGATAAAGGGCAAGGAAACACACAGGGAGGTCACTCATTAGGCGCCTTGATACACAAACGCTAACCGAGACAATGCCGAGCGATATAAGGACACTCAGCGATGGACTATTAATAGCACCAATCAATTCGCAAGGGAAAGAGTTTCAAATGAAATCTTAGTAAAGCAGAAGGTGGCATCAAGTTTGTCTTGGATGAGCAGAAACGGTCTCATGGGAAAAGGCAACTCTTTTCTGGAATCGACCGTGGTAGTTCCTCCCTATTCCAAACACAGAGACACCGCACGAAGGCGTTTTGAGCAGCATCTCTCGGTCCTCTGATTCCCACGGATAATCTCCCTCAACCCTTCTCTGCCTTCTGAGAACGTCCTGCTTTCCAAGTCCCTCTGATTTCCTCTACGTAAAATCTACTCCACAATACACGGATTGATTCTCGAAATTAGCGCGCTCCCCTCTCGCGGAACCTCGCGCTGCTCCTCCCATTGCACCGAGACCTGTCATCAGATCGCCCTTTTTCCTTGCATAAAATCCACTCCAAATGTATCGACTGATTCCTGAAATCCTGCTTGGGGACTGACTAGTGATAATACAAACACTGCACACACGATGGAGTTCGAAGGAGGGTTTATTGGGTTCATTGACTTCAGGCATTTGATGGCTGAAATGTGCGAGCGACGGGAAATATCACATACACTTTATAGCTCATTAACGATTAATGAAGAGAGAAGAAAACAGAAAACTACTCAACGTCCTGTCTTCTACAGCGCGTTAAGCTGAGTGTAAACGCCTGTTTCACTGTAAAACCACAAACAGCAATTTCAGTTCTCTACTACTTTATACTCAACAACCTGGAAGTGTTACGCTGGACTTCACGTTATAAGCGAAAACGAATACATTGCTCCAAACCCACGCTTTACAGTTTGAGGAACCAGGGAACTCCTGGCCAAAAGAGCGGAGAGTGAATGAGTCAGCAGAGAATGGATACGTGATTACAGAACGCTCTCAGAAGAAAACTAAACACAGAAAAGGTGATGTAGGAAAAAGGTATCTTGAAGATACGCTTCCAGGTTTCAGTATTTCCCTTAATATTGAGAAGTAATAATGCTCTCATAGTCATTCAGGGAGTCCAGGGGTAATCAACATGCAACACAGTCCTCGTCCTCCGTCCACGTCACAATTACAGAACACTTACATGAAGAAAACAATGCTGAAGAGGAGAATGCGTTTGCTCTCTCACAGAGAAGCCTTGATCTTCCCTGTCCTGTTTAAGGTGTTTTCTCTGTGAGGACGCTGGCCAAGGACGACAGACACGCCCGCCTTTCCCCTCGTTTACTGAGTGGGGAGCCAAGGGTTTGGATCAGAATTGCCATGGAGCTCCTGCCCCCTGTTTGCGGTGCAAGCTGCTTCCGCACGTCTGCGAGCCGCGTCTGCGGAGATGGGAGCTCTGTCCTGCAAGAACCGAGAGAGCAGGTTGCCATTCGGGCGCTGAAGGGAGGCAAGAGCGAGGGGCTGGGAGGGCCCGTCGGACATCGCTGAATGGGGGATGTTACTCTACTGTATCCAGAGACAGAGGGGCCCCTCTGTTCCTTAACCTCTACGGTTCTGAGAACCAGGTCGAGGTCCAGGTGTCCCTCTCCTTTACACTTTATATAAGGGCAACGCTCAGAGCTGGATGCAGAGGAGCCGGATATGTCAGCACTTGGGGAGCAGCTGAGCCTCCACGGATCCTCCTAGGAGACCCGGGACAGCAGCTCTCAGACCCCCTCTGCCCTCTCCTCCCGATCCCGGGGCTCCTCCACCCCCAGAGCCACAACCCCGAGACTCCCCAGGTGAGCGACACCCCGAGCCCCCCGCGCTGCTCCCTCCCCGCTCCCCGCCTCGCCCCGGCCCCGGCAGGTCCCTCACCTCTGCAGCCCGGTCGCCGTCGTGGCCGAGGTTGGCCGCCTCCGTGGAGCAGAGCGAGCTCCGCTGCTCGGCCGGGCCGGGGGGCAGCCCGGCGGGGAAGCAGGGCAGGAGGGGCCCGAGGAAGCGAAAGTCGCCGTCGAGGCTGCCGGCGGCGAAGCAGACGTCGTAGACGGAGCTGCGGGGCAGGGAGCCCGCGCTGCTCGGCGGGGCGGACTGCGGGAAGGCGGGCAAGCTCTCGGCCGCGCTGCGCCGGGCCCGCCGCACCTTGGCCGCCACGGCGGCCCCCGCGGTGGCCAGGAAGAGGGCGGAGACGCAGGCCAGGCAGACGGTGAGGTAGAGGGCGAGCGGCCCCTCGGGCTCGGCGGCCGGCGCCTCCTCGGCGCCCCGCAGATGGGCGTCGGAGAAGCCGCCGACCAGGGCGATGCCGAGGGTGGCGGTGGCGGAGCGCGGCGGCCGCCCGCGGTCTCGCACCAGCACGACGAGCCTGTGCCGGGCCGCGTCCCGCTCCGCCACGGCCCGCGCCGTGCGCACCTCGCCGCTGTGCGGCCCCACGCGGAACAGCCCCGGCTCCGTCGCCTTCCACAGCTCGTACGACAGCCACGCGTTCTGCCCCGCGTCCGCGTCCACCGCCACCACCTTGGCCACCAGGTACCCGGCCTCGGCCGAGCGCGGCACCAGCTCGCCCGCCGCCGCGCCGCTGCTCTCGGCGGGCGGGTGCAGCACCACGGGCGCGTTGTCGTTCTCGTCGCGCACCACCACGCGCAGCACCGCCTGGGCGCTCAGCGGCGGCGAGCCGCCGTCGGCAGCGCGCACCGCCACCTCCAAGGCGCGCACCTGCTCGTAGTCCAGCGGCCGCAGCAGGAAAACGGCGCCGCTCTCGGCGTTCACCGACACCGCCGGCTGCTCCGCGCCCTCCTGCCGCACCAGCGCGTATCTCACGCGCCCGTTCGCTCCCGCGTCGGCGTCCGTGGCGCTCACGCTGCCGATGCGGACCATGGGGCCGCTGTTCTCCGACACCCACGCCGTGTAAATCGCCTGCGTGAACTCGGGGGCGTTGTCGTTCACGTCCGACACCTGCACCCGCAGGCTCGCCCGCGAGCTCAGCCGCCTCCTGCCCCAGTCCACCGCTCTCACCGTGACGTTATACTCGCCCGTCCGCTCCCTGTCCAGCGCCGCCGTCGTCCTCAGCTCGTAGTACCGGTCCCCGCTGGCCGTGAGGCCGAAGGGCGAGTCCTCGTCGATGGAGCACTCCGTCCTGCCGTTGTCGCCGGAGTCGCGGTCCCGCACGCTCAACAGGGCCACCACGGTGCGGGGCGGCGCGTCCTCGGGAACGGAGGCCGACTGGGAGGTCAGCGTTATCTCCGGGGCGTTGTCGTTCACGTCCAGCACCTCCACCCGCACTTTGCAATGCGCAGACAGGCCCCCGCCGTCGGTGGCTCTCACCACCAACTCGTGGTACTTCGCCTCCTCGAAATCAACGTTTCCCGCCACCCGAATCTCCCCGGTGTCAGGGTTCAGCCGGAAGAGTTCCTGGGACCGCTTCGATATCTGGGTGAAGCTGTATCGCACTTTCCCATTGGACCCTTCGTCGGGATCCGCGGCCGAGACTCTGACCACCAGCTGCCCCGGGGGGCTGTTCTCGGCCAGTTGCACCTCGTAGACCTCTCGATCGAAGATCGGGGTGTTGTCATTGGCGTCCAGCACCACGATCAGCACTTGGACTGTGCCCGACCTGGGTGGGGAGCCTCCGTCGGTAGCGGTGAGGAGTAAATTCAGTTGCGGTTGTTCTTCCCGGTCCAGCTGACGCTCCAGGACGAGGTCCAAATATTTTGTTATTTCACCTTTCCCTGTTCCGAGTGCGAGGGAGAAACGTGCATTGGACGCCAGGCTGTAGTTCTGCAAACCGTTGCTGCCCACGTCCCTGTCCTGGGCGCTTTGCAGAGGGAAACGGGACCCAGGAGACGTCGTTTCCAGAATCTCTAAAACCACCTCCTTCTCCGGGAAGACGGGGGAGTTGTCGTTCACGTCAAGAACCTCCAACTCCCCTCGGATCAGCTCCAAGGGATTTTCAAAGACTATCTTAAAGAAGACCGTGCAAGTATCGCTCTGCGGACACATCTCCTCTCGGTCCAGAGACTCCTTTGCCGTCAGCGCTCCCGTGTTTCGATTGAGGTGGAAAAGCCGCTCGTTCCCGTCGGACACAACGCGCGCCTTGCGAGCCGCCAGCTGGCTCGGAGAAAGCCCCAGGTCCTCTGCAATATTGCCCACCAAGGAGTCCCTCTCCATCTCCTCCGCCAGGGAATAGCGGAGGGGTTCGGCCCCGCTCTGACACACGCAAACGCACACAAGGAACAAGATCACTCGCCTCTGCCGCTCTCCGCTCCGTCTCCCGCTCGCTCTCACTCCCCACAAAAGCCTTTCCCCGTCCTCCGGCGTTCCCAGCATTGTCGAGCGGCGTCCGAGGCGGATTTGGTCAGCAATCCCGGGCTGAGGGGTCTGCAAGGCCCCGAGCTCCCGGACTCCGTGTTCCGCCGCCCTTCCCGAGCGGCTCCCGCGGCTCTTTCTCTCTGCCGGTGCCTGCAAAGCCGGGGCGGGCAGAGGAACCCGCCGGTTCGCGGCCAACACCCCCACCCAGCGTCGCACGGGGGAATATTCCCTCTGTTGCTCAGCCGCGGCAGAGCCGCCAGCCCGGGCTTTGCTGCTGGAGGCTGCGCTCCCCGTGCCCAGCCGGAGCCAAAAGGCGCAGGGGAAACGCTCTCTCTTTGCTAGGAAGCAGCTCCCTCCCCGCAGACAGAGCGCGGCTCTGGGCAGCGCTGCCCGGCTCGTAAACGCCAGCTCCTCATCCGCAGCTCGGGGTTTTCCTCTGGCTGGGCAGTGAAAGATCTGCTACTTCCACAGGACACTTTGAGGGCTTGTTCCTCCTCTTCTCTGCTTGTTCGTCAGCATAGGACCCTTAGCGAATGGGGCACGTCTGAGAAGCACCTCTATGGAATAGGAGATCTGTTGCCAGAGGGATGAGGTTACCTAAAAAAATGCTTCCCTATCATCCTCGCTCAGCACCACCCTAGGGTGACACTGCTGCTCTAGGACACAGCATCCTAATTATCTTTTCTTCACATTGTGGATCACACCTTGCCCAAAGGACACAAAAATGCTTCTATAGGAGAACAAGCTCTTACTCCATCACCTGGGTAACGATTCACAGCGACTTACCATAAAATGCAAGGAAACAAACAGGAGAGCTCACAAATTAAACACTCAAACACTAACTATCTCGAGCTAATGGAGAAAACAGCAAAGGCTAAATATCAAAGAACACTGAGCGATGGTCCCCTAAGGGCCCCATTCAAGACTAAATCTCAAGAGGTACAACTAGCAATTTGTAAATGAGAAGGGGAAGGAGAAGACATTATACTTGATCATCAGAAAGGGTTTCACAGAAAAGGGCAGATGGATTATGAGCTGTTTGAGGGGGATTCCAGAAATATGTAGTTTATTATGTGATGATTAGACGTAGGATCAAATTCGGTAAAAGGGAATGTTCAGGAGTGGATCTGGGAGGAACTACCATGGGGAAACAGAATGGAGATAGGAAAGTGAGGGGTTCATTATATCTTTGCCACCCGTTTGCCTATCGGTTTGACCAAATTGGCCCCTGAGTACCCTCCCTGCATATCACATACAGCAGAGTTATACCATAGCCACAGGAAAAAGACTCCCAAGTGATTCTCGAAGCAGAAGTATTAAGAAGATTTGTGAATAGAAACCAAAATATGTTGTATTTGGATGGCTTATAAATGCAGAAACTATATGTTTTGTATATTGGAAACAGCCTGATGTCTGACTCTGGAGTTTTTCGAGTCCCTACACACTGGTGGAGGTTGCTGTGGCAGCAGGGCTGGAACAACCCACTGTGTCCCTTAGTAGCAGTGCCACTGGCAAAAGATAAAGAAGATAAAGAGCTGGAGCGACTGGTACCCCAGATGTTGTCCCACCAGAACAGACTATAAGAGAATGAGACCGTAATTGGAGCTCTGTCTCAACTGGTCTGAGACCTCCACTGACGTCAACATCATAGAAACACCAGTGTTTCTACAGAAATATCACGGAATCACAGAATAACCAGGTTGGAAGAGACCCACTGGATCGTCGAGTCCAACCATTCCCACCAATCCCTAAACCATGCCCCTAAGTACCTCATCCACCCTCACCTTAAACACCTCCAGGGACGGCGACTCAACCACCTCCCTGGGCAGACCGTTCCAATGCCTAACCACTCTCTCCGTGAAGAATTTTTTCCTAATCCCAAGCCTAAATCTCCCCTGGTGGAGCTTGAGGCCATTCCCTCTCGTCCTGTCCCCTGTCACTTGGGAGAAGAGGCCAGCACCCTCCTCTCCACAATCTCCCTTCAGGTAGTTGTAGAGAGTAATAAGGTCTCCCCTCAGCCTCCTCTTCTCCAGGCTAAACAGCCCCAGCTCTCCCAGTCGCTCCTCATAAGATTTGTTCTCCAACCCCTTCACCAGCTTCGTTGCTCTTCTCTGGACTCACTCCAGAGCCTCAACATCCTTCTTGTGGTGAGGGGTCAGAACTAAACTCAGTACTCGAGGTGCGGTCTCACCAGTGCCGAGTACAGAGAGAGAATAACCTCCCTGGACCTGCTGGTCACACCGTTTCTGATAAAAGCCAAGATGCCATTGGCCTTCTTGGCCACCTGGGCACATTGCTGGCTCATGTTCAGTTGGCTGTCAACCAACACCCCCAGGTCCTTCTCCTCCTGGCAGCTTTCCAGCCAGTCTTCTCCTAGTCATCACTCGCAGCGACTTTGTGGAAACATCTATAAAGAATTTATCACTGAACTCTGGACAGGTCGTAGAGACCCTTAGAGGATATTAATATTGGTCTAGACTTAAGCTAATACCCTTGCCTTAGAATTTTAGCATTATAGGTAATAAGCTAACTGTTTAAGTTCAGTCCTGAGTCCTACTCTGTCTCCCTCGGGATGTGACAACAATGAAAGTGGTTTCACAGTTCTCTGCACTCACAGTCTATGAGCAGGCAATGCTGCTGTGTCATAACTCAAGCAAGCAGAGAAGATCAGCTGAGCCCAACAGGGAACTCCTCATGGACTTCAAAGGGAAAAATGTGTTGTGTCACCTTTGGAAGCAAATCGGCTCCGTTGACTTCCACAGCTCATACAACAGACAAGAGTTCTGACCTGCGTCCACTGTCACCACCTTGGACACCAACAAACCCGACTCCCACGATGGCGATGCCAGATCCACGCCTGACACCGCCAAGCCTGCGCCCGCTGGCGGCGAGTACTGCACCTGTGGCATGTTGTAATTTTCATACACAATCTCCAGTCGCACCCACACATTGCAGTCCGACTCCGTCTCCAGCTCCAGTCCTCACCACGCTGCAGCAACTCTCAGACAATCACTCCAGCCATAACAGGACACTGTCCCACAGCTCTCATTCAGGGTAGTCTCTCTGACAAGTCCTACCCACCACATTGCTTCCTGAACAGCACCTCTGACAAGCACCTTGGGAAAGCTCATCAGTGTGTTGTCTTCTGTACTGGAGGGCCTCAACATTTCCCCTCTCACATGGTAAAAACCAAAATAAACTGTCTGATTAGGAACTGCACCAGACACCTGGACCCTCGAGAGGAAATGATCCCAGACGTAGCTGAGGTAGACCAAGAGGTGCTGCTTCCTCAGGGTCTCAGTGAGACTGAGAGAGACTCAGCCACTGTCTCAGATGTCCTTCACTCCTTCTTCGTTGTCACTCATGCTATCAGAGATCTGCAGAGATAATGCTCTGTCCCTGTAGATGAGGAGAACCCTGGGCAGTCACTTCAGGCAGGGCTCCAGCCACGCACAGCAGCCATGCAGACCCCCTTCAACTGAAAGGAAGATTGTCCCCGTTTCAGTCATTCAAGCTGTTTTAGGACTTTCAAGCAAGAAAGCGATTCTACTCCTCACTTTTGCTCTCACACTAAAACAAGTTTGTAGGTAGATCTCTTATTTACGCGTGGCTTTCTCTCTAGCAGCAAGCGGGTGCTGCCTGCAGGCTCCCTAGTTCCACTGAGCTGGCTGAGTTTCTCCTGTTGACCAGGGATTCTGGAGCACAACACAGCACAGCAAAGGCCTGTGCCTTTCCACATTAATTGGACTGTGGATCACTCAGTTCTCCATGTACAATGGTCTTCTGCTCAGAATCACTTCACCAGCCCTGGCTCAGGACTTATCTTTTTCGAGGGGCCTTGCAGAAGGCACAGCTCCAGTCCTCTGAATTTCCTGAGAGCAAAGCCTCTTCGTGGCTGCAGTTTTCACCCACCAAATGCCCACCCTCTGGTGACGCCCTAGGACTCTCTGAAAGGAAGATGTCTGCTGCCTTTGAGATATCCACACCTCAAAACATTTAGAATCAAAACACTTTGTTCTCACCTACCACCCAGTTGCCATCCACAGCCAGAGCTGTCAGAAGAGTTGGAAATTTCACTCCTCAGCTTTACCGATTTGCAGGGCCTTTGCACACCCAAGGCCCCTCTTCAAGGAGGGACCAGGTTCCCCTGACCTGGATCTAACTTGGCCCTGTCACAGCCAGAAGCTCAGTGCTCAGAAGAGCCACAGAGGCCCGACAGCAAATCCCTCTTCCCACAGTTTTCCTGAATGCTCTACCGAATGTGTCGCCAAACTGAAGAAATGCCCCTGCTCAACCTTTCTTCAGCCAAGGAACAATAGAAGGAAAAAGGTTTTTGAAAAACATTCACAGAGCTTTCCCAGAACTTCTCCACAAAGATTGCTGTCTCCACACACGGCATTCACGTGGCCTCTTTATTTTAATTTCACACACAAGAATATCCCAGTTTACAACAGTACAGTTCATAACTGCAGCACAACACTGTGAGAGGGTTTCCAAATACTCTCTGCCGGTAAAACACTCTCTTATTATAGATGGGGTGACAGTCCTTCTTAAGAGGAATTGACAAGACAATGCTCTGACATAGTGCAAAAAGAGGAAGGAGAAAGGACAAAAAGGAGAAAGCAAATGCTCTAACACAAACCCAGAAAATCATAGTGGGACAGCTTTCCACTTACTACAAGAAGCCTCTCAATTCAAAACAACAATGACAAGAGGTAACTCAATGGCCTGTTTCCAAGTTCATCTCCATGCTGCCTTCAGACAAAATCCTTTGAAGCAATTCCTGGTGCTTCCTCACTCTCCACCCAAAGACAACAAATATGTTTTCAGAACTCTACATTTACAGCCAATGAACTGTGCCAAAAGCCAAGCAAGAGGGGCAGAAGTCCATCTGGGGCCTACAGGGAATTCGTGAAGCTCCAGGAGGGGAATAAATTCTATCATCTCTGGAAGCAAGATCAGGCTTTGTAGGAAGATTGCAGACCTGTGGCTTGTGTACGCAGGGGGAACACACCATAGGCCAAAGTTCAGTTAGAGGCAAAACTGGCCAGTGCTGTGTCAGACACCAAGATAGACTTTATCAATATGTTTATGGTTAAACGCGGTCTAAGAAAAACTGCATTGATACTTGTTGAAGATGGTCACCTAACCCTGGGCTGTCCAGTCCACTGAGCTGGAGAACCATGAGGGTGGGAACAGTGACTTTTCCTTCATGGATGCCGAAATTGTAGAGATCAGCTGTATCAGTTGAATACTCACAAGTCCATTTGGCTTGATGGGGGCCCTCACAGAGTACTGAAAGAGCTTGCGGATGTTACAGCAGGACCCCTCTAGATGATCTACTGAAGATCTTAAGAGTTTTGAGAGGATTGCAACAAGGACAATATTGTTTAACATTCTGTCAGCCCTGAAGTGCTCAGGCAGATGATCCTTGTAGATCCCTTCCAACTTAAGTATTCTACTCTATTCTATTCCATTCCATCCTCTTCCATCTCAACACCATTACTGCTAATATATTTCCAAGGAAATCCCTATTTAATCCCTTTAAATGCCAAGAACGATGAGTAGGATCGCTCTAGGCAGGATTGCAGCCACGCAGATCCTGGTCATAGAAAAGAAAGAGTGCCATCTGCTTCAGTCATTCAAGCACTTTTAGGATCTTCCTGCAAACAAACAATTCTATTCCTCATTTCTGATGCCATAGTAAAAGTCGCTCACATGCAGACTTCTTACTCTTAGGTGACTTTCTTACCAGCAGCAGCAGCAGCAAGTCAGTGCTGCTTGCAGGCTCTGCAGTTACAGTGAGATGAGTTAATCCTTCTGCAAAGGATTTTGCAACACCGAAAGGGCTGTCAAACATTGGCACAGGCTGCCCAGGGAAGTGGCTGAGGCACTGTCCCTGGACATGGCCCTGGGTGGATACAGGGACATATGTAGTGCTGGAGTAGGTTGTGCAACGTTAACAGTTGGAATCGTTACTCTCTAGGATAGTTTCCAACCTAAATGATTCTACGAATCTACATAGGTTAAATGGACAGTAAACCATTCACTGTTCAAGGTACAATGGTCTTCACTACTGCGGCCTGTCCTTAGGACTTAACTGTTTTCTCAGACCCTTGGCAGAAGGGATGGCTTTAGTCCTCTGATTTCCCTCTTCCTGGAAGCAGTTTTTCATCACAAAATGTCTACATCTTGACACTTTCCCAAACACTACCCCAAGGGAACAACTATGCTCTTTTTGTGCCATCCATCTTCTGAAACTCCTACACCTTTACTGCCAGAAACAATTTGTGCTCCAACACCTCACCAGTGCCATCCCCAGACAGAGCAGCCAGGACAGTTGGGAATTTCACTCCCAAAGCGCACGGCTATGCAGAGGCCTTTGCACACCCAGGGATCTTGTTAGGGGAGGGACAAGGTTCCCCTGACCTGGATATAGTGGGGCCCTGTCACAGCCAGAAGCTCAGGCCCCTGAAGACCTACTGAGGCTGGCCAACAAATCATTGCTCCACACAGTTTCCCTCAATGCTCTATCAGGCACGTCTCCAAAGAGAAGAAGTGGACCCAATCAACCTTGTATCAGCCAAGGGACAACAGGAGAAAACGCTGCTCAGCTTCTGAGAAATATTTACAGAGCTTTCCCAGAAGGAACTTTTCTAGAAAGACTCCAGTCCCCATACAGGCATTCAGCTGTTCTCTTTATTTCACTTCTCAACACAAAAACATCCTGGTTTACAATGGTACAGCTTATAACTGTAGCACAACACAGTGGGAGGGTTTCCAAGCATTCCGTGCCAGTTAAACTATTCATTATTAGAGAGGGGTGACAGTCCTACCTCAGAGGAATTGGCAAGACAGTGGTCAAACACAGTTCACAAAGTAGAAGGAGAAAGGGCAAAACCAAAACTACAAATGCTCTAACATGAACCCACAAAATCAGATCAGGTCTGCTTTAAAGGACAGCAAAGAAGCTGGTGAAAGGTCTGAAAGGAATGTCCTGTAGAAGCATATAAGGACTTTAGTTTTGACATTCCATTCCATACCAACATCGCCAAGGCAATCCCAAGGAGGTAGCCCACCCACCCCCCTCATATGGGTCAAAGGAAGATCTTGTGCACTTTACTGCTCTTTACCATGCAAGATCAGACAGCATTACTCAGAGGCTCAACATGTCACCCTTGCCTGTTCAGCTGGAATGCTGTGCACCACAGTGTGTGCATGGGAGCGTCCTCCTGCTACCCTTGGCAGCCTTTGTGCAGCATATGCAGTCACACAATGGCTGGACAGAAAGAGAGGGACACCAGAAGACAAAACACACAGAGTCCACACATCTCAGAGACAGAGGCATCCAGAACCCAGAGCAGAAAAAGCTCTGTGCATGCATTACCTTGTAACACAATACTCACAATTCCTTTTCTGACCCGTTTCAGCCAGGACCTTGTTTTTGAACTGCAGCACAAAATAAGAGATCCACGACCTTAGCCAACAGCAAGTGATAGAAGAACTACAGTGGTAGCAAAGGAATGAAGCCCACTCTGAAAGCATCTGAGAAATACCTGTAATAGAGCTAAAATATTTTAATATGATAATTAAGGAGACTTTAGTTTCTTTTGAGTTTTTTTTTTTTGTGTTTTGGTGAAGGCGACACCTTTTCTTCTGATATCAGTAACTTCAGGGCAGGAAAAATTATTCCAAATGTAAAGTCAGATCAACTCTAGGGAAACCATTGCCACAGGTTATAGCCTGGAGCACTTCCAATCACCAAGGCCTGAAGCCTCTGGCTGTGCCAACTCCATTCTAGTTAAAGGAAAGACTATTGAACTGTTCCGCAGAGAGCATCCCTGTGTTCTCTGGTGCCACATCCTCAGTGGTGAGAGGGCCTTCGGGAAAATCCAGTTCACGATTAGTGTTTCCGCCCAGGGCACAGTGCTGTGGTGGCAGGCTGGGCAGGATGGGCTTCAGGAACTTGAACTCATTGTTGCCCGATCTGGTCGTGAGGTTGATCTCATAGCAGTAGGGATGGGGCAGGGTCCCTGCAGATGCTGCATCAGCCAGGCCACTTGGAAAGTTGTTGGCACCATAAAGCACAAGCCCATCCTTCAGCTCCTTTCTCCTGCACAACTTGAAAGCGATGAATGCGGCCATGGAAGCGACAAAGAGTAGGGACACAATGACCAAGGAAATGATTAAATAGGTTGTCAAGGAGTCTCCCTCATCCTCTGTGGCCAAGCTGCTGTGTGGTAGGTGCACATCTGAGAAGTCATTGAGCAGATGTGCACTCAGTGTTGCTGTGGCCGACAGGGGTGGTCGCCCGTTGTCTCGCACCAGGATGATGAGCTTCTGCTTCACGGGGTCTCTCTCCGTCACTGGCCTCCTCAGACGCACCTCCCCACTTTGGGCACCCACCACAAACAGACTGGGGTCAGTGGCCTTCTGCAGGTGGTACGAGAGCCATGAGTTCTTCCCCGAGTCGGCATCAACAGCCACCACTTTGGTGACCAGGTACCCTGCCTCAGCCGACATGGGCACCAGCTCACTGGATGCTGGGCTGCTGTCCTGGGCTGGATGCAGTATCAGTGGAGCATTGTCATTCTCATCCACCACAACAAGGCGGACAGTGACGTTAGCACTGAGGGGAGGAGATCCTGCATCAGAGGCAATCACCAAGACCTCAACCTGCTTCAGCTGCTCATAGTCCAGAGGCCGCAGCACAAACACATGCCCGTTCTCAGAGTTCACAGAAATGCAGGAACAGGGAGGCTGCTCTGTGGGAAGAGGTGGTGCAAGGGAATAAGTCACCTTGGCATTGGTACCAATGTCGGCATCTGAGGCATGGACGGTTCCAACCAGCATGGTGGGAATATTGTTCTCACGCACATACATGGTGTATGATGTCTGGTTGAAGACAGGCGAATTGTCGTTGACATCAGAGATGTCCACCGTGAAGGTGTGGGTACTGGTGAGAGGAGGTGACCCTGTGTCAGCTGCGGTGACAATCAGGATATACCGTGCTGTCTCCTCCCGGTCCAGTGTGCTCACAGTTACCAGTTCATAGTAATTCTTATAGGCTGAACGCAGGGAGAATGACAGCTGGTCCTCAAGGGCACAGGTGATCTTCCCACTAACACCAGAATCACGGTCCTTCACAATAAAGAGAGCAACGACTGTTCCAGGTAACGTGTTCTCAGGGAGAAGGCTGCTGAAGGAACTCATCATCAGCTCTGGAGCATTATCATTCACATCCAGCACCTCCACCAACACCTTGCAGATTGCCGAGAGGCCTCCACCATCTGTAGCCTGCACACTAATCTCATGATTCTCTGCCACCTCAAAATCAAGAGCCTTTGAGAGTTTAATTTCACCGCTCGATGGGTCGATCGTGAATGAGGATTCAGTATGGCTGTTCTCTTGTTTAAAATGGTAGGTGATGTCCCCATAAGGTCCCACGTCAACATCAGTTGCCACCACACTCAGAACCACGGTGCCCTCAGGGGCATTTTCCAAAACCTGCCCCACATACAGCTCCTGTGTGAAGATGGGAGCGTTGTCATTTGCATCCAGAACAACAATGCGGATTTCTGTGCTGCCACTCCTTGGGGGAGAGCCCCCGTCAAAAGCAATGAGACTGAAACCCATCTCGGCCTGCTCCTCCCTGTCTAGCGGCTTTTCCAAAACGAGTTCAACATGCTTCTTTTCCTTACTGTGACTTCCAAAAGAGACACTAAAGTACTCGTTCTCGGGAGAGATGCTGTAAGACTGGACACTGTTGCTGCCAACATCCAGGTCTCGAGCCCCCATCAGAGGAAATCGCGAGCCGAGGTTGCTGGTCTCAGGGATCGTAAGGGTGACCTGCTCGTCCGGGAAGCGGGGCGAGTGGTCGTTGACGTCCCGCACGGCCACCTCGATCCGAAAGAACTGCAGCGGGTCGGCCAGCAGCAGCTCCAAGGGCAGCGTGCAGGCGGGCGCCTGGGCGCACAGCTCCTCCCGGTCGAGCCTCTCGGCCACGACGAGGCGGCCGGTGGCGCGGTCCAAGCGCAAGCGCTGCCGGCCGTCCTCCGAGGCCAGGCGGGCGCGGCGAGCCGAGAGCTGCGCCGGGGCCAGCCCCGCGTCCTCGGCCACGTCGGCTACGAGCGAGCCGCTCGGCGCCTCCTCGGCTACGGAGTAGCGCAGGGGCTGGGAGCGAGCGTGCGGCAGCGAGAGGAGAGCAGAGAGACAAAGCACTTGCCTTGCGATCGCCATGGCGGGGCGGCGGGCGGGCTCCGGCGGGCGGCTCGGGCGCGCGGTCCTCGGCGGCGAGCGGCGCCCGGCAGCGGCGAGGGCGGCGGCGAGGGCGGGCGGGCTCCCTGGGGCCGAGTGCGGCTGGCGGCCCGGCAGCGGCTGGCCCGGGGCCCCGCTCGCCGCCGCTCGCCGCCGCCCGGCTGCGCTGCGCTGGGCAGGGCCGGGCCGGGCTCGGGCGCCTCCCCGCCCGCAGCCGCTCGGCGCCGCCTTGGCCGGGAGCTCCCCCCTGCGGGCCAAGGCGGGACTGCGCCTCCCGGCACCGGCACCGGCACCGCGCTTCCCTCTCGCCGAGACAGACGCTCCGCGCTCCGCTCGGGGCTCCCGGCGGGCTTGGAAGGGCTCGAGAGGGCTTTGTGCTCAGAGAGCGGGCTGAGCTCCTGCCCCGGGCTGAGGAGGCAGCGCCGCAGGGGTTTGGGATAAAAGGAAGGGAAACACACAGGGAGCTCACTGCTTAGAGCCCCAGGTACACAAACGGTAACGGTCCGGAGATAACGGAGACAATAGCAGAGCCCAGGGATCTAGGGACACTCAGCGATGGGCCATTAAACGCACCATTCAACCGTCACCAGCAAGAGCTTCAAGCACAAACTCTGTAAAGGAGAAAGTTCCATCAGGGAAGTTTACTATGGATTGATGGAAAGTTCGAGGGTGTGGAGAGCATTGAATCCAGAGTGCGGCCACACAGTGAGATGTAACAGGCAAGGAAACAAATAGGGATGCCACTAATTAGAGTCTGAGATAGAAAAACGCCAACAAGCACGAGCTAATGGAGAAAACAGAAAAGCCCAGGGATCTAGGGACACTCAGCGATGGGCCATTAAAGGCACCATTCAATTGACAATGAGAAGAGGTTCAAACAAAATCTTTGTAAACTAGAAGGTGGCATAAACTTTGCCTTGGATGAATAGAAAGGGTCTCATGGGAAACGGCAACTTTTTCTGGAACGGACAGAGCTTGTTCCCTCTGATTCCGAAGGAAGCTTTGAGCAGCATCTCTCAGATGTTCCCTTCCCACAGAAAATCCCTCTCCACCTTGCTCCGCCTTCTGAGAATGTCCTGCTTCCAAGTCGCTCTGATTTCCCCTGCGTAATATCTACTCCACAATGCACGCATTGATTCCCGAAATTCTGCTTTTGGCGCGCCTACTTCCTCATCAACGACAGCGACAAGTGATCTCCTAGACACCACGCACACCCGAAGGATTTCCAACTAGGTTTTTATTAGGTTCATTGGAATCAGGCATTTGCCTGTTAATATGTGCGAGTGGCAGGAATCACAACATTACTTTATAGCTCATTACCGATTAATGAAGGGAAAAGAAAACAGAAAGATGCTCTATGTCCTGTCTTCTACAGTACCTCATGTTCACCATAAATGGTTTAGCCTGTATCACTGTACAACCACACACAGACCTTTTAATTCTCTATTATTTTACACTCCATTCCATCTCAACATGGTACTGCTGACATATTTCCAAGGAAATCCCAAGGACACAGCTCCCACATGTCCTTCTAAATGGCCAAGGAAAGTCTAGTGTGCTTCACTCCTTTTCCCTACAGAAGATGAGACGTACACTGGTCCAGCTGCTCTCAAAGGGGAGGGGCCCTTAGACCAGTCTGTTACACAAATCCTACCCACCACATTGCTTCCTGAACGGCACCTCTGACGAGAACCTTGGGGAAGTTCAGCAGTGTGTTGACAGGAAACAACATTTCCCCTCTCACCTGGTAAAATCCATAATAAATCGTCTGATTAGGAACTGCATCAGACACCTGGACCCTCGAGAGGAAATGATCCCAGAAGCAGCTGAGTTAGACTAAGAGGTGCTGGTTCCTCAGGGTCTCAGTGAGACTGAGAGAGACACAGCCATGGTCTCAGATGTCCTTCACTCCTTCTTCATTGTCACTCATGGTATCGGAGATCTGCAGAGATAATGCTCTGTCCCTGTAGATGAGGAGAACCCTGAGCAGTCACTTCAGGCAGGGCTCCAGCCTCCCACAGCAGCTGCCTGCAGGCTCCCTCCCTAGTTCCACTGAACTGGCTGAGTTTCTCCTGTTGACCAGAGATTTTGGAGCACAACACAGCACAGCAAAGGCCTGTGCCTTTCCACATTAATTGGATTGTGGATCACTCAGTTCTCCATGTACAATGGTCTTCTGCTCAGAATCACTCCACCAGCCCTGGCTCAGGACTTATCTTTTTCGAAGGGCCTTGCAGAAGGCACAGCTCCAGTCCTCTGCATTTCCTGAGAGCAAAACCTCTTCCTGGCTGCAGTTTTCACCCACCAAATGCCTACTTCCTGGTGATCCTCTAGTACCTCTGAAAAGGAAGATGTCTGCTGGCTTTGTGATAACCATCCCTCAAACCATTTGTGCCAAAAACCCAGAGTTGTCATCCACAGCCAGAACTGTCAGAAAAGTGGGAAATTTCACTCCTCAGTCTTACTGATTTGCAGGGCCTTTGCACACCCAAGGCCCTGTTCAAGGAGGGACCAGGTTCCCTTGACCTGGATCTAACTCGGCCCTGTCACAGCCAGAAGCTCGGCACTCAGAAGAGCCACAGAGGCCTGACAGCAAATCCCTCTTCCCACAGTTTTCCTGAATGCTCTACTGGCTGTGTCTCCAAAGTGAAGAAATCCCCCTCCTAATTCAGCCAAGGGACAACAGGAGAAAAAAGGTCCCAGCCTTTTGAAAAATATTCACAGAGCTTACCAAAGAATGAACACTCCACAAAGACTGCTGTCTCCACACACGGCTTTCACATGTTCTGTTTATTTCACTTATGCACACAAAGCTGTTCCAGATTACAAGAGTACAGTTCATAACTGCAGCACAACACTTTGGGAGCGTTCCCAAATATTCCCTGCCAATCAAACATTCCCTTATTATAGATGGGGTGAC
This sequence comes from Clamator glandarius, assembly GCA_033459285.1. Lineage (NCBI taxonomy): Eukaryota > Metazoa > Chordata > Aves > Cuculiformes > Cuculidae > Clamator > Clamator glandarius. The sequence goes on along the minus strand of JAUNZM010000342.1, from coordinate 1,227,328 downwards.
AGTCCTTCTTAAGAGGAATTGGCAAGTCAATGTTCAAACACAGTCCAAAAATTAGAAGGAGAAACAGTAAAAAGGAGAAAGCAAATGCTGCACCAAAAGACAATGAATGCGTTTTCACAACTCTACATATATAGTCTATGAACAGGCAATTTTACTGAGCCAAAAGCCAAGCAAGACAGGCCGAAGTCCATCTGGACTACAGGGATCTCCTTAAAGAACTCAAGTCAGGAAATAAATCCTATTGTCTCTGGAAGCAAGATCAGCCTTTGTAGGATGACTGCAGACCTGTGGCTTGTGTATGCAAGGAGAACACACCATAGGCCAAAGCTCAGTTAGAAGCAAAATTCACAAGTGCTATGTCAGTAACTAAGAAAGACTTTCAATTTGTTTACAGCAGAAGGAGGTCTAAAGAAAAGATTGGATCGATACTTGTCACCTGACAGTCACATGATCTTGGGCTGCCCAGTCCACTGAAGTGGAGGACCATGAGGATGGGAACAGTGACTTTTTCTTCATGGATGCTGAAATTGTCAGAGATCAGCTGTATCCGCTGAATAGTCAAAAGTCCATTTGGCCTGATGGGGGCCCTCACAGAGTACTGAAGGAGCTTGCGGATGTTACAGCAGGACCCCTCTAGATGATCTACTGAAGATCTTAAGAGTTTTGAGAGGTCCCTGCTGATTGGAAGCTGGCCAGAGGTATTCCAGCTGTCCAACAAGGACTGAGTACAATTGGAAGTCTTTTAAAGGCTAATGCACTCATCAGGCACGATCAATATGTTCACCAGGAGAAAGTCTCTTTAAATCAATTCTATGTCCTTCTATGTCACCTGACTCGTGCATTTGGGAAGGTCAGTGGATTTTGTATTTTTGGATTGTATTAACATTTGTTTTACTGTACCAGCAATCTTCTTGAAACGGTGTCCATCTGTGACATGAACTGTCTGAATCACAGGGCTCAACGCTGTGTAGTTACTTGAGCTACATCTACCTGATGACTGCTCAGCAGTGGTGTTCTCAGGGTTCAATTCTAGGGCCAGTTTGGTTAAATATATTTCATAATGACAGACAAGAGGGCAAACCACATCCTGGGAGGCATAAACACAGAATAACCAGCCAGTCAAGAGAGGGGATTATCCTGCTAAATTCAGTCTTGGTGCAGCCTCACCTTGGGTCCTGCGTGCAGTTCTGGGTGCCACCAGTTATGAAGGATGTTAAGTTAGTGAAATGCTTCCAGAGGGGAGCTATAAGGCTGGTGATGGGTCTGCAAGGAATGCTCTGTGAGGAGCACCTAAGGACTTAGGATCTGCCTAGTTTGAAGAAAAGGAGTCTGAGAGTAGGAGGGGGTGATCTCCTCCCTCTCACATCAAACAACAGGACAGGGGGGAATGTTTCAAAGCTGCATCAGGGGAGATTCAAGCAGGTGGTCTAAGACGATGTTGGCAGGTCCCTTACAACTAAAACATTCTATTCGGTCCCATCCCATTCCACCATCATTAATGCTGGCATATTTCCAAGGAAATACCAAGGACACAACCCTCTTACAAGACAAAAGAAGACCTTGTGCCCAATACGGCTCTCCACTAGAGAGGATGAGACTTCTGTACACAAAGGTGCTGTGTACCACAGTGGCTGGATATGATCAGCCCCCTGCTTCCCTGGGCAGCCTTTGTGCAGTGTATACACAAGGGCTGTACAGACAGACAGAGTGACCAGAAGGCAAAACACACACAACCCACATATCTCAGACAGAGACATCCTGAACCCAGAAAATAAACTGCTCTATGCATGCACCATGTTGTAACACAGTACTCACAACTCCCTTGATTTCATAGAATCATTGAATAGTTTGGGTTGGAAGGGACATTAAAGATCATCTAGTCCCAACTTCCCTGCCTTGGGCAGGGACATGTCCCAGTATATCAGGCTGCCCGTGGCCCTATCCAACCTGGCTTTGAACACCTCTGGGGATGGGGGAGCCACAACTTCCCTGTATAACCTGTTGCAGTGCCTCACCACTCTCCTAGTGAAGAAATTTCCTGAGCAGAATGACTGCTACGTGCATTTCAGTGAGGACTGATTTGTCGGTCTGATTTTCCCATTGCGTTACAGCACAGAAGAAGAGGCCCACGGCTTTCAACAACAGCAAGTGACACAAGAACTAGGCCGGGAGCATGGGAATTAAATACATTTCTGGAGGAGTCAGAAAAGGCTATAAAAATCCTGAAACATTATTACATGACTGAGGGTGTCTTTTGTTTTAATTGGTTTTTTGGAGGAGGGGAGAAACTTTCTTCTGAGTTAGAATTTGAGGAAAATCAATGATGGCAGTTTCAAGTGCAGATGAACTGTGCAGGAAAAAATAGTCACAGATCCCTTCTTGTCAATAGGCCTGAAGCTTTTGGCTGTGCTGATTCCATTCTAATTAAAGGGAAGACTATTGAACTGTTCCGCAGAGACCATCCCTGCGTTGTCTGGCGACACATCATCAGTGGTGAGAGGTATATGGGGGAAAACCTGCTCATCATCACATTGCTGAGGTGGCAGGCTGGGCAGGATGGGCTTCAGGAACTTGAACTCACTGTTGCCTGAACCAGTTGTGAGGCTGATCTCATAGCAGTAGGGATGGGGCAGGGTCCCTGCAGAGCCTGCATCAACCAGGCTGCTCGGAAAGTTGTTGGCACCATAAGTGACATGTCCATTCTTCAGACCCTCTCTCTTGCACATCTTGCAAATGATGAAGGCTGCCATGGATGCAAGAAAAAGCAGTGAGACAAAGACCAAGGAAATGATTAAATAGATTGTCAGAGAGTCTTCTTCATCCTCTGTAGTCAGATTGCCGTGTGGTAGGTGCACATCTGAGAAGTCATTGAGCAGATGTGCACTCAGTGTTGCCATGGCCGACAGGGGTGGTCGCCCATTGTCTCGCACCAGGATGATGAGCTTCTGCTTCACAGTGTCTCTCTCTGTCACTGGCCTCCTCAGACGCACCTCCCCACTTTGGGCACCCACCACAAACAGACCGGGGTCCGTGGCCTTCTGCAGGTGGTACGAGAGCCACGAGTTCTGCCCCGAGTCAGCATCAACAGCCACCACTTTGGTGACCAGGTACCCCGCCTCAGCCGACATGGGCACCAGCTCGCTGGATGCTGGGCTGCTGTCCTGGGCTGGATGCAGTATCAGTGGAGCATTGTCATTCTCATCCACTACAACAAGGTGGACAGTGATGTTGGCGCTGAGTGGAGGAGATCCTGCATCAGAGGCAATCACCAAGACCTCAACCTGCTTCAGCTGCTCATAGTCCAGAGGCCGCAGCACAAACACATGCCCATTCTCAGAGTTCACAGAGATGCAGGAACAGGGAGGCTGCTCTGTGGTAACAGGTGCTGCCAGGGAATAGGTCACCTTGGCATTGGGACCAATGTCAGCATCTGATGCACGGACAGTTCCAACCAGCATGGTGGGAATATTGTTCTCACGCACGTACATGGTGTATGATGTCTGGTTGAAGACAGGAGCATTGTCGTTGACATCAGAGATGTCCACCGTGAAGGTCTCAGTGGTGGTGAGAGGAGGAGACCCTGCATCTGCTGCTGTGACAGTCAGGATGTACCTTGCTGCCTCCTCTCGGTCCAGAATGCTCACTGTCACCAGTTCATAGTAATTCCTATAGGCTGGATGCAGGGAGAATGACAGCTGGTCCTCAAGGGCACAAGTAATCTTCCCATTGGCTCCAGAATCACGGTCTCTGACAGTGAAGAAGGCAACCACTGTCCCAGGTAATGCATCTTCAGGGAGGGGGCTGCTGAAGGAACTCACCACCAGCTCTGGTGCATTGTCATTCACATCCACCACCTCTACCAACACCTTGCAGATTGCAGAGAGGCCTCCCCCATCTGTTGCCCGAACACTGAGCTCGTGATTCGTTACAACTTCAAAGTCCAGAGGCTTTGAGAGTTTAATTTCACCACTCTTGGCATCAATCATAAACGCTGATTCGCTTTGGTCCACCTCTTGACTGAAATGGTAGGAGATGTCTCCATTAGAACCTGCATCCACATCAGTTGCCACCACACTCAGAACTACAGAGCCCTCGGGGGCATTCTCCAAAACCTGGCCAATGTAGCGGTCCTGCGTAAAGACTGGGGCGTTGTCATTTACATCCAGAACAACAATGCGGATTTCTGTGGTCCCACTCCTCGGGGGAGAGCCCCCGTCAAAAGCAATGAGACTGAAACCCATCTCGGACTGCTCCTCCCTGTCTAGCGGCTTTTCCAAAACCAGTTCCACATATTTGTCCCCCTCAGATCGAGTCCCAAAGGAGACCCTAAAGTACTCGTTCTCGGGAGAGATGCTGTAACCCTGCACACTGTTGCTACCAATATCCCAGTCCCGAGCCCCCTCCAGAGGAAAACACGAGCCGAGGCTGCTGGTCTCAGGGATCGTAAGCGTGACGTGCTCGTCCGGGAAGCGGGGCGAGTGGTCGTTGACGTCCCGCACGGCCACCTCGATCCGAAAGAACTGCAGCGGGTCGGCCAGCAGCAGCTCCAAGGGCAGCGTGCAGGCGGGCGCCTGGGCGCACAGCTCCTCCCGGTCGAGCCTCTCGGCCACGACGAGGCGGCCGGTGGCGCGGTCCAAGCGCAAGCGCTGCCGGCCGTCCTCCGAGGCCAGGCGGGCGCGGCGAGCCGAGAGCTGCGCCGGGGCCAGCCCCGCGTCCTCGGCCACGTCGGCTACGAGCGAGCCGCTCGGCGCCTCCTCGGCTACGGAGTAGCGCAGGGGCTGGGAGCGAGCGTGCGGCAGCGAGAGGAGAGCAGAGAGACAAAGCACTTGCCTTGCGATCGCCATGGCGGGGCGGCGGGCGGGCTCCGGCGGGCGGCTCGGGCGCGCGGTCCTCGGCGGCGAGCGGCGCCCGGCAGCGGCGAGGGCGGCGGCGAGGGCGGGCGGGCTCCCTGGGGCCGAGTGCGGCTGGCGGCCCGGCAGCGGCTGGCCCGGGGCCCCGCTCGCCGCCGCTCGCCGCCGCCCGGCTGCGCTGCGCTGGGCAGGGCCGGGCCGGGCTCGGGCGCCTCCCCGCCCGCAGCCGCTCGGCGCCGCCTTGGCCGGGAGCTCCCCCCTGCGGGCCAAGGCGGGACTGCGCCTCCCGGCACCGGCACCGCGCTTCCCTCTCGCCGAGACAGACGCTCCGCGCTCCGCTCGGGGCTCCCGGCGGGCTTGGAAGGGCTCGAGAGGGCTTTGTGCTCAGAGAGCGGGCTGAGCTCCTGCCCCGGGCTGAGGAGGCAGCGCCGCAGGGGTTTGGGATAAAAGGAAGGGAAACACACAGGGAGCTCACTGCTTAGAGCCCCAGGTACACAAACGGTAACGGTCCGGAGATAACGGAGACAATAGCAGAGCCCAGGGATCTAGGGACACTCAGCGATGGGCCATTAAACGCACCATTCAACCGTCACCAGCAAGATCTTCAAGCACAAACTCTGTAAAGGAGAAAGTTCCGTGGAGGAAGTTTATCCTAAATTGACGGGAATGTGAAGGGTGTGGAGAGCGAGAGGTCCAGAGCGCGGCCAGACAGCGCGAGATAACAGGCAAGGAAACAAACAGGGAGATCACTAATTAGAGCCCCAGATACACAAACACAGATCAGCAGGAGCTAACGGGGACAGCAACAACGTCCAGGGATCTAAGGACACTTAGCAAAGGGCAAGTAAATGCACCATTTTGGCAACTGAAAGAGGTTCAAACAAAAGCTTCGTAAAGTAGAAGGTGGCATGATTGTCTTGGATGAACAAAAGGGTCTCACAGGAAAAGGCAACTTTTTCTGTAATCGACCGAACTTGTTCTCCCCGATTCCAAACAGAGACACCGCACGAAGGCGCTTTGAGCAGCATCTCTCGGCCCTGTGCTTCCCACAGAAAATCGCCCTCCACCTTGGTCCGCCTTCTGAGAATGTCCTGCTTCCAAGTCGCTCTGATTTCCCCTGCATAAAATCTACTCCACAATGCACGGATTGATTCTCGAAATTTTGCTTAGAGAATGACTTGTGATCTTCCACACACCCGAGGGAGTTCTAAGGAGGTTTTATTGGCTTCATTGACATCAGACATTTGATGGCTGAAATGTGCGAGCGACAGGAAATATCATATACACTTTATAGCTTATACCTCATTATCGATTAATGAAGGGAGAAGAAAGTAGAAAGCTACTCAACGCCCTGTCCTCTACAGTGCCTCAATCTGAGTGTAAAAGCCTGTTTCACTGTAAAACCACAAAAAGCACTTTCAGTTTTCTACTACTTTGTCGCTGTCGGGTCAATCCACGACACGTAGAAGTTGTGGGCCAAAAGACCATCTTTATTGATTTTACAAGACATTTATACCCCTTCCCGAGCTGCTCGTTCATGCACGACTGACTTAGCTAAAGACGGACGGTTTGTAATTGGATGACTCCTTCTCAGTTGTAACTTCATAATTGGGTGATTCCACCTGCGGCCTGGCTGCTTCCTAATCTTGTTTACTCGGCTCTTCTTGGTGCCTTTCAGCTTCTCCAAGGATACACGGGCATCTATTCAAGGCCAATGTTCAAGCTGACACACTCAAACTCCACGGACCAGCCGAGATTTCCCACACTACTTTATACTCAACAATCCGGAAATGTTACGTTGGACTTTACATTATGAAAGAAAACTGGTTTGAAGAACCAGTGAACTCCTGGTCAAATGTGCAGAGTGCCAGTGTCAGTCGTTTCTAATTAAATCGGTTTGAACAGAGGGCAGAGAATGGACACGTGATTACAGAAGGCTCTCCAAAGAAAAATAAACACAGAAAAGGTGATTTAGGAAAAAAGTATCTTGAAGATGAGCTTCCAGGTTTCCGTATTTCCCTTACTATTTAGAAGTAATTGAGGGGATTAAAAGCACGGACTTCAATCTGGTGGATCGAAGATATTTTATTGAGTTAGCTGTTTCTTCATATATATCCTTTTTGGCTACAAAACTAGTTGCCGACGAGGGTATCTATAGTGTATTCTTGGCTAAAGGTAACTGTCCATAAAGCTATTACTAACATATTATTGGCTAAACTACCGCGCATGCTAAAAAATTAAGTCACACTAAAATTAACTATGTTGATAGTTCTCTTCCATCGTTTTTCTTTCAATTGGTACTTGTTCCCATCAAACTAGCTCTTGTATTCCTTTCAGCTGGCTTTGGTTTATGACAAATCTGTCTCTGTTTCAGGGACTTCTCAGAGCTGCTCGGTATCAACTAGGCCCACAGCATCATCAAGGCCTTCTTCTCTGTAAAATGTCTCCACAAGTAATAACGCTCTCACAGTCATGCACGGAGTCTCGGAGTTATGAACATGCAACACAGTCCTCGCCCTCTGTCCATATCACAATTACAAAACACTTACATGAAGAAAACAATGCTGAAGAGGAGAATGGGTTTGCTCTCTCACAGAGAAGCCTTGATCTTCCCTGATCCTGTTTTCGGTGTTTTCTCTCTGAGGACGTTGGCCAGGGACGACATACACACCCGCCTTTCCCCTCGTTTACTGAGTGGGGAGCCAAGGGTTTGGATCAGAATTGCCATGGAGCTCCTGCCCGCTGTTTGCGGTGCAAGCTGCTTCCGCACGTCTGCGAGCCGCGTCTGCGGAGATGGGAGCTCTGTCCTGCAAGAACCGAGAGAGCAGGTTGTCATTCGGGCGCTGAAGGGAGGCAAGAGCGAGGGGCTGGGAGGGCCCGTCGGACATCGCTGAACGGGGGATGTTACTCTACTGTATCCAGAGACAGAGGGGCCCCTCTGTTCCTTAACCTCTACGGTTCTGAGAACCAGGTCGAAGTTCAGCTGCCCTTCTCCTTTGCGCTGAGCCTCCACGGATCCTCCTAGGAGACCCGGGACAGCAGCTGTCAGACCCCCTCTGCCCTCTCCTCCCGACCCTGGGTCCCCTCCACCCCCAGAGCCACAACCCCGAGACTCCCCAGGTGAGCGACACCCCGAGCCCCCCGCGCTGCTCCCTCCCCGCTCCCCGCCTCGCCCCGGCCCCGGCAGGTCCCTCACCTCTGCAGCCCGGTCGCCGTCGTGGCCGAGGTTGGCCGCCTCCGTGGAGCAGAGCGAGCTCCGCTGCTCGGCCGGGCCGGGGGGCAGCCCGGCGGGGAAGCAGGGCAGGAGGGGCCCGAGGAAGCGAAAGTCGCCGTCGAGGCTGCCGGCGGCGAAGCAGACGTCGTAGACGGAGCTGCGGGGCAGGGAGCCCGCGCTGCTCGGCGGGGCGGACTGCGGGAAGGCGGGCAAGCTCTCGGCCGCGCTGCGCCGGGCCCGCCGCACCTTGGCCGCCACGGCGGCCCCCGCGGTGGCCAGGAAGAGGGCGGAGACGCAGGCCAGGCAGACGGTGAGGTAGAGGGCGAGCGGCCCCTCGGGCTCGGCGGCCGGCGCCTCCTCGGCGCCCCGCAGATGGGCGTCGGAGAAGCCGCCGACCAGGGCGATGCCGAGGGTGGCGGTGGCGGAGCGCGGCGGCCGCCCGCGGTCTCGCACCAGCACGACGAGCCTGTGCCGGGCCGCGTCCCGCTCCGCCACGGCCCGCGCCGTGCGCACCTCGCCGCTGTGCGGCCCCACGCGGAACAGCCCCGGCTCCGTCGCCTTCCACAGCTCGTACGACAGCCACGCGTTCTGCCCCGCGTCCGCGTCCACCGCCACCACCTTGGCCACCAGGTACCCGGCCTCGGCCGAGCGCGGCACCAGCTCGCCCGCCGCCGCGCCGCTGCTCTCGGCGGGCGGGTGCAGCACCACGGGCGCGTTGTCGTTCTCGTCGCGCACCACCACGCGCAGCACCGCCTGGGCGCTCAGCGGCGGCGAGCCGCCGTCGGCAGCGCGCACCGCCACCTCCAAGGCGCGCACCTGCTCGTAGTCCAGCGGCCGCAGCAGGAAAACGGCGCCGCTCTCGGCGTTCACCGACACCGCCGGCTGCTCCGCGCCCTCCTGCCGCACCAGCGCGTATCTCACGCGCCCGTTCGCTCCCGCGTCGGCGTCCGTGGCGCTCACGCTGCCGATGCGGACCATGGGGCCGCTGTTCTCCGACACCCACGCCGTGTAAATCGCCTGCGTGAACTCGGGGGCGTTGTCGTTCACGTCCGACACCTGCACCCGCAGGCTCGCCCGCGAGCTCAGCCGCCTCCTGCCCCAGTCCACCGCTCTCACCGTGACGTTATACTCGCCCGTCCGCTCCCTGTCCAGCGCCGCCGTCGTCCTCAGCTCGTAGTACCGGTCCCCGCTGGCCGTGAGGCCGAAGGGCGAGTCCTCGTCGATGGAGCACTCCGTCCTGCCGTTGTCGCCGGAGTCGCGGTCCCGCACGCTCAACAGGGCCACCACGGTGCGGGGCGGAGCGTCCTCGGGAACGGAGGCCGACTGGGAGGTCAGCGTTATCTCCGGGGCGTTGTCGTTCACGTCCAGCACCTCCACCCGCACTTTGCAATGCGCAGACAGGCCCCCGCCGTCGGTGGCTCTCACCACCATCTCGTGGCGTTCCGCTTCCTCGAAATCCACGTTTCCTGCTACCCGGATCTCCCCGGTGTCAGGGTTCAGCTCGTATAGCTTTCGGGACCCCTCTGATGTCTCGGTGAAGCTGTATCGCACTTTCCCGTTGGACCCTTCGTCGGGATCCGCGGCCGCAACTCTGACCACGAGCTGCCTCGGGGGACTGTTCTCGGCCAGCTGCACCTGGTAGACCTCTCGATCGAAGATCGGGGTGTTGTCATTGGCATCCAGCACCACGATCAGCACTTGGACTGTGCCCGACCTGGGTGGGGAGCCCCCGTCGGTAGCGGTGAGGAGTAAATTCAGTTCTGGCTGCTCTTCCCGGTCCAGGTGCCGTTCTAAGACCAGTTCCAAGTATCTAACTTCATCTTTCCCAGTTTCGAAATCGAGGGAGAAATGCGAATTCGACGCGAGGCTGTAGTTCTGCAAACCGTTGATGCCCACGTCTTTGTCCCTGGCGCTTTGCAGAGGGAAACGGGATCCAGGAGATGTAGTTTCCAGAATCTCTAAAACCACCTCCTTCTCCGGGAAGACGGGGGAGTTGTCGTTCACGTCAAGAACCTCCAACTCCCCTCGGATCAGCTCCAAGGGATTTTCAAAGACTATCTTAAAGAAGACCGTGCAGGTGTCTCTCCTCGGACACATCGCCTCTCGGTCCAGAGACTCCTTTGCCGTCAGCGCTCCCGTGTTTCGATTGAGGTGGAAAAGCCGCTCGTTCCCGTCGGACACAACGCGCGCCTTGCGAGCCGCCAGCTGGCTCGGAGAAAGCCCCAGGTCCTCTGCAATATTGCCCACCAAGGAGTCCCTCTCCATCTCCTCCGCCAGGGAATAGCGGAGGGGTTCGGCCCCGCTCTGACACACGCAAACGCACACAAGGAACAAGATCACTCGCCTCTGCCGCTCTCCGCTCCGTCTCCCGCTCGCTCTCACTCCCCACAAAAGCCTTTCCCCGTCCTCCGGCGTTCCCAGCATTGTCGAGCGGCGTCCGAGGCGGATTTGGTCAGCAATCCCGGGCTGAGGGGTCTGCAAGGCCCCGAGCTCCCGGACTCCGTGTTCCGCCGCCCTTCCCGAGCGGCTCCCGCGGCTCTTTCTCTCTGCCGGTGCCTGCAAAGCCGGGGCGGGCAGAGGAACCCGCCGGTTCGCGGCCAACACCCCCACCCAGCGTCGCACGGGGGAATATTCCCTCTGCTGCTCAGCCGCGGCAGAGCCGCCAGCCCGGGCTTTGCTGCTGGAGGCTGCGCTCCCCGTGCCCAGCCGGAGCCAAAAGGCGCAGGGGAAACGCTCTCTCTTTGCTAGGAAGCAGCTCCCTCCCCGCAGACAGAGCGCGGCTCTGGGCAGCGCTGCCCGGCTCGTAAACGCCAACTCCTCATCCGCAGCTCGGGGTTTTCCTCTGGCTGGACATTGCAAGATCCTCCACTTCCACAGGACACTTTGAGGGCATGTTCTTCCTCTTCTCTGCTTGTTCGTCAGCACAGGATCCTTTGCGAGTTTGGGGGGGCAGAGAGGGACTGCAAGAAGAGCCGCTGTGCAATAGGAGATCTGTTGCCAGAGGAGAAAGTTTCCCTAAAAAATGATTCCCTATCACCCTTGCTCACCAACACCCTAGAATGACACTGATGCTCTAGGAGATCAAGCCTGAACTCCAGCACCTGGACAAGGATTCCTGGCTACAGTTATTTACCATAAAATGCAAGGAAACAAACAGGAGAGGTCACAAATTAAACACTGAGATACTCAAACACTAACTATCTGGAGCTAACGGAGAAAACAGCAAAGGCTAAATATCTAAGAACACTGAGCGATGGTCCCCTAAAGGCCCCATTCAAGATTAAATCTCAAGAGGTACAACTAGCAATTTGTAAATGAGAAGGGGAAGGAGAAGAGATTATACTTGATCATCAGAAAGGGTTTTACAGAAAAGGGCAGATGGATTATGAGCTGTTTGAGGGCGATTCCAGGAATATGTAAAGTTTATCATGTGATGATTAGAGGCAGGATCAAATTCGGTAAAAGGGAACGTTCAGGAGTAGACCTGGGAAGAACTACCATGAGGAAACAGAGTGGAGATAGGAAAGCAAGGGGTCCATTATGTCTTTGCGACCCATTTGCCTATCGGTTTGACCAAACTGGCCCCTGAGTATCCCCCCTGCATATCACATACAACAGAGTTATACCATAGCCACAGGAAAAAGACTCCCAAGTGATCTCAAGCCCACGCTCTGGTGACGCCCTAGTACTCTCTGAAAGGAAGATGTCTGCTGCCTTTGTGATATCCACACCTCAAAACATTTAGAATCAAAACACTTTGTTCTCACCTACCACCCAGTTGCCATCCACAGCCAGAGCTGTCAGAAGAGTTGGAAATTTCACTCCTCAGCCTTACCGATTTGCAGGGCCTTTGCACACCCAAGGCCCCTCTTCAAGGAGGGACCAGGTTCCCCTGACCTGGATCTAACTCGGCCCTGTCACAGCCAGAAGCTCAGTGCTCAGAAGAGCCACAGAGGCCCGACAGCAAATCCCTCTTCCCACAGTTTTCCTGAATGCTCTACCGAATGTGTCGCCAAACTGAAGAAATGCCCCTGCTCAACCTTTCTTCAGCCAAGGAACAATAGAAGGAAAAAGGTTTTTGAAAAACATTCACAGAGCTTTCCCAGAACTTCTCCACAAAGACTGCTGTCTCCACACACGGCATTCACGTGGCCTCTTTATTTTAATTTCACACACAAGAATATCCCAGTTTACAACAGTACAGTTCATAACTGCAGCACAACACTGTGAGAGGGTTTCCAAATACTCTCTGCCGGTAAAACACTCTCTTATTATAGATGGGGTGACAGTCCTTCTTAAGAGGAATTGACAAGACAATGCTCTGACATAGTGCAAAAAGAGGAAGGAGAAAGGACAAAAAGGAGAAAGCAAATGCTCTAACACAAACCCAGAAAATCATAGTGGGACAGCTTTCCACTTACTACAAGAAGCCTCTCAATTCAAAACAACAATGACAAGAGGTAACTCAATGGCCTGTTTCCAAGTTCATCTCCATGCTGCCTTCAGACAAAATCCTTTGAAGCAATTCCTGGTGCTTCCTCACTCTCCACCCAAAGACAACGAATATGTTTTCAGAACTCTACATTTACAGCCAATGAACTGTGCCAAAAGCCAAGCAAGAGGGGCAGAAGTCCATCTGGGCCCTACAGGGAACTCGTGGAGCTCAAGGGGGGAAATAAATTCTATCATCTCTGGAAGCAAGATCAGGCTTTGTAGGAAGATTGCAGACCTGTGGCTTGTGTATGCAGGGGCAATACACCAAAGTTCAGTTAGAGGCAAAGATGGCCAGTGCTGTGTCAGACACCAAGGTAGACTTTATCAATATGTTTATAGTAGAATGCGGTCTAAGAAAAACTGCACTGATACTTGTTGAAGATGGTCACCTAACCCTGGGCTGCCCAGTCCACTGAGCTGGAGAACCATGAGGGTGGGAACAGTGACTTTTCCTTCATGGATGCTGAAATTGTCAGAGATCAGCTGTATCTGCTGAATACTCACAAGTCAGTGGGCAGAGCAGATCTACAGGTTAAGTATGCTGATGCGGAAGAAACACAGGATGTGACAGTAGAGGGTAGGAAAAGCCCATGAAGGAGGGCCTCTTGCAGGACAGGGCTATAAAGGCAGACTGCATAATCAATAAAACCGCCATTTTGAGCTTCATCTATATTAGAGTCTGTGTCTCAATGGTCCTCGCCGGAGTGGTGTGAGAGTCCGGTACAGGGGCGTGATTGTTGAGATGCAACAAGTGGTGACCCCAACGTGATACTCGGACAGCCCCAACTGGAATCAGGAGCGTCAGTATAGCCATGGCTGAGAAGACATTGGATACGGTTGTGTGGGCCCTGAAGGAGTACAGCTGTTGTACGGATATGTGGGTGAAGTCCGCAGGAGTGCGTTCGATCATCCTAAGGATGCAGCAGGAAGGCTGGACTAAGCAGCCAATGGATAGAGTTATGTGTGAGCCTAGTTATGTGGGAGGCGGCGAAGCCAGACATGTTGGAGATAGTGCTATCGGGTTCTGGGGAGAAGTTATAGGATATAGGAAAACTTATGAAATTGGTAACAGTAATGACAGAGGAAAAATCGGTTATACAGCAAGCACGGGCTGCCTTAGGGCTGGAAATAGTGGCTATAAAGGGGCCCCAGGCACTGGCATGTCAGTGTGAAATTGACGGGAGGGCCAACAATCCCTTTGATCCGCGTCTGAGAGACACCGAGAAGGAGCCTGATCCACCTCCTCCCCGTCCCTCTGACCAACAAGCACAAGTCAGGAGGGAGGCACAGCAGCAGGGAGAAGCTGAAATACTGCAAGCTTTGATTTGTGTGTGTGACGGCAGTCTGCGCTGGGACCTAATTAGTTACAAAGTGATAAAGGAGATTCCACAATCTGCAAGAGAGAGCGTGCTGGCTGCTCCGGAGCGGAGCCACAGGGCTGCTTGGTTCCGCCCCCACCCCTCCAGCTTCCACAGAGAGGCTGGCTGGCAGGGGGGCCTGCTACCCTGGGCTGAGGGGGGGCTGCTCACTGCCGCCACTGCCACCACAGGGCCCGGGCAGTTTTGGCATTACAGAGGAACTATTGGCAGATGTGATGGAAAATGGCTCAATTAAACAACATTGGTAGCAGTTCAAGAATCAAGACAGTTTAAATAATGCAATTTTACAACAGATATGGCTTTTTGTTTTGTTGAACTCTTATAAAGATACCGGATGTTGGAAAGCTGAGACAGGCGTGATCTGTATATTGTGTTTATAGACAGATCAAAGGATGTGCTGAGCAGTTACAGAAGCCTTGATTTTGCAATCTGTGACACAGAAAAAAAAAATCCTAATGACAAATATAGAACAATATGGTGCGGTCTGAAAACACCTACAACAACAGCTGGGATCATTTACCTGTCAAGCACAGCTGGTAGCTGCTGCCCTGACTGTAATCTGGGACAGAAATACGTTCTGTTAGAGACGCGGCATAAAGTACATTTTAAAAGACACTGCCACAAGCAATGCCACAATAAAGGGCCTAAAATCTGCCCTCGGTGTGGAAAGAGTAAACATTTTGCTAGTTGGTGTAGATCAACATGGGATAAGAACAGGACAGTGTTGTCAGAAAACCAGGAGCAAAGCACGGTTCGGAGGCACGTACCTATGGAGAATATTTCTTCTGAATGGCTACAAAGCAAAGGCCATGATTCTGTGGACTTTGCAGAAGTGTAGATGCAGCAAGAACATGCTATCCTTGAACAAAAGTTTATGTAACAAAATCTTAGAAAAATGGAATGTGCAACCATCCAGGCAGATAAGAGTACAGGACACAGCTGTTAATAGCTAACCACATTGTATATTATTTTCAATGAACTATTGTAAGTAAGTTTGCTGTTCTCATCAAAAGGCTTTAACCAATAGAGAGCTCAGCTTTTGCAATATGTATGAGACCAATTAACAACTATATTTAATTAGCAATGATCTCTAATAAAATTGAGCTTTGCTGCACAATGAAGCAGGCTCCCGCCTCGTGATTTCTTCCGACACGTACCAACACAGATGCCTCCACAGCAAGCAGCAGCTCTCATCTCAGAGCAAGAACCAGAGGCAGCACTGAGATAGATGTGATCACCACCATCGCAGTAGGGCTGCAATCGTCCGCCCTTCATACAATAACATGGAGCGTAAAAAGACCATTGGGGTTGGCTTTACTGCCTTGTAATTAGAATGATTATCAATAATTCAGTTGAGAATCTTTGTTTTACCTGGGGTCGTTGATGCAGGCTGTACTGGAAACATTCAAGCAAGGGTATGCATGCTGTCTCCACTAATGTTATGAACACTATTTCCACTAGTATTAATACCAAAGCATAGCTGGATAGTGTATTTAATTTTGTTCACAGTGGCTGTGTTCCAAGCTGACTCTGTAGAACATGGCTCACAAGGATTTGAGTCCATAAGAATCCCTGAAATACATTTGGCTTAGTCCCTACAAACTCAGCCTCTTATGTTGAAGTGAACATTAACACAAAAGTGGGATGCCAGAACATCTTAAAATGGCTCTAGTGTAACCCTTAGTTGTGCACATTCCACTAATTTTGTGGGGGAGAGATGTATTAAATGCAATGGGAATAGGCATTGGAACTATGAATGCATGAAAAATTTGGTACATTGCAAAATTTGGTGGAAGGGCAACTAGATCACAGGCATATAGCCCCATTTAATAGTTCTTGGAATGCACCTGTCTTTATGATAAAAAGAAAGACACAGGAAAGTGGCAATTGCTTCATGATCTCTGAGCAGTGAATGCTCAATTGGGAGATATGGGAGCACTTCAGCTGGGACTGCCTCGAGCATCCATCATACCAGAAGGCTGGCTGATCATCATCTTGGATGTACAAGACTGTTTTTTATCAATACCATTACACCCTGCTGATTCGGAGTGATTTGCCTTTACGGTGCCCGGTACTAATTTGCAAGCCCCAGCTAAACGATATCAATGGATGGTATTGCCACAAGGCATGAAGAATTCCCCCACCATCTGCCAGATAATGGTATCTCGTGCATTAGACGGCATCCGACAACATGCACTTGAAGCATATATCCTACCTTACGTGGATGACATTCTGCTGGCTGCCAAGGATAAGGGAAGGCTGGAGCAACTATATGGACATGTGACTCGTGCCTTGGAGGATCGAGGTTTGTATATTACAGATGCGACGACTTAATGAGTGGGAGACAAACAGTATTTGGGAGCATATTGAACATTATGACCCACAGGCCTCGTTACAGTGGCTGAAGGCAAAAGGGGTAGAACTGGTGCTCCTTGCCTTCCCTGATCAGCCACTAAACATAGTCACGGACTCGCTGTAAGTCTTTACCATCTGCCAGAAACTTATCCATATGCATTTCACCACTACGGAAGTGGCCATGTTACTGAGCTGAGCAGGGCAACTTCAAAGTGAAAAGGCAGCAGTTATACATACTCCTTCTGATCAAAAGGGCTCTGGGAAGCAGGCGTAAACCCCAGGGGTATTGAGGCAAATCAAATTTGGCAGACTGATGTTACAGAATTTGCGCCCTTTAGGCCTCGGCAGTTCCTGCAGGTCACTATTGACACATACAGCACAGTGATCATGGCCACCTCACATGCAAGAAATACCGCAAGAGCCATGATTCTACACTGGTTAACATGTATGGCGTGGCTGGGTAAACTAGAGGTTATAAAAACAGATAATGGGTCCAACCATATGGTGCTTTTAACCCATCAATGGGCAGAACGATGGGACGTTCAGTTGAAAACAGGCATTCCCGGGAATGGTCAAGGGCAGGCAATCATTGAGCGAGCACACGGGACGCTCAAACATTTCCTCCTGCTGCTAGGGGAGGGAGAAGGACACCTCCCTGTAAGGGCAATTCCCCAGGCACAGCAGGATCTCCTTCTAGCAAAAGCCTTATACACTCTCAACCATCATGAACACGGCAAACACATCCCAATTTTCAAACATTTTTCCCCCTTGCGGGGAAAAGACAGCCTTCTGATAAGCAGCTGGAAGGCATACAGGAGCTGGTTCAGTGAGAGCGAGTACCAGCTGACAGAAAAACAATTGAAGAGAACCATCAACATCGTTCATTTTACTGTAACTTGGTTTCTTGGCATGTGCAGTAGTTTAGCCAATAATATGTTAGTACTAGCTTTATGGACAGTTACCTTTAATCAATAATACACTATAGAATGGGGGCCGGGTGCGACTCTGGCTATCGTGGCTTGGTGGCTGGGGAGCGATTTGGGGGGGGACGGGATGTGCTGGCTGATGCTTTGCAGGGTGTATGGGACTGGTTTGCATCATTTAATTTAAAGGAATGGATCCTATGGGGTGTTGCAGCTTTCCTGCTTCTATTATTGCTTCCAATGATTTCAGTTGTGCATTTCAATGGCTCCTTGCACGTATGCGTGGCATGCAGCATGCCTCTGCTGTTCAATGTGAGCTACTCCTGCAAGGGGAGGGGGATTTGTGGGCAGAGCACGTCAACAGGTTAAGTATGCCGATGTGGAAGAAAGATGGGATGTGACGGTAGAGGGTAGGAAACACCCATGAAGGAGGGCCTCTTGCGGGACAGGGCTATAAAGGCAGACTGTGTAATCAATAAAACCACCATTTTCAGCTTCCTCTATATTAGAGTCTGTGTCTCAATGGTCCTCGCCGGAGTGGTGCGAGAGTCCGGTACAGGGGGGTGTTTGTTGAGATGCAACACAAGTCCATTTGGCCTGATGGGGGCCCTCACAGAGAACTGAAGGAGCTTGCGGATGTTACAGCAGGACCCCTCTAGATCATCTACTGAAGCTGGCCAGAGGTATTCCAGCTGTGCAACAAGGACAATGTTGTTTAACATTTTGTCAGCCCTGAAGTGCTCAGGCAGTTGGACTTAGATGATCCTTGTAGATCCCTTCCAACTTAAGTATTCTACTCTATTCTATTCCATTCCATCCTCTTCCATCTCAACACCATTACTGCTAATTATTTCCAAGGAAATCCCTATTTAATCCCTTTAAATGCCAAGAACGATGAGTAGAATCGCTCCAGGCAGGATTGCAGCCATGCAGATCCTGGTCATGGAAAAGAAAGAGTGTCATCTGCTTCAGTTATTTAAGCACTCTTAGGACCATCCTGCAAAGAAACAATTCTATTCCTCATTTCTGATGCCATAGTAAAAGTCGTTCACACGCAGACTTCTTGCTCTTAGGTGACTATCTCAGCAGCAGCAGCAGCAAGTCGGTGCTGCTTGCAGGCTCTGTGATTACAGTGAGATGAGTTAACCCTTCCGAAAAGGATTTTGCAACACTGAAAGGGCTGTCAAACATTGGCACAGGCTGCCCAGGGAAGTGGCTGAGGCACTGTCCCTGGACATGGCCCTGGGTGGATACAGGGACATATGTAGTGGTGGAGTAGGTTGTGTGACGTTAACAGTTGGAATCATTACTCTCTAGGATCATAGAACAGAATAGAATCATAGAATAGAATAACCCCTCCGGGGAAGGCGAGTCAACCACCTCCCTGGGCAGACTGTTCCAATGCCACATGATGCTTTCCGTGAAGAATTTTTTCCTTATCTCAAGCCTGAATTTCCCCTGGTGGAGCTTGAGGCCATTCCCTCTCATCCTGTCCCCTGTCACTTGGGAGAAGAGGTCAGCTCCCTCCTCTCCACAACCTCCCTTCAGGTAGTTGTAGAGAGTAATAAGGTCTCCCCTCAGCCTCCTCTTCTCCAGGCTAAACAACCCCAGCTCTCCCAGTCGCTCCTCATAAGACTTGTTCTCCAGCCCCTTCACCAGCTTCATTGCTCTACTCTGGACTTGCTTCAGAGCCACAACATCCTTCTTGTGGTGAGGGGCCCAGAACTGAACACAGTACTCGAGGTGCGGTCTCAATAGTGCCAAGTACAGAGGGAGAAGAACCTCCCTGGACCTGCTGGTCACGCCATTTCTGATACAGGCCAAGATGCCATTGGCCTTCTTGACCACCTGGGTACACTGCTGGCTCATGTTCAGTTGGCTGTCAACCAACACCCTTCTCCTCCTGGCAGCTTTCCAGCCAGGCTTCTCCTAGTCTGTTGCTCTGCTTAGGGTTGTTGTGCCCCAACTGCAGGACCCGGCATTTGGCCTTGTTAAACCTCATGCCATTGGTCTCAGCCCAGCGGTCCAGCCTGTTCAGATCCCTTTGCAGAGACTCCTGACCCTTCAGCAGATCAACACTTCCACCCAGCTTGGTGTCATCTGCAAACTTACTAAGGGAGCACTCAATGCCTTCATCCAGGTCTTTGATAAAGACATTAAACAGGACTGGACCCAGGACTGAGCCCTGGGGAACCCCACTTGTCACTGGCCTCCAGCTGGATTGTTTCCAACCTAAATGATTCTATGAATTTACACAGGTGAAATGGAGTAGAATTGCTCCAGGCAGGATTGCAGCCACGCAGACCCTAGTCATAGAAAAGAAAGAGTGCCATCTGCTTCAGTCATTCACGCACTTTTGGGACCTTCCTGCAAACAAAGAATTCTATTCCTCATTTCTGGTGCCATAGTAAAAGTCGTTCACACGCAGACTTCTTGCTCTTAGGTGACTTTCTCACCAACAGCAAGCAGCAAGTCGGTGCTGCAACACCAAAAGGGCTGCCAAGCATTGGCACAGGCTGCCCAGGGAAGTGGCTGAGGCACCACCCCCAGACATGGCCCTGGGTGGACATAGGGCCATATGTAGTGCTGGAGTAGGTTGTGCAACGTTAACAGTTGGAATCGTTACTCTCTAGGATAGTTTCCAACCTAAATGATTCTACGAATCTACATAGGTTAAATGGACAGTAAACCATTCACTGTTCAAGGTACAATGGTCTTCACTACTGCGGCCTGTCCTTAGGACTTAACTGTTTTCTCAGACCCTTGGCAGAAGGGATGGCTTTAGTCCTCTGATTTCCCTCTTCCTGGAAGCAGTTTTTCATCACAAAATGTCCACATCTTGACACTCTACCAAACACTACCCCAAGGGAACAACTATGCTCTTTTTGTGCCATTCATCTTCTGAAACTCCTACACCTTTAGTGCCAGAAACAACACCTCACCAGTGTCATCCCCAGACAGAGCAGTCAGGACAGTTGGGGATTTCACTCCCAAAGGGCATGGCTATGCAGAGGCCTTTGCACACCAGGGATCCTGTTAAGGGAGGGAAAAGGTTCTCCTGACCTGGATATAGTGGGGCCCTGTCACAGCCAGAAGCTCAGGCCCCTGAAGACCTACTGAGGCTGGCCAACAAATCATTGCTCCACACAGTTTCCCTCAATGCTCTATCAGGCACGTCTCCAAAGAGAAGAAGAAATGGACCCAATCAACCTTATATCAGCCAAGGGACAACAGGAGAAAACGCTGCTCAGCTTCTGAGAAATATTTACAGAGCTTTCCCAGATGGAACATCTCTACAAAGACTCCAGTCTCCATACAGGCATTCAGCTGTTCTCTTTATTTCACTTCTCAACACAACAACATCCTGGTTTACAATGGTACAGCTTATAACTGTAGCACAACACAGTGGGAGGGTTTCCAAGCATTCCGTGCCAGTTAAACTATTCATTATTAGAGAGGGGTGACAGTCCTACCTCAGAGGAATTGACAAGACAGTGGTCAAACACAGTTCACAAAGTAGAAGGAGAAAGGGCAAAACCAAAACTACAAATGCTCTAACATGAACCCACAAAATCAGATCAGGTCTGCTTTAAAGGACAGCAAAGAAGCTGGTGAAAGGTCTGAAAGGAATGTCCTGTAGAAGCATATAAGGACTTTAGTTTTGACATTCCGTTCCATACCAACATCGCCATGCTACGTATTTCCAAGGCAATCCCAAGGAGGCAGCTCACCCACACCCCCCATATGGGTCAAAGGAAGATCTTGTGCACTTTACTGCTCTTTACTATGCAAGATCAGACAGCATTACTCAGAGGCTCAACATGTCACCCTTGCCTGTTCAGCTGGAATGCTGTGCACCACAGTGTGTGCATGGGAGCGCCCTCCTGCTACCCTTGGCAGCCTTTGTGCAGCATATGCAGTCACACAATGGCTGGACAGAAAGAGAGGCACACCAGAAGACAAAACACACAGAGTCCACACATCTCAGAGACAGAAGCATCCAGAACCCAGAGCAGAAAAAGCTCTGTGCATGCATTACCTTGTAACACAATACTCACAAATTCCTTTTCTGACCCATTTCAGCCAGGACCTTGCTTTTGAACTGCAGCACAAAATAAGAGATCCATGACCTTAGCCAACAGCAAGTGAAAGAAGAACTACAGTGGTAGCAAAGGAATGAAGCCCACTCTGAAAGCATCTGAGAAATACCTGTAATAAAGCTAAAATATTTTATCATCATACTTAAGGAGACTATAGTTTCTTTTGAGTTTTTTTTTGTGTTTTGGTGAAGGCGACACCTTTTCTTCTGATATCGGTAACTTCAGGGCAGGAAAAATGATTCCAAATGTAAAGTCAGATCAACTCTAGGGAAAGCATTGCCACAGGTTATAGCCGGGAGCGCGTCCAATCACCAAGGCCTGAAGCCTCTGGCTGTGCCAACTCCATTCTAATTAAAGGAAAGACTATTGAACTGTTCCGCAGAGAGCATCCCTGTGTTCTCTGGTGCCACATCCTCAGTGGTGAGAGGGCCTTCGGGAAAATCCAGTTCACGATTAGTGTTTCCACCCAGGGCACAGTGCTGTGGTGGCAGGCTGGGCAGGATGGGCTTCAGGAACTTGAACTCACTGTTACCCGAGCTGGTCGTGAGGTTGATCTCGTAGCAGTAGGGATGGGGCAGGGTCCCTGCAGAGGCTGCATCAGCCAGGCCGCTCGGAAAGTTGCTGGCAGCAGAAAGCACATGCCCATCCTTCAGCTCCTCTCTCTTACACATTTTGCAAATGATGAAGGCTGCCATGGATGCGAGGAAGAGCAGGGACACAAAGACCAGGGAAATCATTAAATAGATTGTCAGAGAGTCTTCTTCATCCTCTGTAGTCAGATTGCCGTGTGGTAGGTGCACATCTGAGAATTCGTTGAGCAGGAGTGCACTCAGTGCTGCTGTGGCTGACAGGGGTGGTCGCCCGTTGTCTCGCACCAGGATGATGAGCTTCTGCTGCAAGGTGTCTCTCTCTGTCACTGGCCTCCTCAGACGCACCTCCCCAGTTTGGGCACCCACCACAAACAGACTGGGGTCAGTGGCTTTCAGCAGCTGGTACGAGAGCCACGAGTTCTGCCCCGAGTCGGAATCAACAGCCACCACTTTGGTGACCAGGTACCCCGCCTCAGCCGACATGGGCACCAGCTCGCTGGATGCTGGGCTGCTGTCCTGGGCTGGATGCAGCACCAGAGGAGCATTGTCATTCTCATCCATCACAACAAGGCGGACAGTGACGTTAGCACTGAGGGGAGGAGATCCTGCATCAGAGGCAATCACCAAGACCTCAACCTGCTTCAGCTGCTCATAGTTCAGAGGCCGCAGCACAAACACATGCCCGTTCTCAGAGTTCACAGAGATGCAGGAGCAGGGAGGTTGCTCTGTGGGAAGAGGTGGTGCAAGGGAATAGGTCACCTTGGCATTAGGTCCTATGTCAGCATCTGTGGCATGGACAGTTCCAACCAGCATGGTGGGAATATTGTTCTCACGCACATACATGGTGTATGATGTCTGATTGAAGACAGGTGCATTGTCGTTGACATCAGAGATGTCCACCGTGAAGGTCTCAGTGGTGGTGAGAGGAGGTGATCCTGTGTCTGATGCTGTGACAATAGCAATGTACCGTGCCATTTCCTCCCGGTCCAGTGTGCTCACAGTCACCAGCTCGTAGTAATTCTTATAGGCTGGACGCAGGGAGAATGACAGCTGGTCCGCAAGGGCACAGGTGATCTTCCCATTAACACCAGAATCACGGTCCTTCACAATAAAGAGAGCAACGACTGTTCCAGGTAATGTGTTCTCAGGGAGGGGGCTGCTGAAGGAACTCACCACCAGCTCTGGTGCATTATCATTCACATCCACCACCTCCACCAATACCTTGCAGATTGCTGACAGGCCTCCAGCATCTGTGGCCCGAACACTGAGCTCGTGTTTCTCTGCTGTCTCAAAGTCCAGAGGCTTTGTGAGTTTAATTTCACCGCTCTTGGGGTCAATCTCAAATGCTGATTCAGTCTGGCCCACGCCATGCCTGAACTGATAGGAGATGTCCCCATAAGCTCCCACATCCAGATCAGTTGCCACCACCCTTAGAACAACAGAGCCCTCGGGGGCATTTTCCAAAATCTGAGAAATATACCATTCCTGTGTGAAGATGGGAGCGTTGTCATTAGCATCTAGAACAACAATGTGGATTTGGGTGGTCCCACTCCTCGGGGGAGAGCCCCCATCCACAGCAATGAGACTGAAACCCATCGATGCCTCCTCCTCTCTATCTAGAGGCTTTTTCAGCTCCAATTCAACGTATTTATCTCCCTTACTCCGACTCCCAAAGGAGACAGAAAAGTACTGGTTCTCGGGAGAGATGCTGTAAGACTGGACACTGTTGCTACCAATATCCTGGTCCTCAGCAACCTCGATCGGGAAACGCAATCCCGGGTTGCTGTTCTCC
Organism: Clamator glandarius; assembly: GCA_033459285.1. Classification (NCBI taxonomy): domain Eukaryota; kingdom Metazoa; phylum Chordata; class Aves; order Cuculiformes; family Cuculidae; genus Clamator; species Clamator glandarius. Next base: position 1,203,631 of record JAUNZM010000342.1, on the reverse strand, counting down.
GCGATCGTAAGCGTGACCTGCTCGTCCGGGAAGCGGGGCGAGTGGTCGTTGACGTCCCGCACGGCCACCTCGATCCGAAAGAACTGCAGCGGGTCGGCCAGCAGCAGCTCCAAGGGCAGCGTGCAGGCGGGCGCCTGGGCGCACAGCTCCTCCCGGTCGAGCCTCTCGGCCACGACGAGGCGGCCGGTGGCGCGGTCCAAGCGCAAGCGCTGCCGGCCGTCCTCCGAGGCCAGGCGGGCGCGGCGAGCCGAGAGCTGCGCCGGGGCCAGCCCCGCGTCCTCGGCCACGTCGGCTACGAGCGAGCCGCTCGGCGCCTCCTCGGCTACGGAGTAGCGCAGGGGCTGGGAGCGAGCGTGCGGCAGCGAGAGGAGAGCAGAGAGACAAAGCACTTGCCTTGCGATCGCCATGGCGGGGCGGCGGGCGGGCTCCGGCGGGCGGCTCGGGCGCGCGGTCCTCGGCGGCGAGCGGCGCCCGGCAGCGGCGAGGGCGGCGGCGAGGGCGGGCGGGCTCCCTGGGGCCGAGTGCGGCTGGCGGCCCGGCAGCGGCTGGCCCGGGGCCCCGCTCGCCGCCGCTCGCCGCCGCCCGGCTGCGCTGCGCTGGGCAGGGCCGGGCCGGGCTCGGGCGCCTCCCCGCCCGCAGCCGCTCGGCGCCGCCTTGGCCGGGAGCTCCCCCCTGCGGGCCAAGGCGGGACTGCGCCTCCCGGCACCGGCACCGCGCTTCCCTCTCGCCGAGACAGACGCTCCGCGCTCCGCTCGGGGCTCCCGGCGGGCTTGGAAGGGCTCGAGAGGGCTTTGTGCTCAGAGAGCGGGCTGAGCTCCTGCCCCGGGCTGAGGAGGCAGCGCCGCAGGGGTTTGGGATAAAAGGAAGGGAAACACACAGGGAGCTCACTGCTTAGAGCCCCAGGTACACAAACGGTAACGGTCCGGAGATAACGGAGACAATAGCAGAGCCCAGGGATCTAGGGACACTCAGCGATGGGCCATTAAACGCACCATTCAACCGTCACCAGCAAGAGCTTCAAGCACAAACTCTGTAAAGGAGAAAGTTCCATCAGGGAAGTTTATTATGGATTGATGGAAAGTTCGAGGGTGTGGAGAGCGGTGAATCCAGAGCGCCGGCACACAGTGCGAGATAACAGGCAGGAAAACAAACAGGGAGGTCACTAATTAGAGCCTGAGATAGAAAAACGCCAACCAGCAAGAGCTAACGGAGAAAATAGCAAAGCCCAGGGATCTAAGGACACTCAGCGATGTGTTCTAATAGGCATCATTCGATTGTCAATGAGAAGAGGTTCAAACAAAATCTTTGTAAAATAGAAGCTGCTATAAACTTTGCCTTGGATGAACAGAAAGAGTCTCATGGGAAACGGCAACTTTTTCTGGAACGGACAGAGCTCGTTCCCTCTGATTCCGAAGGAAGACGCTTTGAGCAGCATCTCTCAGATGTTCCCTTCCCACAGAAAATCCCTCTCCACCTTGCTCCGCCTTCTGAGAATGTCCTGCTTCCAAGTCGCTCTGATTTCCCCTGCGTAATATCTACTCCACAATGCACGCATTGATTCCCGAAATTCTGCTTTTGGCGCGCCTACTTCCTCATCAACGACAGCGACAAGTGATCTCCTAGACACCACGCACACCCGAAGGATTTCCAACTAGGTTTTTATTAGGTTCATTGGAATCAGGCATTTGCCTGTTAATATGTGCGAGTGGCAGGAATCACAACATTACTTTATAGCTCATTACCGATTAATGAAGGGAAAAGAAAACAGAAAGATGCTCTATGTCCTGTCTTCTACAGTACCTCATGTTCACCATAAATGGTTTAGCCTGTATCACTGTACAACCACACACAGACCTTTTAATTCTCTATTATTTTACACTCCATTCCATCTCAACATGGTACTGCTGACATATTTCCAAGGAAATCCCAAGGACACAGCTCCCACATGTCCTTCTAAATGGCCAAGGAAAGTCTAGTGTGCTTCACTCCTTTCCCCTACAGAAGATGAGACGTACACTGGTCCAGCTGCTCTCAAAGGGGAGGGGCCCTTAGACCAGTCTGTTACACAAATCCTACCCACCACATTGCTTCCTGAACGGCACCTCTGACGAGAACCTTGGGGAAGTTCAGCAGTGTGTTGACAGGAAACAACATTTCCCCTCTCACCTGGTAAAATCCATAATAAATCGTCTGATTAGGAACTGCATCAGACACCTGGACCCTCGAGAGGAAATGATCCCAGAAGCAGCTGAGTTAGACTAAGAGGTGCTGGTTCCTCAGGGTCTCAGTGAGACTGAGAGAGACACAGCCATGGTCTCAGATGTCCTTCACTCCTTCTTCATTGTCACTCATGGTATCGGAGATCTGCAGAGATAATGCTCTGTCCCTGTAGATGAGGAGAACCCTGAGCAGTCACTTCAGGCAGGGCTCCAGCCTCCCACAGCAGCTGCCTGCAGGCTCCCTCCCTAGTTCCACTGAACTGGCTGAGTTTCTCCTGTTGACCAGAGATTTTGGAGCACAACACAGCACAGCAAAGGCCTGTGCCTTTCCACATTAATTGGATTGTGGATCACTCAGTTCTCCATGTACAATGGTCTTCTGCTCAGAATCACTCCACCAGCCCTGGCTCAGGACTTATCTTTTTCGAAGGGCCTTGCAGAAGGCACAGCTCCAGTCCTCTGCATTTCCTGAGAGCAAAACCTCTTCCTGGCTGCAGTTTTCACCCACCAAATGCCTACTTCCTGGTGATCCTCTAGTACCTCTGAAAAGGAAGATGTCTGCTGGCTTTGTGATAACCATCCCTCAAACCATTTGTGCCAAAAACCCAGAGTTGTCATCCACAGCCAGAACTGTCAGAAAAGTGGGAAATTTCACTCCTCAGTCTTACTGATTTGCAGGGCCTTTGCACACCCAAGGCCCTGTTCAAGGAGGGACCAGGTTCCCTTGACCTGGATCTAACTCGGCCCTGTCACAGCCAGAAGCTCGGCACTCAGAAGAGCCACAGAGGCCTGACAGCAAATCCCTCTTCCCACAGTTTTCCTGAATGCTCTACTGGCTGTGTCTCCAAAGTGAAGAAATCCCCCTCCTAATTCAGCCAAGGGACAACAGGAGAAAAAAGGTCCCAGCCTTTTGAAAAATATTCACAGAGCTTACCAAAGAATGAACACTCCACAAAGACTGCTGTCTCCACACACGGCTTTCACATGTTCTGTTTATTTCACTTATGCACACAAAGCTGTTCCAGATTACAAGAGTACAGTTCATAACTGCAGCACAACACTTTGGGAGCGTTCCCAAATATTCCCTGCCAATCAAACATTCCCTTATTATAGATGGGGTGACAGTCCTTCTTAAGAGGAATTGGCAAGTCAATGTTCAAACACAGTCCAAAAATTAGAAGGAGAAACAGTAAAAAGGAGAAAGCAAATGCTGCACCAAAAGACAAGGAATGCATTTTCACAACTCAACACTTACAGTCTATCAACAGGCGATTTTATTGTGCCAAAACCCAAGCAAGACAGGCAGAAGTCCATCTGGAATACAGGCATCTCCTTAAAGAACTCAAGTCAGGAAATAAATTCCATCGTCTCTGGAAGCAAGATCAGTCTTTGCAGGAAGATTGCTGACCTGT
>JAUNZM010000341.1:0-65467 GCA_033459285.1 Clamator glandarius | reverse complement strand
AAACAACTGCAGATTGCATAGAGTGCCCATGAAGGTTTTGTTCTGCTTATAAAGCTGCTGTCGACGCTGTCAAAACCTTGTGGATGTAGCTTTCTGTGTATACTCCTGTTTTAAGTGAATCACATAGCATGAAATAAATGTACATTGTTGAAAGAAGCGCTTTCGCCAATGTGGCTTTTATCATTCATACAATAAAAACAAGCACTACTCTAAAAATGCGGTTATGTATGATAGTAACAAAAGCACTCTCATCTATACATATAGTTATACTAGCAAAAGTAGTTCTTGCTGGGTTATTGATGTGTAGCATAAATGTTAGGCTGGTATAACATTTTTCTTTACAAGAATATCTCACTAATGAACATGATAATTCTGGTAAAAATGGAAATGCAAATTTAATTCAAGACTGCATTTCTTACTGTGAAATGTCAGAGTACTTTACCGTTTTTCTAATTGTGAAATTGTTGACTAAAGATAAAAGCTAAATGTCTGCCGAACATAAAGGTATGCTAATTTTAGACTTGTAAGGGTATTTAAAAATGTGTTAATTATAAAATAAATGTACGTATTTTGATTAGTCTCAAAGATAATAATCGAAGGCTGGTCAACACAATATTCTGCTTTTGTTTTCCAGAAACCAGCAAACATTCTGGTAATGGGTGAGGGTCCCGAAAGAGGAAGAGTCAAAATAGGTAAACATTTTGAGAAAATTTCATTTGACAGCTAAGGAATTATTTTAAAAAACATCTATCTTCAGTGTAAGATAGAAATAAATCTTTGTTAGTGAGTGTATGTCTGCACAACATATAGTTCAATTTTAAATCTCATTTAGTGAGTTTACAAGCTTAAGAGATTCCAGACATATTATTAGACATTTCAAGGATATGTGGTGAAATAAAAGCATCTGTAAGAAACAAGAAATTAATAAGCACATAGAACAGTGGCTATGGCCAGGGTTCTTTTAACTTCTGCTGTAATTAGTTAGCATAATATTGTTACTTATAAATTGTATTTGTTCTTAATTATTTTTATAAAAATAATATTCGTACCCGTGTGTGTAGATCTCTGAAGGTTTGCAATGCTAAAGCTGATTCAGCATCAGTGTAACTGCAATGATCTTTATCCAAAGTTGTATTATCTGTGCAGATCATAAGCCTTAGTCATGTGGATATAAACTTCTTTTAATAAAGCATGTGACAATGATCAAGGAAGAAGTAATATACTGGAACCTCTTCTATTCATTGATTTTTGCTGTATTTGAAAATGTTTAGGTAACCATTTTTTATTCACGTGCTTGTGTTAGTATGAGTAACTACAAGAAGATTATATTTGGCATTTCATAACTTTAGAAGAGGAAAAATTTAAGTGAAGCTGTGTACCAGTCAAGTTTCAGACCTGGATTAAAATATGGGGGTTTGAATATGCATCTAAATTTATACTTTCCCATCTAGCATTTCTTAACGTTACTTATGAGGTCGTTTCTAGATAGAATTTTTGAATTGTATAAAAGGAATGCTTACATTTAAAGTGCACCTCTATAACGCAGTGTACGCTCACTGATTTAATTAATTGCCAGTTAAACCATTTTCCTGGTTTTGGAGTTAATTCCTCCAAATCAAATAGGATGCATACTTTGAAGAATAGTGCAAAAAAACCTAGACTGCAGTCGTTTTGGTTTTACACTTTTGGTAAATACATAGCTGTCACAAGAGCTCACAGTTTTGTAAATGTATATAAAAATAAAAGTAAAAAAATGTACATTAGAGACCTACTACTACTGACTTAAACTAGGTTTCTGTTACAGTTCTGTTTAAATAAACAGGCACCTGTGTTATGTGAGTTTTTAAGTGATGAAAATGCTTAAGAAGTCAAATGTCATCCTTCATTGTCTTATAAATTAAGTAAATGAGATTTAGATAAATTTGGCCCAGTATTATTATGAGTAACTTGTTGCTTTCCTAGAGACTTTGATTTGTGAGTTTTAATGTTTTCGAGCTTTTGTTATAACAGCTTTTGGGCAATTTTATTAAATTCTGATATATTTGCATTACAATTTTAAATGCTGGGGTTTTTTTCCCTCTTTATTCCACCCTCTCCTTTCCCCCACAGCCGATATGGGTTTTGCAAGATTGTTCAACTCGCCTTTGAAGCCATTGGCAGACCTGGATCCAGTTGTGGTGACATTCTGGTACAGAGCTCCAGAGCTGCTACTCGGAGCCAGACATTACACAAAGGCCATTGGTAAGTTAAGTTCTGTGTAAGAAAGAGATTAAGCTTTAAGTTCTGTAAAGGAGGGTAGCTTTGCGGTAGATATTATGGTTGAGTGACCAGACAGGTTTTTTTCCTGAAATAGCAGCAGATTTCCATAGAAGATTAATCTGGATTGAAACTTTGAGGACTGTGTTTTTACTTTTCTATATGAGTTAAGGGTAATGTTAGACTTTTTAAGGGTGTTACTTGTTTTGGATTTTTAAAAACAAAAATATTCTTTGCATTGGTTTATATGATTTTCTGATATGGACCCAGAAATCTTGTAAATCTTCAAAAGGCAAATAACTATGGCTATTAAAATACCGTACTTCTAGGGTGCTTCATGTCCAGATGCCCCCGTGGAGTGTGTTGCTTGATAAGGAGAAGAATGGTCTTCTATGCTGTCTGCAGTCTGCAGATTGATTGTTCCTCTCCTGTTTATTCTCCATGATGCTGTGGAGTTTGTTCACGTCCTCTTACAGTTCCTCTCCTTGGTGACTCAGTGCCCCAACCAGGGTCTCCCACGATGACGCCAGTGTCACCCTCAGTCTGAGTCCTGGGTGGCAGCACCCTCCCTCTGACGCTTTTTCCCCCCATGGTTGTGGCACAGTCCTGTGTTGTCCAAAGCGGACTTCTTGGAGCCTGCTTCACTTCTCCCACCGTGTAGAGTGGAATGCTAACATCACTTTGTTTGCTGTATGTTGTGGTGGGTCGAAACAGTTACTAGAAGCATTTGAAGAAAATACCAACAGGATTACCTTAAATAACTGTAAATTAGATGCTTAAACTGCCCTAACTATGTTGATTTTGTGCAATGTTGGTGAGAGTGGGTCAGATTCCTGGGTGACCTGCATGTGTGGTAGTGGGAAGTTACCTTAGCTGACAGTTCCCTGGTTTTGATAGATAGCATATTGTTTGCAGATTTAGGTGAGTGATATGTAGCACTATCTCAGGATATCTCTTTGGAGAATGAATTAGCACAATGCCATTGTTTTTTTTTTTTAATTATGTCATAAATTACTTGGTTCTTGCCTTGAGGGTTCTGTAGTCTACAGACAAGGAGTCCCTGTGAAACTTCAGAGGGTGTTGCTGCTTCAGAGAGATCTGGTTTTGCTAGTAGTTTATTATTTCTGAGACTTTTATTTCCTGTATCAGACCCCCACCAGTCAATCCCCAGGAGGGGCATGAATGGGTCACGTAGTATCTGGTGGGCAGTGCTGAGGGCACTCAAAACAGGGCAGCAAAGTGAAAACTGCAGAAATGAAAACAAGGAAAACTGCAAAATCAGGTTTGTAGGCTGACTGAAGGATCAGAGGAGCATGCAACTGAAGAGAAGAGAATAAGAGGTACATGGAGGTGATATGTGTGCAGCTTTAAGGCAAAGGGAAGAAGTGAGAAACAAAATGACAATGTTGATGTTCACGCACTTTGAGTCCAGGCTTGTATTTTGCTTCTAGCATTATGTGCACTTAAAAAAAGGCAATCGTAATGAGCTAAGCATGCTAGCGAGAGCTTAACTTGAATGCTAGTGTTTTTGGCAACTCTTAAAGTGTGCTCTTAAGTCTCTGTGCAAGAAATAGGATTTTAACATCACCTTATATTACATAATTCTCAGGAGCCCTAATATATCATGTTTAGTAATAACTCATAAATTACATAAGATTCTCACTTAACTGATGTTTATTTGGAAATAATCATTTAGAAGAAGGGTGATTAGATATAGCAATTTATGAAAAAGGAAATGACAGGCTGTTTGGTATAGCTGCTTATTTTCTGTAGATACTTTCTTATGCCTTTTTTATAATACATAATTCTGTATAACTACTAAATATCAATAAAATCAGGCTAGAAGCAATGTCATGCCAGTTTTAGTCTATTCTCTTCTATTTTGTCATTGTGAAAAATACTTTTGTTTGAATTTACTAGGAACGCATTGTCATCAGTTCTCTACTGCAACACGTTGAATTTTGTCCAGTGATTGCTACATGATTCAAATGTTTGCTTAGGTTTTTACTGGCTTAGTCTTCATTTTATTTTTTTTAACTGTATTTTCTACATTATGTATGTAATAGTCTGTTCATTATCTTAGCTTCGCATATAATGTTAATTAGCAGCAGTGTATTCATAATATCCTGGATATGGTCTATTATAGTGCCCAATTTGGTTTTCTTCTTGTAATAAAGGCTTTGGGTGTGCTTGCTTGAATATAAATAGTTCTCATACGAGATCAAAGAATGAAATTGGAATCTAAGTTTTGTCTTGATTTTTTTGTCTTTGTTTTCTGGACCTCATTTACATTTTGTGGGTTCAACTTTGGGGAAAACTTGGACTAAATACAATCTGTCTGGAAAGATCGATGTATTACACAAAACAATATATAAGCATATTTTATTATTTTAGAGGTAGTTTTTCAGTGATGTTTTCTACTTTATTTAATTTGTCTAAAATATTCTACTTTTTATTCACTTGCAGAACAAATAGTTCATCACATGTAAAACATTGTGATTTAAAGGGATACGGGAGCCAGGAAAATACTGTTGCTGAAAAACAGAAATAGCTTTTGCTTTTTGCATGTTAAAAGGATAGTAAAAAGCCCATGTTAGGGTTTCATGGGAATAATATTTAGTTTCCTGAACTCTGAATGTTTATAATCTTAGCCCTACTTGTTAATAAAGTTTCCTATATAATCTGCTACTGTATTTGCAAGCAACAACTTACCAGATGAGTGCAAATTGGGAAAGTGGTGGTGTAGAAGCCAAAGGTCACTTTCTATTCTGTTACCACAATATAAATCTGCATTAAATTTATTGTAGCCTGTGGAAGTTGTTCTGTGTTTCAAACACTATAATTTGAAAGCAGAATCTGTTCCCATGTGTTCATCAGATCCTAGCACTCTAGCAAAGAAGCAAGACATGCGAATAAAAGTAATTTGAACAAGCTTGAGGTGAAACCAAGTAACTGGGAAAATGTAAAATGCTTGTGATTATGGAAACCTTTATAAAATGACTGAATTTCTAGAAAGTCTCCAGCACAGCAGAAAATGCCTTTGTACTCTAAATACTTAAAAAACAAGGTTGAATTAAGTGGCATGGTACAGGGCTCCTATCTTTGATAGGCAAGGACTTATGTACTATAATTTTAAGGAGAATAAAGGAAATGAATATGACTAAATGAAGGAAAAGGTAATCTGGCTTTCAGCTTGAAAGGAGACTTTAATAAGATTTTTTTTTTTTTCCACTCTGGGAACATTGAAATAGGAAAGAATGTTTGAATGTTTCAGGAAGCAAAGTAAGGAGTACCTTTTCATTACAGGTTTTTAAGAAAGCATGTGGCAGTCTACTGTGATTCATTCTGGGGCACCTTGTAGCATAACTTGTAGCATAACTAAGACTTGTCTTTTATCAAGCTGCAGCTTGTATAGTTAGTGCTGTCAAACAAAAACACGTTATCTTCTCTCTCTTTACCACTTGCCTTAATTACAGAAATAATATATTTAATAAATGGCATCAAGTGGCTTATAGTATTTTAGATGGTTTGGATTTTCTTGGCAAGGATTCTTTAGCGTGATCATATGAGGTCACAAGCAAGGCTAAAACACTGTCCTGTACCAAAAAAAGGATGAGATTTATTTATTGTGAAAATATAAAGCTGAGAACCTGAGATCTCTCTATTGCGCATAGTTACCTTACCTTATTTGTCTAGATTACCAGCCAACAGGAATGTCAGAAATGGCAACGTGACAACTTCGTTTACCAGCCGGAACAAGATGTAGGTATAGGCAATTTGTAATTTAAAGCTTGAGCAGTGCACTGTCACCCTCGTTCTATTTCCAGACTAACATGTGGTTGTGGAAGCTGGAAGCGTGTGAAAGGTATAAGCAGATATCCAAATGCCTTTGAAAGCAAATGCCACAGGAAAATATTAGGTGTATCAAAAGGAATGAATTTATAATGAATGCTGAGATCCGTCAGAGTTTCAACAACTTCATTTGACTTTATACAGGAAAAAAAAGGTGGAGGTATCTGGGGTATATTATGGAGGATTTAGGATGGAAATATGCGCATATGCGTTCCATATTTCCTATGCAGTGAGTCCCACACATTCCAAGTGCATCAGATGTCCTTACTGTGCACGCACAGATTGTTGGCATGCTGGCTGGGCTCTGAGGCCTCTGGAAGTCTTGGACGGGTGCCTAAAGCTCTTCTGGTCTCTTGTTTTTTGAAAGCTGTGGGAAGGAATTAAAATAGGACTGGTCTAGGAAATCTGGTAAACCAGATGTTACAAATGGGGCCAACTAGAAAACTGAAGAGTCCTTAGGAAAAATGCACAGAGGAGGTTTCCCAGATGAGGTCTGTGGTGCCATGGGGAGTGAGGAGACTGCTTTCAAACATCCATGAGAGTGAGTTAAGAGCAGATCTATAGTCAGGCAGCTTCTGTTTGCTGCATAGGGATCCACATTCCTGATTGTCAGAAGTTTTTATTTGAGGGGAAGAGTTTGAGGGGAAAAAATTAGGAAAGTGTGGAAGTCTGGAAAGTATTCACTTATGCACTCTGAAAATTAAAAATCAGGCTGCACCAGGAAGGGAGCCTTGTTCATGCCCTAGGCAATGTTATATGACATGGGAAGTAATTGGATTCAGATGATGTTTTGTGGTAAACTTACTTGAGTGTGTGGTAAACTTTCTTTATTTTGATTATCACAGTTGTTCTCTTGCTTTTTCTGAGAGGCAAAATAATACCAAGGATTAATTGTTGCTCTCTTATCTAGTTATTGCAGGTGCTGGGTGATTTACTGCTGCTTTTTCCTCTTACTTGACAGGGATCTTTAAAACACTATACATATGTCTCTTTTAAGAAAAAAAGCATTTGCTCCTCAGTCACTTGAGAAATCTAAAGTTTTAGATAGAATTATTAGGTCACTTCAATACAATGTTTTAAAGCTACATTAGATAGTATTTTGGGAAACCTGAGATGCTGACAGCAGCTCAAGGACTGTCACCCACAAGATCATTATACACTTTGACACATCAACTGTTTTGAGATCTACCATACCAGTTTCTGCCTTCTTCTAACTGCTCTATTGATCTTGCTTCTCAAATATGCTGATTTCTATAAATTAGCCAGTAGAGCTGGTAGCCATTGTCAACTCTGAAGAGTCCGAGAAGTGCGTTGGAGTGCGTACTAGCTTAATAGTCAGGAAAATTAGAACAGTACAATGGGTCAGATCTGCCTCTGCTGTTGCAAAACCAGTGGAGGTTCTCTAATGTAGGATGGACTGCGAAGTTTTATGTCTTACAATGATAAGTTGGGTCTCAGGAGACTTGGATTTAAATACTGACTCAGTCCCAGGTGTTGCATGTAGCTTACAGCATGTCATTTAATCCATCCTATGACTTGTTTCATTATTCATAAAATGGGGATGTTACTTAATACTATTGTCCTGGAGATAAAATCAGTTAATGATAGGAGGGAGCTACAGTACAAGTGTGTTATGAATTATTTTTGTTAACTCAGTGAGTGGTTTAATCTGTCTGAGAACCTGGGGTGTCACTTAGCATCTGCAGTTGGCTTGAGAAATATGCATGTTCTGGACATTAAAAAAGAAAAGGTAAACAAATGCACTAATCTTCAATCACAGTTATAATCTGCTAATTGTCTTGATTTAGATTGCTCTGTAAATTAACCTATAAACTTCCACTTGTGGTCACCTAGCATTTTTTTCATATGTTCTTGAGTCTTTCCTCTTGCAGAACATATGAAGGGAATCATAGAATAATCAGGTTGGAAGAGACCCACCGGATCATCGAGTCCAATCATTCCTATCAAACGCTAAACCATGCCCCTCAGCACCTTGTCCACCCATGCCTTAAACACCTCCAGGGAAGGTGAATCAACCACCTCCCTGGGCAGCCTCTGCCAGTGCTCAATGACCCTTTCTGTGAAAAATTTTTTCCTAATGTCCAGTCTAAATCTCCCCTGGCGGAGCTTGAGGCCATTCCCTTTCATCCTGTCCCCTGTCACTTGGCAGAAGAGGCCAGCACCCTCCTCTCTACAACCTCCCCTCAGGTAGTTGTAGAGAGCAATGAGGTCTCCCCTCAGCCTCCTCTTTTCCAGGCTAAACAACCCCAGCTCTCTCAGCCGCTCCTCATAAGGCCTGTAAAGAAGAATCAGGAGCTTCTGCCTTTTTATTCAGTGTTTTGGCAAATTTGCTATTATGTAATGATCAGTATGACTTAATTGTACACCAATTATTTTAAAGGAGGAAAAATAAAATAGCATAAAAATACTGAGAAGGCAGAATACACTCTACAGAAATAGCTTTGTGATTAAAATCCACTTTGAACAAGAGGTACCTTCAAAAATTTGTCTGTGCTTAGCCCCATATGCATCAAAAAATGTCAGTGATTTGTGGGCCAAGCCCCCCTCTCTGCTGCTAGTAGTCTGTTCCACATCTTTTTCCTTCTGATTTTTTTTGTCCTCTGAGAGTATCAGTTCTGTCTCTTCCCAAACACTGACAACTTTAGAGCCTCTTATATGACCAGGCTTATCCTTCTCCAGTAGCTCACTGACGTTGCCCTTGATGAGGACACGAGCTTTGCAGCAGTGGGGTTGATTCTGTAACCTCTTGAGCAACCTATGCTGTGAGATCAGCTAAAAAAAAGTTAACTAAGAGAGGAGTTCTTGCAATGTGTGTCGTACCTCAGAGCAAATAGTGGATCCTGTTGTGGCAGTGGAATTTGAATGTCCACATGAGAAAGCAAGATGCAGCATTTGGAGAAAATTAGGAGATGCATTTTGCCCACTCTCTCTTCTTATTCAATTCCACTCTGTACATATCAGTTGTGATATATTGTGACTCTTTGGCATATGCTGCAAATACGTTGTTCTTTTATATATGAGCAGGAAAATGGTTTTGTGCAGAGTTGAGCTTGCGTCTTAGATATATTTGATTTGGATTTGTTTTTTTAAGACTTCCTTTACAAAGCAATGGACTAAAGGCTGATTTTATTTCCTTAAATGAAACATGAGGTTGTCGTTTAAAGATCCAAACCATGATCTGTTATAAAACCTGTTTCCATACACACTTTAGCCTAGCTAGCTAGTGCAGTAATGAAGTCTTTTATGTACTGTATTTACTACCGTATCTAAATTGTTCACTCACAAAGGCTGGGTTTGATTCAAAACAAGTACATCATAACCAGTACTCATCGTAACAAGGTGCATACTTGTGGTGCAGAGGAATTTTTTGGCTAATCCATCAGTTTGATCTTCAGGCAATTATTTCAGCAATATCAACTGACTCTTTCAACACTCCGGCACTGATTCAGTAGAATGACTTGTTCTCAGGACAGGTGGGATTGCTTCACAAGTAGGTTTCTTGGCAATAGCTATGGAACAGCAGAATTGCATTTCACAGCAGTTTATTTCATTGCCTATCCAATGAATTTGCTTATAATTATGTAGGAATATCTGTAAGGCCGAACCCCTTCGTAACAGAGCTGTTAAGATATTGTAAAGCACTCTGTTTACAGGGACAAATAAACCTCTCTCTGCGAGGTGGCAAGATTTCTTCACGTGCATTCCTCTTGACTGAAATAAGGTAGGCATCAAAAGTTTTAATAACTCCCAGAGAAGACTGTCATAGCTTGTGAACTGGAAAAGGCCAGGAAAGTACTCTTCACACATGTTCCTTGTTATAACTTAATCTGCCACATAGCAGGCCTTTTGCTCAACTTAGGTTAGCTCTGAAGGTGTTGACATATTGGACTTACTAAAAAGTTGTAATAGTTAATGACACAAGCCAAGTGAGAGCACACAACAGCTTATGAACTCTTCCCTCTTCATTTAGCATGGAGGTAACCTTCAGAGAGCTCCATTGTGTACAGAAAAGCTTTTTTTGTAAAAACATTCTACGTTTAAATGAAAAAAAAGTGTATTTCCCTTTCAGAGAATATGTACTGCTCACTTCTCATTTGCTACAGTTCAGAAGAGCGCAGAAAATGGGAACAATTATCTAAAATGCTGTGTGATTTGTACAGTATAGATTGTATGATATTGAACACTTACCTGCAGTGGTAGAACAAGATGGGGGTGGGGAGTGGGAGATTGGATAAGTAGGGGGGAAGTTAATGAGAGAGGATCACAGTTAGTAATCAGGAGTTCCTGGCTTCCCAATCCTGTGATCAGGTGATGCCGTTTCTTTTTTTTTTTTTTTTTCATACAATAGAGTGAAAATGCAAAGCTGTGGATGTTCCCTGAAAAGCTTTGTAAATACTGGTTTACAAAATGGCAAAATATCTTACCTGTTCTCAATTCTTTCATCATTGCAGGAGGAAGTTGTAATAACTTCTGTATTAGACCTGCCTAATACTTCGCAGTATAAAAGAGACTCATGACCTTTGCAATGAGAAGCCTGTGTACTTCCTTTGCTTACTGCGGTTGTTTGATATTTGGTAGAGGAAAGTAGCTCAGAGGCTACAGAGCTAGGGTTTTTGTGGCATTCATTACCTTCCTTGTGCTTTTGATGAGTTGGCTCTGAAAGAACATTTTTCTTTTTACTTTTGTTTCTGTGAGAAGCTTTGGCAGCCTGCCAGAGTGCCCCTTGGACCTTCTGAAGTGTAAGCACTACTGTTGCCAGAATAAAAATAGCAAGACATGCTTTACTGCATCTTGGAGGTACTGTAGTTAGCATAAAATAATAGACCTCCACTGTCTCTGATGCATCTGAGGGTTTAGGATTAAGGGGAAAGCAAGGCTGTAACACATATTCCTTGCCAGAACTTGGCGCTTGTCTGAGTGACCTAATTCCGTGCCCTGAAGCAGCATCTGAGGCTGGAGCCCACCCAACTTTGTGGAAGACGAACCAAGGGAAGAGAAGTGGAACCACCACTCTGTTCTGCACTCATGCTGCCTTTGCTCCATGCTGTCTCTCAAGGATGTTAACCTGCTTTACTGCTAGATAATGTCATTAATCTGTAGTCCTTACAGTCATAGCCTTGGAGACATAACTGAAGAGTGCAACACTTACTGATGAAAATGTGGTATATAGGATTCTGGGAGGTAAGAGGGAGTATTTGAGAAGACAGGCAAAAAAAATCCTTACAAAAGCAGTGCAGTGTTGGTAAAAGTTTCATTCTTGGGCTACTAATGTTGGTAAAAGTTGAATTCTTGTCCTAAATGGTACAATTGTGGATAAGATTTCATTTTCCCTGCCTTGAGGCTTCCTGTCTCCTTCAGTACATAGGCTGCACAAGGAGAATACAAGGTTTCATATAGAACTGTGAATGTGGAATTTCAAGATTTTCAGATATGAAGTTCTGAAAATTAAACTTCTTAACCAGGTTTCTTTATTAGCAGTCATATTTTTGCTACATGAGAGGACTACTAGGGCTCTGGTGCTGTTGCTACTCCCTGTATTAAATCTATTGTACTTGTGTGGTGAAGCTTACCACAGTAATTTTGGTGTAACGTTGCAAGCTAGATAATGTGTCTAATGCACAGTAGAAGTCTGAAATCACCTGATCCAGTATCTTCATTTAATTCTGACATACTGAGGAACAGAAGCTTAAGTGGGAAAATAAATATTTTGACGACCTAAAATAATTCTGTTGAGAGTGAATAAAGAAATCCTCACCCACTAAAGCCCTGTAGAAAAATATAGTTGATTTTGGTCAACTCAGAATTTCAGTCAACGTGCTTCAGAATTTTTAAGGGGTAGTAATTGAAACTAAGTAAGTTCTTAGTACAAGCATGAGAAAAGGGCAGCTAAGTTTAAAAGGGTAGAGTGGAGGCATACAGGTAAAAAAAAGTGTGAGGATGGTAGATTTCATTACTAATTTGAATTAATATGGTTTTGTCTTTATACGTTTTAAATTATCTTGAGTCTATGTGATAATGCACTCTTGAAATAAAACGTTGTTCTTAGATGCACTTTTGGCTGGCTGGGAGCATCCTTCTGTTTACTGAGACGTATTCTTTCTGTCTGCAAAACATCCTTGTGGCTTTACGGTGTAAGCTTCTGTTCTTCAGTTAAGTTCCATTGAGATAATGTTTATTGAAGACTGGTAAACATTGTTTACTTTCCAATGAGTGATAGCAAATTTCTGACCCTTAGCCCACTGGCACCATTTTTTGCGTCCCCTGGAAGAGTCTGTCACATGTACATGTCAGACCCCATTCTCAATGTCAAATTTAAAAGACTGGTAACCACTTCTTCCTTGCCTTTTTCTTCTGCTGACTAAAGTTTAAATGAAACATTTAAAAACTGAGACCTTGATGTGTCAAAGGGAGGACCTTTACCATACATCTGTGTGTGGTATCAGCAGATATGTTTTAGTCACCTTATCAGACCAAAGACATGAGAAATTCCCCTTTTAAATTGTATTATTATTTTATATCTAATTACTAGATATTTAAATCCAGTGTAAAAATTAATAAACTCTGCTCCTAGGCCACTGCTTGTAAAGATTCCAGGGGAGTTTAGAATTTGCTGCTGTGCTTAGCTTAAGAAGCAAGATTCTCTTTATAGACAGGTTATACCTTTTCATTGGATCTATTGATATTTACTTGAAAAGCTTCAGGTTGTTTGTGCAGCCACTTTTCAGGTTTCGAATATGTTGGTGTATTTACTGTCCTTGCCTTGGGTTGCACCAGGGGAAGTTTAGATTTGCTATTAGGAAAAATTACTTCACAAAAAGGATTGTCAAGCATTGGAACTGGCTGTCTAGGGAAATAATTGGGTTTGTCATTCGTGGAAATATTTTAGAGACGTGTAGATTTGGCACTTAAGGGCATGGTTTAGTGGTGCACTTGGCAGTGTTAGGTTTATTGTTGGACTTTATGATCTTAAAAGTCTTTTCCAACGTAAACAATTCCATAATTCTATGATTTGAAAGATTTGGTCAATCTTATATAAACATTGTAGCTCTTCATAGGTGACCTGGATTGCCTTGTTTGGGCAAAGGCAACTAACTAGGTTTTGGCTACCCTATTTTTCTTGCATTAGCCCTTGATGGATGTAGAGAAGCTGTGTTCTGGTGTCGCTCTGCTATTTGCTTCCTTTATCTGTGTTCAGGTGTGTCCTAGAGTCTAGACTTAGCGTTCAAAACAAAACAGAAAAAAGCAAGTTTGTTGAAGTACTGATGCTGGTAGACCAGACTTGCTCATTATGAATTCCACTGATCAGTTACAGCTAAATAGATGTTTTTCCATTCTTAACTTACTTTTGTTAACATAATTTTATTAAAGAATTAAATGAGGCTAAGAGCTTGTTTATGTATTTCATTTCTTGGATATAGTTAAGAGAGTATTTAATCTTGGACTTTGCATTGTCTTCATTGAAACATTGTACTTTATATGCATGGGAAAAGATGTTTGGGAATCAAGGCTATTGCTCAATTAATTGTCTTATTGTCTTAAACTGTCATGATATTCTTAGTGTCAAAATGTTGGAACAAATACAGAAATTATATTATTGTGCCATAGAAAGGAAGGAGTACGTGGGCATTTGTCTGTTTAATCAGCCCTATCATTGAAACAGCCATGTCTGCGTCTTTTGCACTTGCTCCTTGGCTACAGCACTGAAGTAGAGCAGGACACGCAGGATTTTCTCAGCTTTAGTTACTGACCAATAAAGCTATTAGAGTCACAGATTTTAAAACTGGAACATGGACAGACATACAAATACTCTAATAGCATGTGCAGCCAGGCATGTGTATGGAAATGCTTTTTAACAGTCACAACTGACCATCTTTAAAAAGCCTTTTTTTCCTTTTATAAAATTTTCAATGAAATGTAGAACTTGAGATATATTGTTACAGTGGAAGGACATTTCACTGGTGAATAGGTTTGAGTGGGACCTGAGCGAGCTGTTCATGGAGGAGTCTAGAGAAAGGACCTTTTGATAGGAATGGTTGAACTAGATCTGGTGGGTCTCTTCCAACCTGGTTATTCTATGATTCTATGACTATGCTATGAAGACCTTCATTGCCAGCCCTCTTTCAAGAACCAGGGAGCAAAACTGGCTTGCATTCAGGTTCAGTGTGAAGAAGGAAAAGGGAAGTCTGTGAGTTTGGAAGGCAAATTGAAAACTAGAGAATAGAAGGACTGATCAGAGCTAAAGTCTTCTCATGCTTGACTTGTCCAGTAATGCCGTCCCACAGAAAACAAAACACTAGCTTGGGAGTTACAAATGTTTATTCAGATGTAACTTCCAGTTGGTATCGTGTCTGTCTTTCTGAATTCTCCAAGGGTTTAAAATGTGCTTTCTGTATTAATCGCAGAGTCATGAAGTGGGAATAGGTTGCCATAGTTGGTCTACTCTCGCGTTGTTCAGGTCGTGAAGCAGAAATAGGGTTTTGAAGTTTGGTGTGCCACATCAGGGAGATTTCCCAATTCAGCCTTGCTGTACACAAGAATTCTATATTTTTTGGTTTTTTTAAAGGAAGAGGACAGTCTGGACAGAGCAGTATTGAGTGGAAGAATAAGCAGTGGCCCAACCTCTCTCTCAGTGTGTGATGGACAGTTAGGACTGCAAAAAGCCATGAAAACCAGGAGAGCTACAACTTCTTTGGCTACTAGATAAACTATCTCCAAAAGGATTTGCTATCTAGTGTGAAAATAACTGAACAGATACTGTTAAATGAAGATGCATACCTTCAAATAAGGAGTAATTTACGTTCTGGAGTAGATAATTTATGCCTAGTACTGAGTATGGCATTGTGATTAATATGCTGCATTAGCTGTTTGAACAGATACGATCTCAAGAGCTAAAGATCTTGTTTTCATGCACATAAGTCTAATAAGAAAATCAAAGAAAGATAAGACTCTGAGAAAGTGATGTAATGTGTAGAGCAAGTTATACCTTGTCAAAACTGTAAAGTCTGAATTAAATGTTATCAGACTTTCCCATAAAGGAAGTAGGGGGAAAGGCTTAACAATTGGGACACCCCAAGCTCCACACCTGCAACATGATAGGAATGGAACTGACTTGTTAGGGCAAAGGGTGTGTGACGTCTCTCTTTTTTTTTTTTTTTATTCCCCACATAGAGAGCAGTGTCTTTTTCTTTCTTTAGGAGGCCACATGTTGCACAGGCAGCATGGGCCAACCACCACCATACACAGCAGGTGGGGTTTAGAGTCTCGGGTTAGTTGCAACTAACAAGACTTTTCTTGGTGTTCTTTTTAGAACTCCAGTTAGGTAATTTTTTATCTCTTAGACCTGTAAGTTAAGGGTTTTCTCTATCTATGTTATTAAATTCAGTCAATTCCAAAAGGTTTCCCAGGGCCATCTAGTTTAACCTCAACTACTGATAAAAGTCTCCTCACTTTTGTATTCGGCAATCTATGCTCATTATTCATCTAATCTCAACATCTTTTGCCAGAGTTAAATCTCGGACACTTATTTGTCATTGTAGTAAATCCATTTATTTTCTGCTAGAAACCATCTCATTGGCAAATTTACACTGTCATTTTAAGATGCGTAATAAAGCATTTGGGTCATACAGAACACCAAGATGGGTAGTGATAGTAGTAACTATACATGTAATCTAGAAATTTCTTCTCCTATAAATGAAACTTTTTTTTTTTGCCCAGAGCAGATATATTTTGAAAAGTGTATTAATGGGAAACTTACAAAATAGAGTTTATTATTTTCTTTCATTAGCATATTGGTATATCATACATTTGTTTTCTGTATGTACATGAGATGTAGATGAGAGAGTTCCAGTATTGTTCCAGTGGGAGCCAGCTGTCAAGTAGGAATTTTAATATTTAGTTGCATAGTCATTGTTCTACTCTTGATTAAAATTAGGATCTTGGTTCTCCATTTTAACTACCTTGAACTTTTTTGCTAAATATGTGAGTCATTAGCCTTTTCCTTGTTAGTATTTATTTGCTTACCAGTCATCTGTTTGGAGTTGTTTTGAAATATGTGATAGAACTTTCATTTCAATGTATCTTTATAGGGGATTTATGGTTTGAGTTTGGTGGTCAGTTGAATGCCCTTTAAGCTATTTAATCAGCAAATATTGTGTAGGTTTCTGCCGTAGCTGTGAATACATTAAGTGGTGGGCTCTCAGTGTACAACTTGAAACAGAATTTGGAGAGACTAATTTTGACTGGAAAAACCTACGTTTCCAGATTTTACCCTTTTTAATGTTTTAATGCATTATTTTTAAAGTACTGTATGCAGTTATACTGCGAGGGCATTTTATCTTTTTGTGCTTATACAGTTTGTTGAGAAATTGTGCAGAAGCAAAAACCAGAGTGATGAAATACAGTAAATTTGCATTAATTATCCTCCTTCTTTCTTAGATATTTGGGCAATTGGCTGCATATTTGCTGAACTATTGACTTCAGAACCTATATTTCACTGTCGTCAGGAAGACATCAAAACAAGTAATCCTTTTCATCACGATCAGCTAGATCGCATTTTCAGTGTAATGGGATTCCCTGCAGGTAATTTATTTTCATTAAAGTGTCAGACATTATGCTATTGAGCTTTTTTTTTTTTCTCCTAAAAGAAATGACTAGTTGTTTGTATAGGTATTAAGAAGCTGTTAGTTTGATGGATTTGGAAATGCTGAGAATTACGGAACAATAGCACTGACCAACAAAGTCAAACAACTGCTATAGTTGTTTCTTCTCATATATTACTTAACCTACACTTTCAGACTTGTAAATGCTTCTTGTTTTTCTTTCCACTAAAGATAAAGATTGGGAAGACATAAGGAAGATGCCAGAATATCCAACTCTTCAGAAAGATTTTAGGAGAACAACGTAAGTTTTGATAACAACAATTTAGTGGACGTAGCAGATAGACAGTAATTGGGTCCTGTCCTCTGGCTTTTGGGGAGAGGATTTTGGAGTGTGTGGGTTCTAACAGTGACAGCTTTCCTGCTTCAATTAGCTGTTTGCTTGAATGGTGTTCTCTCTCTCAGCTGCTTGTTAAAGGCATCAGCTGAGTGGTTTCCTCATTTCTCTAGAAGGGGTCATCATAAGTGCCATTTAATCTCTTCTGACCACAGACAAATAAACTTGCTTAAGCCACTTGTGTTAGCTCTTGAAGATAACTTAATTTTCTGTGAGAGAGAATAAGGAAGCATGTCTCTGGTCCGTTTGACCAGCTGATATATAGAGATGGTAGTGCAGTGGACAGAAATTTCTATGAAAGGTACCATGTTGTGAAGGTTGTGATGCAAAGCCTCTCTGGCATCAGAGAATTTTCCAGTTTTGGTGTTTCCTGGGGATTTGGCTAAATTAGTCAAGTGGTAGTGATACATCAGAGGATGTAAGGAGCAAAACAGTCTCTGTTGTGAGGCAGAGGGCATGGATTCAGGAGTTCTGGATTCTGTTTCCAGCTCTGCTGTATATTCATTACACTGGCTGTAGGCAAGATATGAAGCTTATCTGTGCACAGAGCTTCTTTCTTTGGAAAATGGCTATAAACAACCTCTAGACTTGTAGATTAAAAGCCAGACACAGGTCATACATATTTGGGGCATTTTTGAACTGTAAGGACTGCATGGTTTGCTGCAGGCTAGGGTCAGGAAGATGGAATAGTAAACTAACTGCTCTGCCCAGTTGCAGCTGGAAACAACTTAATAGCTTAGCTGTTGCACTGTTGCAGACTGCTTTGCACTTTCTGTGGCAGAATTGCTTTAGAGAAGTAGAATATAAAATTGTTGAGTTTCTCTGTTATATGTCTAGTCAAGAACTTATCCATACACTACAAAAGTTGCATATTCTATGGAAATAATCTTTACACAGTTGATACTACTTATGTTAGTGAAAAGCATAGTTTGTGTGAAACTGCTAGATAAATATCTGAAATGTTTTCTGATAGCAGTTTTTTTTTACAGTTTACTTATTAAGGGCTGGTAAATGTTTTTGTGATCACTTGTTCCATATTCTTAATGCTGTATTATTTCAGAAATGTTTTTGTTTAACTCTGTTTTTCAGATATGCCAATAGTAGCCTCATAAAATACATGGAGAAACACAAAGTCAAGCCTGACAGCAAAGTTTTTCTTTTGGTAGGTACAAGTTGAAAACAAGTGTGAAGATAGGAATTAAGTGCATTTCTAATGGTAATACCTGTGTCTGTTTTGCTATCTCATTCTAATAAACACAGGCAATAAAGAAAGCTATTTATCACTAAATAGCCATTTTTGAGATGCGTTTTCTTCATATATGTTCATGCTGAGGGGGTGCTTTAACTGCTGGTGTTGAAGATCTGAAGGTCTTATCTACTTAAGAACTGCAAGGTGCTCATATACTCAGCCTTACCCTTAGGTCTGATGTGCAACTAGTGAGTATTATATAGACTAGATTCTGTGTTGTTTCAGAGAGCTAAAGAGCTCCCAAGAGCTCCACAATTTTGTGAAGAAAGGGAAGAGTAAACAAAAACTTGTAGTTTTTCTTTCGTCTGATAGCAGTGCACTTCTGTTCTGTGGGTGATTCTATACAATATCCGTGAATATATGTTTGCTGGTTACCTAGTTTAGCCATTCATTATGAGTGAATGTAGGGTTGCTCTGTCTAATACAGCATTTTTTCTGAATGCCTCTGTGACGACTTAGTGCTGTCTAAATTTAGGAATGAAGTTCAAAGTGACTTTGCTGGTGCTGTGAAGAGGGAGTCTCTGTAATCAGGCTGTTTGTGCAGCCTGAGTTCCAGTGATCTCTTTCCATCCCCAGCTACAGATTTGACATAGCAGTGTCCTCTCTAGGTCTTGGCAAAGATTTGCTCTTTGACTTGTTTGTTAGTAGCTGTTGGATGATCACACAAATAGCTATAAAAAGAGAGTAGGTATGTCCTAAGTGGGGGGAAAGGAAGTATTCACATAAGAAGTGTGAGATTCCAAGAAAAAAAATGTGACATTTTTTAAGTTCGACTTACTGGGCACACATTACAGTCATCTGAAGGAAGCATCTAACTAAAAAGATGAAAATTCTAAGAGGCTTAATTAGCACTTGACTTTCCCCCTGTTTTTCTACTAAAGGTGGAAACCACCAGAAAGCCAGGTGGATAGGCATAGAAACAAGTGTGTTGCTGTCAGCTTGTATGACTAATTCACCAAAGCTATGAACACTAAGTTGAGGGCTGTCTTGTGTGCGTTTGCTACTTTTCCAGGGGGAAATAACAACCGGATCTCTAAAAACTAACCATTTTTTGCCACCCTTAGTCAATTTTTTTCTCACTATTCACAATCAGGGATGAAGAAGGGTGTTCTAGTGATCAACCACAGGGGCAGAGGCTGGTCTCAAATAGGGGCAGAGGCTGGTCTCAAATAGGTCAGTCTCTCAGAACTCCTACGAGAGTGGCCAGGAACATGGACAACCTTTTGATGCTCATTGTTGTGCTGAGGAGGTCCATGTACCTGAATTACCCCAGCTGTGCTACAGCAGAGGCTCAGTTCCTGCCTTATCTTGTGAAAGCCAGCAGATCTTGAAGGAAAGGTGTGCATAGCTCTCTCAAATCAAGAGGTGAGAAATGTCTGCTAATGAGCTTGGAGGCATAGGTTTTCTGAAGCAGGCTTCCTAAAATTCCTTGCTCATATCCAAGGTAGTTATGTTGTATTTTTGTGGTAACTTCCACCTTTGCAAGATGACCTCAGAAGACATCTACTTTGTAACCTTCCTTAGTCAAGGCATTGTGCTACTGCATACAGCAAGTGTGGCAAGTAGGGAAAATAGGGCATCAAGTAGACCTGTGCAGGATAGCAAATAACTCTTGACAAAGAGGAAGATAAAGTGCCAGTCTGCTGATTGACATTGAAGGATAGTATCTACCTGAAGGGCAAAAAGTTTTCCATCCAGGAAGAGGCATCTGTTCTTGCTGTCCTGGAAAAGTTACAAACAGAGTATTCACAGCTGTTGTGTCAGGCCCATAAAGCCTGACATCAAGCAATCTTGAGAGCTGCTGAGAAGTGTGAGAATGAAGTCCAGTCTCACAGGCTTTCTGTATTGTGTTAACAGCTGCCACACTGACAGCAAATTGTGTCCAGACATTTTTATTCACTTTCTTAAAAGCAACAGAAGCTACAGAAAACCAGGCTTTGTCAAAGAAAAATGGTTCACAGTAGCATTGCTGATAAGAAAAATATCTCACTTGGAGGGATGGTGTGTAGTCTCACCTGGAATGGGCAAACTGATGATATCCTCAGTGGTGGAGAGGGATTGCAAAGGAATGAACAGATCGTTAAAAGGTCAAAGATGATCTTCTGCTGTGGTATGTTAGCCATATCTTTGAATGGCAAAAGAATACACGTCATGTTTGAGGGCTGATGTCCTGTGCTTTTCTGTCAATTATGACATCTAATACCAAAGACATGGGGTGGCCCTGTACAGAACATGAGTGTTTGTCCCTGCAGTCACTGTGGAGGAACTGGGGAGAAGAAATTTGCATCACCTATAATGGTGTCACAAGCCACTGGAACTAACAAAAATGTTATGCGTAGGGAGAAAGGGACAATACCAAAACTGTTGCCTGTATTCATTGCATCATGTGAAGTCACTGTGTAGAGAAGCAGCAGCGCACTAGAGGTTGGATTTGTTAAGATGCGCAGGAAATGGAGTTAAGGGTTTTCTGACAACACAAACCACAGTAAATAAGTATTCCATGCAAACTCTCCAGATGTGTGCAGTGCAGGACCATCTTGAAGTGTGTTTCTGGACAAGCAGAAGGAAATCAATTCAGGAGCTAGTTTCCATTCAACTGATAGGTGAGAGACAGCCTGAGTTTCTCTTTGTTTTGTTGTCAGTCTGTTGGGGTTGATGGAACATAAAGTGTAGGAGTAAGGAGAAGGGGGAAGAAGGTGGTAACAGTAGAGATAATTTAATAAGAACTCATCTACAAAGTAGAATTAACTGTAACTATTGAGAAGAGAAATACAAAGAACTATTTTTCTTTACGTGGATAAGTGCTTTTACTGAAGCTATTTACTGTACCATGTATATAGAATATAAAATTCTATAGCAGATTTTTGATTTATTGGAACAAAAAGCCCCAAATACTCATGCCAAAGTCACATTCTTTTGCTGAATATCCGTAGAATTTTTGTTAGAGGCCTGGAAGATAGTTGGAGCTAAGATCCCTTTTGTGGAAGGAAACATGTGAGAGCAGGATACTGTATGTCATAATTTAAGCACCCCAATTTCCTACTGTTACTTTATCAGAATGTAATAAGTAAATAACCAGAAATGGTGCGTTATCCCTGTAATTCCTGTTTTATACTGCTAATATATTGTAACCCTCTTCTATTGCCTGCTGTAGTCAACAGCAAGGAAGGAAGGTTATTAGGAAGGGTCTGTTCTTCCTTTTTCTCATTTCAATACCAGTTAGAGTGGGGTTGATAGCTGTGTGAGTGGTGGAGTGCTCTGACTGTAAAACGTGCCATTGTGAGAGAAGAGGATTTATGGTTTCTAAAGCGATATGGAGAGACCTGGTCATATTCTGTCTCTTCTGACACTTTTTTCCTGCTGTGCCAGCAGTATAGAATAGTATAAAAGCTATACATGTGCCATGACAAAACACCAATATTTAGAGATGCTTCATGTACCTGTAATAGCTGAATTTAGTGTTGCTGTGGCCTTAGCAATTAACATTGCCTGATACATTTAAATGTATTTCTTCTGTGAGAAGTGCTTCACAGCTGTAGTGCCTTGATGGATATGCATTCTTCTTGGGATCTTTACTGAACCACCAGTGATAACTTAGGTTTGTCTGGCCAAGCCACAAATAATTTAACAATCCACAATCCAATACATATAAGTCATAGATTGAAAAATTAGTTTGATAAGCTTTTTTCTATTTTTAATTTTATGCTTTGCAGCTTCAGAAGCTTCTTACTATGGACCCTACAAAGAGAATTACCTCAGAGCAGGCTTTGCAGGACCCCTACTTTCAAGAGGATCCTCTGCCTACATCAGAGTATGTATTCCCTCATCTCTGCTTTTTGAGACAAAACTTTATGGATATCTATGTATATCCACAAGTAGAAGTAGCTCAGGCATGCTCAGTAGAAGCTGTCAGTGTAGTACTGAACTGTGTATCTGCTGGTGCCAGAACTGAGTGAGTGGTCACGGACAATAACCCAGTACTGCCTATGTGTTGTAATTCTGAACATACTACCAAAGCTCACATGACAATATTTTTGCACGATTTAGAGAAGTAATCTGCATCCTCTTCTGCGCCTCACAGAACGCTGTTCTCCATTGCCTGGTTTCATTGTGCCTCTCTGACCTACAGTCCCTTCCCCGTGCCTGCTGGCACAGGGCCAGCAGTATGAGGAGAGAAAAATTAAGAGATCATTGGCTGCCTAAAATCCCACAGGTCCCTTGTTCTGAAGACTTCAAAGTACAGATTTTATATCTATATATGTATTATTGTCACAAAGAATTAAAATAATACATTCAATTCCTACTGGCTTCTCTTCCCAGTTTTTAGAAGTGTGGTGCTTCACAGCATTATGATTTGTAGGAACTGGATGCAGGGGAGTCTTCCACCTTTGGTTTCACTGCTTCCTCAGCTAGCAGGCAGCGCTAAAAGGAGAGAACAGCCACTAGAGTGAAAAAAGAGACTAGTTGAGACTAGCTGTGTTGAGGTTTTTTTCTTTCTTTTAACTTTTCTGTTTGCATAAGCCTAACACTGCATAGTAGTAAGATTAAGAATTGTTTATACACTTAACAAAAAATCAGGTTGTGGTGATTGTATTCTGAATGCTGGCACAGATATCTAAGAAATGGATACTGGTCAAGACCTGCCAGTAATTTTCTATTTAGTGTTTGTCTGATACTGTCCTATGTAGAGCTGTAGCTTCCCATTGAACACAGGATAATATGATAACGTTTCTGCCATAAACATTAAAGAATTCTCCAGATCCCATTAGCCAGATGAATTTAAAAGCTATCTTTTTTTCTCTAAACAAGACCTGAGAAGCTAATTGAAAGTAACTCTGCAGATATGATTGGTAAATATATTTAAGCCCACTGTAAGCCTAAGTGGGCTTATAAGACATTAATATCTTTGGGTTGAGCCCTTTATTCCATAAGCCATGCATGTTCCAACTAGGTGTTGTGGAACCTCTAACACTATGTTCATACATTTTGCCATCTGTATCAGCAAGGGTTGTTCAGGCATTCAGACGTGTTCAACCATGCCACGATTTTACCCAGTGCCTTCATGCCAACGGCAAAGAGATCTGATATGATGATCAGCACCTTGGTGCTGATATATGCTGCTATCATGGATGCTGACAGTACCATTCACTTACAAAAACAGAGCTTGGGAAATAAAAGAAATTAAATTGTTATATTCACTTGTTTTTAGTAGAGCATTAAGTAAATGTCTGTCGTATGTATGTATTTGTTGAGTGTTTACTGTTCTCAATGTATTTCAGTGTATTTGCTGGCTGTCAGATTCCATATCCTAAAAGAGAATTCCTCAATGAAGACGAACCTGAAGAGAAAGGGGATAAGGTATAAGAAACTCCTTATTGTTTTTTTAAAATATGCAATAATAAGATGTCATGGTGCTGCCAAATGAAAACTAATGAAATGTGAAGAGATAACCAGAAAAGTGTTTTCCAGGCAAGACTCTCTTAAAGCTGTTTCCCGGACAAATTTAAACTATTAGATGACTTTAGGGCATCTCGGGCAGTATCAGCAACACAGTTTGCCCTGATTTCTAGGGAATGAGCTGGATGGGTTGTCCTCTCAGTAGGAGTCTGCTTTCAATTGCCATCAGTACAGTCTTGCTACCTCCTCCTCCTGCATCACATGATGAAAATACATTGTGATCACATGAAAAGAATTGCATTTCCATTGTATGACTGGCATACATCCAGCCATTTGAAAGTAGGTGCCTGTCAGGGTCTCAAATAGTGGCAGCCTGCTTCTGGCACTACATCAGAACAATTCATCCATCTGCACACAGTTTCCTGATGGTATTTTAAAAGCTCTCAGACTGCTCTGAGTGCTCTTTCCCAGAAATCCATAGACATGGGGAAAAGCTTGTTTGCGTGCATAGTAAGTTCTGGTGTATTTGAGACCTAATCTGATCATCTTTGTGCATGTAGCTCAGCTATGCTACGTGACCACAGTGATTATCCCATCATGCTCTGAAGGCTGGACAATACTGCTATAATGTATCAAACAGCTTCTTATTTTCAGTTCAAAGTGTACAGTTAGACACCAACAGCTGGCAAACTGTGAAGAGAACAGCTGTAAACTGTAATTATTTGAGGACTATATATATGAGAAGGACTGCTAGTCTTTTGGAGAAATCGTTTGACTACATGTCTTTTATTTTCAGATTTTATGTGAAGTAAGAAACTAGCTGAGTTTAAAAGTATGCCTATCACAATACATTTCAGACAGCAGGTTTTGTTTTCAGATATTTTTTTCAGATATTGTAGATTCTTCTGTACTGAGAACAAGTGGAAACATCCTGGATTTTTTGTCCAGACAGTTTTTTCCAAAAAGAGGGAACAGGCACCTAAGCAAAAATACAATGAAAGCAATGAAGTGGATTTGATTGTAATTTAGTTACTATCTTTGCTTCAACTCTCACAGCTTCAAAATCAAGAACAAACCTTATGAACTAAAATCACTCTGGCTTTTGTTAGATCAGTGTATTTAAGAGTAAATATCTCTCTCTTTCCTGGGAATGGTAGGGGGAAACAATAGCATGTTTATATTCAAAACAGCCATTATATAAAAGGTCTTTGAGATTGTTGGGGACAGTCACGTAGTTCTGCACACTCCAAATTACACTTTCTTCAGACCATTTCAGTAATTTAAGTCACACATTACCCATTGAATGTGTTCTCACAGTGAAGGTAAGGGATATTATGAAAGTTGGATCTGTGCTATATTTTGCTTCTTTATGATGTTGTTACAAGTGAAAGGTTGGTTTCTTTTTCTTTAAAGGTAGTGTCAATTTCTGGTTTGTTTTTAAAACTATAAATATCTGTGTAGTCTTTTGGAAACCTAGAGGAGTTCTGTATTTGTTTATTTGGAACTTGCATCTGAATTGAATAAATTTTAACTGTTTAAGCTGTATTTGTGCACTGAGATGGTGCAGTTTCACCCTAGCCAGAGTCTGTCAGAGTAGATCTCAGCCTCTACCCAGACAGTAGCAGTGGTAGCTGCACAGAAGAACAAGCTCAGACTAGTCAGGTAAATTTTGTGTTAATACCCAAAACATGGGACTTATGAGAAACCATTGTCTTTAATTGTGGGAGTTCCTGCAATATTTGTTTACACCTAAGAAAACTGCAGTTTTTCAGATCTCACAGCAGCAACAATCTCACATACACCCAGGCACGCCTATGAAAATACAAAGTTTGGAATTATAGCACAAATACCACTGTAGTTATTCATGCTTGTTTTTATAATATAAGTGAAGCTCAAACCATTGTGAAAAGATGAATAAAGATGAATTGCTTCTTAACTTTTTTTTTTTTTTTTCAAGCTAGCTTGATTAACCTTAAAATTATTAAAGTTTAAATCTCCTGGGAAATAGAATCTGACTGAGATGGGATTTAAGGACTACAAGCAGGAGAATATCTTATTGGTTTTGCTAAATGTGAAATGGAAATGCAAGCCACCTCTAAGTCCTTGAAGACACAAGGCTTCTTTTTAATCTTAAATTAATTCATCATTGCAAATTTCATCTGACTGTATCTTGGGAGATGGTTGTGATGAATGGCATAGATACAGATCTTTTATGTCATTTATCTGAGGTAACTAAATGCCTTTTGGTGATTGGAGGCATCAAGAATTGTCTACTAGTGGCAACTGGTTGTCATGATTTCTAAGAAACTAATAAAATGAGTTTTTTATAAAAGGCTGCTATGCTAAAGCTTTGATAGTTATATAAGCATATATCCTAGGGAAAAGAAGAACTATCCTGTAATGTTCTGTACACTGTAGTGGGGGGAGGGTAGTAAGGCTTTTTAATTCAAGCCATGACAATTGTAGTTTTTCTTCCATGGTGAACAAGTGACTTATCTCATATTTGGAGTGAAATTGCTTTACTTTGCAATTCTCTTATGTGCTTCAGTGCTCTGATGGAGAAAACATTGCTGCTGCTTGAAATCAGACAGATGGGTGGTCTTTCTTTCTAACTGTCTAACCACGGAGGGCAGGGTTACACTCTGCTGTTTTTCAAACCTTCCCTCCCATTCCTAATATTCTACTCAGTCTGTAGTCCTCTGAAGCCAGAAGAGCACAATGTCTTTTGCTCATACGTTCCTGTTCTTAATTTTTTCCTCCCTTTTGTGATGCTTTTTGTCTCTCTTCCTGCTAGGTCCCTGTGTCATTTTAACTGTCTGACTTCTCTTCCTTTGTCAGTCTTCTTCTTCCTCCTTGGTCTTTAACTTTTTGTCTCTGTTCAGTTTTCACTTTCCTGCTATATCAGTAAGGTTTTCTGACCCTATACCTAGCACACCAGGCTGGACCATATTCCCTGCGTATCTCTCTTTACAAGGTGCTTAAAAATCACAGGAGACCTAAACCCATTTCTAGTTCTGCCACAGAATTGCCTTGTAACCTGAAAGAAATTATGTAATTTCTCTGGTCTCAATTTGCTTATCTTTCTGCCAGTAATGCTGCCACCTTCCTCTGGGCTTTTGTAATGTGTCATTTGGGAAAGTCTGAAAAGTGGGGGAGTACTGTGTTCAGTTCTGGGCCCCTCACCACACGAAGGATGTTGTGGCTCTGGAGCGAGTCCAGAGAAGAGCAACAAAGCTGGTGAAGGGGCTGGAGAACAAATCTTATGAGGAGCGGCTGAGAGAGCTGGGGTTGTTCAGCCTGGAGAAGAAGAGGCTGAGGGGAGACCTTATTACTCTCTACAACTACCTGAAGGGAGGTTGTGGAGAGGAGGGTGCTGGCCTCTTCTCCCAAGTGACAGGGGACAGGACGAGAGGGAATGGCCTCAAGCTCCGCCAGGGGAGATACAGGCTTGAGATTAGGAAAAAGTTCTTCACGGAGAGGGTGGTTAGGCATTGGAACAGTCTGCCCAGGGAGGTGGTTGAGTCACCGTCCCTGGAGATGTTTAAGGTTAGGGTAGACGAGGTGCTTAGGAGCATGATTTAGGGATTGGTGGGAATGGTTGGACTCGGTGATCCAGTGGGTCTTTTCCAACCTGGTCATTCTGTGATTCTGTGGTTTTGATTCTGAGTGAACTAGGCTGTTGAAGCACTCTGGAATAATTTACCGTGGTTCACCACATCTGCCTCTGAGCACTAGTGAAATTTTGGGGGTTTTGATTCAGTTCATTAGGCGATTACTGCTTTATAAATGGTTCCTTCCATCCTCCTCTCTAAGCAGTTGGCTAGCTACAAGAGTCACTAGCCTGTCCTCAGTTTTAGTCTAGCTTGCTTTGTTAAAAAATACAAAATAACCACAAAAAACCCCCAAAGTGAACAAATGGGATACCCCCATGAAGTGTACAAGAGCATAATAAGGAATGTGTTTCTCCTGACACACAGCCTTGCTGCGTTATCCCATCGAGGAGGTGGGCCTGCCTCGTTCTCCTCGGGCACAGTAGTGCTGGGGTTGGTGACTCCATGAAGCTCACAAACTAATTCAAAGCAAGTCACTGTTGTTGTGTTGCTCCTTGCCCTAGAATCAGCAGCAGCAGAACCAACATCAGCAGCAAACAGCACCTCAGCAGCAGCCGCAGGCAGCGCCGCAGCAGCCGCAGGCGCAGCAGCAGAACAGCACCCAGACCAACGGGACGGCCGGAGGCGCTGGCGCGGCGGGAGGGGGCGCAGGGGCAGGACTCCAGCACAGCCAGGACTCCAGCCTCAACCAGGTGCCTCCAAACAAGAAACCACGCATAGGGCCTTCAGGCACTAACTCAGGCGGGCCTGTCATGCCTTCAGATTATCAGGTACCTCTTCAATTTTTTGCCGCTTATGAGACTACAGGGCTAAAATGTCGTTTTCCCCCATCCCCACTGTAAAAATGAACAGATTGTGTTTTAATGAATTTCTCTTGTCACCTGAGCAGGCATGTTCTAATATATTAGATAAAAATGGGGGGGTTTAAAGGCTTAAAGTTAAAAGGTTTTGTTCTGTGGTTAGTAATTTTCAATAGAATAGCAGTACGAGTCATATCTGCTGCACTCAGTAAAACATTTAAGGACTAATCCACTCCAGAAAAGCACTTAAGTATATGCTTAACTTTATGTTTGAGTGTAATCTTACTGAAGCCAGTGGAACTAATTGATGCACATAAAAGTTGCTTTAGATCAAGTTCAGGATATTCGGCTCTTGGCAATATTAAATCCTGTGTGAGAAGCAGATCCTGAGAAGATCTGGAGAAGCAGAAGCAAAGTTAGAACCAAACTCTCTCATTTCATTCCTACTTCATTTTACCTCATACCATCACAGGTATGGAACGGTTCTGTAGTTTTATTCTAATATCTTGCTAAGTCTGCTTCTAATGTTAAAGAAAAAAATGCATGTTAGCCGAGCAGTGATGTTTTGGTTCAACAGTATGATTCATGCTGAAACAGGGCATGAAGACATGCAGTATTTCTAATGTAATCAAAGTTGAACAGATGTCATGTTTTCCAGCACAGTAGCATTAACAAGTGAAAGCAGTATCACTGTATTTTTTTTTGCATTTGCATACTTGTCTTTGCTTATTCAAATGATATTTTCCAATAAAAAAGTTACTTACACTAAATACAAAAAACATGGAACTTGCCAAGCTCTTCAGTACTTGTGAGCTTATACGTACTAGGATATTGAAGAGTTGAAAGCAGAATAAGAGATAGGTAGATCTTTTGAAAGATATTAGGGATTCTCTCAGCATCTAGCCTTCAAGAGGATCCCACCTCAGAGAATGATCTTTTTAAGTTACTTTAAAATTAAAAGAAGCACCATTTAAGAAAACTCATCTGTGGAGTTGCCTTAGCTTAGTCCTCCAGAGGTTCTCCACAAACAATTGATTTCTCAGTGCCAGACATTTTTCTCCCATTTCTATTTTACTTTTTAATTACAAATGATCATGAAAACATTGAGGGCAATTTAAGGGTAAAGACAACTAGGTTTTTTTTTTTTTGATAAGTTCCAGACAGGCCTGAAGTCTGGACAGATCGCTGCAGCTGTCTGAATATGCAGTATTTGTGGCTGGCCTGTTTTGGTCTGTATTTTGGGGACTGGTGTGCTGTATTTCTGATATCCGTTATAGAAACCTTCTACAGCTCTCTGAATCGTTGCAAACCTCCCCACTACAAGTTGCTAGCAGTGTAAATCTATTTTTTTCAGGTAGTTTGGGGTTTTTTTTAACCCTCTGTCTCTTTCCTTCTAAACTTTAACAGCACAGACATCAATATGATGATCTGTATGTTTCCTTTATGTCACTTGTGATGTCATATGGTCTGATTATCTATTTTTTCAGTAGCATTTGGCTATTTGCCCTTAAATTCTAGCTAACTGTATTCTGTTCTAGAAAGGAACGTCTGCAATTTGTCCAAGTCTGACTTTGTTAAAAACAAATTCTGTGGGGGAAAAATTAGCATGGGCAATTCAATGCATTCTTGTAGCCTTATGGCATCAATTTTACTCTAATTATATCTTATTCAGAAGAAGGAAGAAGTTTTGTTCTGCTTTGAGTTTCATTTAGCTTGTGATCTAAAGTCTCTGTTGAAACCTTTTGTTATAGTTCAACAATTCTGAGACATGTTGCTTTCACAATTGACAGCATGAATCCCTTGTTGAATTTTATCAAGCATTTCTTTGTGACTTTAAGCTTTTTGCTTAGTATCGTGAGCTGATGCTTTTTGTTCAGAATAGGTGCATATAAAATCGTAGCATTTATCACATTTCTTTTTCCTTTCTGTTAGAAATTGCAAAAACTTTCAGAATTTTGAGACAAATTCCAGGTTTCAGATGTTCTGTTAATAATCTAATCACACAGGCCAAGCATCATCTGGTCATTAACAGCACATGTGCTGCTGGGAGACATCTCTTCCAAAGCCAGTGTGCTGTTATCTCCCAAAATGACCCTTACAGACAAAGGAAGTTACTACATACAACCATTAGCTAAATTGATACTATATTTGAGATACAGTGGTCTTCAAGATTGGACTGTTATCTCTGTAACCTCCTTGTGCTTCAACGTGAAAGCAACCTTCATATTCTTACATTAGACAGAACACAGAAAAAGTGATGAGGTATTTTTAGGGTATAGTGTATAGTATATTTTACAATTTTTGTAAAATTAAAGGTGTAAAGCTATATACAGAAATAAAAGGCCAGAATATTATGCTGCCTGAATTTTAGGTTCCTGTTCTTCATCATCCAGCTGAAAAGTTGTCAGGAAGCTTTCACAGCTCCCCAGCTTGGGATCGGGTGGTTAGATGAGATCACTGACTGAGATATCACACTACTGAGCAGATTCTTGGACTGTGGAGGATGTTGTATTTTTACATACCCACTGTCTTCATGGGATTTCTGTTCAGAACTCAAATTTCTCCAGAGGCTTTCCATAACTCATAATCTTGATATTTAATCAGAATGCAGGTTCATAATGCTTTTCCTAGATGATTGCTGTTGGCCACAGTCCTACTGGTGACCCTTGGACATAGCCAGGTAGAACCATCAACTAGACAGTGAACAGAACTTTATTGAATGGCTGCCTGACCATGCACTTAACTTGGCAGGGAACAAACTGTTTGCTGACTGCAAATAGGTTTGGGATTTTTTTTGTAGACTCTTCTTTCTTGTGGTTTGAGATGGTTTATCTTGTTAGCAAGTCTATCCATTGAGCAGTACTTTTCTTGCAAAGTGATTTCGCAGCTTTTTTTTTCAGCTTTACCTTATTGCAGCTCATTATTCATTTTGGACAGACAATGGATTTGGTAATAAAAGGTCAAATTCAGGAGTTTGGAGTTTGCAAATCAATTTGACAGGCTAAGATTGGGCTTCAGTGAGCTAACATCCCAAACAGTGGAGGGGGGGAAAAAAAAGCCTTCAGGAAAATGACTATTAGGTTATTGCGTGTACACTTGCCCATCTTTAAGCATTTGTCCTTGCTTCCAGTAGATAAGGCAACAGATTGAGAGACTCACCTAAAATTTTATTATTTTATCCTACTAGACAGTTTTTCATTTGGGTAAATTGAGTCACAGTTGTGTTTTTCTCAGAAACAGAATAAATTTTCTTTGTAATCCTTCAAATTACTTTTCCTGAAAAGCCTGTGGACTTTGCAGTTTGGTGTTGCATTAATAACTCAATAGTGGTAGGCGCAAGTTTAAGAAATGGCTGAATTTTGAAATGGAGTCTGTCTCTTGTGTCTTATATGTTTTTCCTTTGAAAACTGGATGCATATATGCTGTGCTTCTAGGTGTCTGCCAGTGACTTTGTGGGTTTTGTGTGCTGTGTTAAGGCTTATTAATTGTTTTATGGAACCTTAAACAGTAACAGTGTTTAGTCAGCTTCTCTGACAGTCACATTTTAATGAGCTTCAGAGAGGTTAAAAGTTTCCTGAGCTGCATAGTCCTAACAGGCTGGTTTTCATTCTCCTGATCCCATTCTCTTTTCCCGCAGCACTCCAGCTCACGCCTGAGTTACCAAAGCAACATTCAGGGATCTTCTCAGTCCCAGAGTACAATGGGCTATTCCACGTCATCTCAGCAGAGCTCCCAGTATCACCAATCTCATCAGTCTCACAGGTACTGAGAGAGCTAACAGACTGCACTCAGAAAGGAATGGACTAAAAGCCAGAGGACTCCAGCAATATGATGCTCATAATGATGAGAAGAACCAAAAATACAAACTACGATGCAGAATTAAAATTCACGATGACAAAAGGAAAACTTCACTCACTCAAGACTTTAATTTTTCCTTCCCCTCTTCCCTTTATTGCCATAAAGGAGATTCTCGTGAAGTTTTCCTTTCTCCCTGCCCTTGCATGTGCTCCATTGTGGTTACTCTAATGAACCCTTCTGATCTGAATCCAGCACTTAACTTCTTTAACCTTTGGAATTTTGAAGGATTCCTGGTGCACCTTCCTTATGCTGTAGTGATTGCCATAAA
Organism: Clamator glandarius; assembly: GCA_033459285.1. Classification (NCBI taxonomy): domain Eukaryota; kingdom Metazoa; phylum Chordata; class Aves; order Cuculiformes; family Cuculidae; genus Clamator; species Clamator glandarius. The sequence goes on along the minus strand of JAUNZM010000341.1, from coordinate 33,163 downwards.
TCTGTCTTTTCAATCTCTTTGATGGGATTTTAAAGTTTTAAAATCTTGAACTCCCAGGCTTTCAAGCTTGTATATAGTTAGTTTTATACTAGGCAAACCAGTTTAGCTATACAGGTATATTGCACCTTTTTAAAGCACTATGTTATTTTCACAGGATATTACTGTTTTGCTCATGGATGTCAAGGACAGCAAAAATTTTACTGTTCCAGAGTATTTTACTATTCTGTTTTTATTAGTCTAGTTTTCAGGCGAGGTCTTAAAAATAAAAACTTTAAAAGATAAAATAAAATTTTAAAAAAGGAAAAGGAAAAAAGAAAAAAAAACCACCCAAGTCAACAACTATGCTTCATGCTACTGGACTGAACGCCAAACAGAAGATTGCTGATATTTCTTAACTCATTCACATTGAATTCTTGAAATCACAGTGATCTTGCTCTGAGTAGTTTTAAATTAAGCATTATTTTAAATGAAACCAGGACAGTCATCTAAAAAGGACATGCTTTCAGGATCTGTTGGAACAGAAGAATGGAATGTCTTCCCAGGCTGGACACCAAAATAGTCAGGAAAATGTATTTACTGCCCTCAAGTCTCAGTAGGAGTGTGGATGATGGGCTTTTTCTGTTAAGCAGCTGAATAATGTATGTGAGAGTTCTATAAATTTAGCTTTCTTTCACATTCCTGAGTCAGTTTTCTAAATAAAAACATGACAGAAATACTATGGCTTGCAAAAACAATTGCATTTAGTCATTTTATGTTAGTACTAATAATTAAGAGAAATTATTGTGCAGTTTGAAAAGCATGTTGAAAAATGTCCCTTTATCATGTTTATGATACATATTCTCTGTCCCTCACATTGCTGTGATTAACCTGGATTAGTTACACCAGATGAGCTTGATTGCACTGAAATGTTTCCTTTTCCCTAGAGCAAACATGTTTTGATTGTGCCTACGGACTGTAAGTGGATGGGTAGCTGGCAGAAAATCCCCAGTAAATAAGCAAGAGTTCAGAAGCATAATCAGATCATTGTCCAACTTCTGCAACCACAGTTATTCGGAGAGACACAGCGTGTAATTTGGGACAGCTTCGTTTTTCCTTCAGCCTTCAGAAATAAGGCTCTTGTTGCAGAAAACCTGGAAAAATGCATTTAGATAGCTACTAGCAAGGTAACATCAGTGAGCTTCTACAACTGGTGTCCAGGGAAAAGCATGACATGAGAAGAGCTTATATGTAAATGGTTAATGTTACAGCCTTTTATACTGCAGTGTGTTCTCTTCTGTCCAGTGTCCATCCAAAAAATTGTATATACCCATACACATTCACACCAGAGTTGTGATCAGACCTAGCAAGACGAGTAAACCTGTGTGCTCTGAGGAGAACGCTGTTCATCACAGCTTAGGCTTGTACATGTTTTGACTGGATTTGATCTCCCAATCCCTTTTAGTGCTCCCTTTCCCCTTAAACGTGTGTTGTTTTGATGCCTTTTGTGGGCAATAGGCTCGCCTTGGCCATATCTACCATCATGTGGTTTTGACAACACCCAGCTTCTCTGGAAAAGCAACTAAAACTTACTTTTGTCATCAAATGGGTAAAAAGGTGGTAAACATTAAATGAAGCAATTTAAAGGAAAAAAAAATTATATCTGGGGGAAAAAGAATCTCCTGAAGGATATATTCGATATGTAACCATTGAAATGCTATATATTATATGGACCCCAGTAGCCTCTTTGAAAGAACAGATTTTATTTGCTCCTTTATTTTATTTCAGTGAGTCTGGGGTTACATTCTTTCTGTAGATGGAATGTCTCACCTCAGGTGCCTTTGAGCTAACAGACATGTGGCCAACGCCATAACGTAACATTTGTTTTATAATTTTGTGACTTGAATTTCACATTTCTGAAAACTAACATTTGGTGGAGTAATTTTTCTCCTCTCCTTTTCACCCTTCTATTTCCTTCAAATCCTTTTGCCTTTTCCATTATAGTTATCTAACCTTTCTTCCCCCTGCTGTGACCTGCAGCTAATCATTAAAATTCATATTTTGTCAGGAGGCACCAGGGGGGCATGTTACCATATGGTTTCTTAAGGTGGGCTCTTGTGCCAATAAGCAAAAAATCATGATGTAGATTAATCTGTATGTATGTAAAGTGTGAAACTTCACAGCCCTGTAATGTGCTTTCGTTGAGTGAGCTTCCAGCTTCTGGAGCGACTGCCACAACCTCTCTCTAAGCTGAACGGGCATTTCTGCCTTGGTTAGATCTGATCAGTGACCACATACCGTCCCTCTCTGACTTCCGTGCATGCACACAAAGCCCAGATGATTTCCCTGATTTCCTCTGTTGCCTTTAAACTAACATCTGAGAGGAAAGTGGATGAAAGCAAAAAATGTTTGCTGCCAAATGTAGGCTGTGCACACTCTCCTAGTTCCTTTCTGGTGGTGAAGTCATTTGCCATTGCGCAGGAGCTTGGAAGTGCATTGCCTGGGGGTGGTGGCAGTCACAGTAGAAGCAGCCTTGCTATCCAGGGGTCATCTCATGAGGTTCAAAATGTTCCACTTCCAGAAGTGAATCATGCAGTGTGTCATGGGAAGCCAGGGCCACTCCATTTTTGGTTTTTTTTTTCTGCTGTGCAGTTTCATTAGTAGGTCTGCCTCTGCCCGTAACCTTTCCACCCTCACCAAAGTGTTTCGTGCCAGCATGGAGAGAGGCAGGTGGCACTGGCAGAGCTTTTCCTTCCCTGTTCCCTGGTGGGAGCACAGGCCACCTAGTACAGCTTTTCCCATCATGGCTCAGGAGAAGCAAATGCTTAGGGAATGAATGGAGTGAGCAGCCTGGTCCACGTTGGTGAGGTTTGTAGCACAAACTGCACAATGAAGGAAAAATATAGGGAAAGCTGCGAGTCCTGCACTGTATCTGTGACACTGTATCTGGGGAGGGGTAGGGAAGAGCATTCTTAATGGGAGCGGTGGTGGAAAGCTAGAAGTGTTCCAATCTGTATAATATTTTGTATAAACATAATAAGCTTGGTTCCCCTTCATAATCTTCAGGAATGGTACTTTAACACCATTAAGCAAAGAATTGTTTTAGGATTAAATAAATGTATTGTACATAAGGCCATACGTAATCTTCTAAAAATGTCGCCAGACAGGAGCGATATGTATTACTATATGAAAAAAAAAAAAGTCCTTAATGCACTGTTATCTCCTAAATATTTAGTAGTAAATTAATACTATTTAATTTTTTTAAAAATTTGTCTTGTGTAGACACTAAAAAGTATTACACATAATGTGGACAGAGCATGTCCTTTTTAACAGCAATTTAAAGAACTTTTTATATATGTAAGGTAGTAACTTTTCAAATTGTTCTAGTTGTATTTTCCCATGTTTACTGTTTGTGGAAGTGTGCCTGTCTCTATTCATTTTTTTTCTAATGATTTCATCCACGCATCTTTTTTTTTTGTAGTTTTAATTAGAAGTTACTGAGTATGCGCCTCATGCTGCCACAAAACTTTGCAACTCTAGATCTGTGGTAGCCGCATTCGGCAGTGCCTGTGTCAATGGGCTAGCAAAACCACGAAGTAAAACATTCATTTCTCATTCTAGAGTTGAGAGTTTACTGCTTTTAAGTTGTTCTGATGTCACTCTTGAAATGACTGTTAAAACTAAACTATGAGTTCCTCGCATTTATTTTATATTCTTGGTTGTAATGAAATGGAATTGACTTTGCTTCAGTGTGAATTTTTTTAATAAAATAATATACATTTGTAATAATAATAAAAAGTTCAAATTAAATAAGCGTGCTGAAAAGTTTTTCTAAACATTGGCTTTGGGCTACCAAGAGGGAAAATATAGCCCACAAAACTGCAGTTGTAATTATATTCAGGATGTTTATGATATCATACACCACACAAAACAAAGCTTGCAAAACCTCAGAGTTGAAATTACAGCTTTTAAAATGCCCACGAGGATATTCATGGTTGTGTGTCTGTCAAAATGGAATGAGGCCTTGTGGAAAACAGAATCAATGGAGTGGTTCTCTTTAGTTTCTGCTCTCTGCTTAGAAATATTCTGACGTGCCATGGTAATGCCGCTTGTTGAGATTCATTATTGTGTGACAATCTTAGTGTTCTAAAGCTAAATGCCTTCTTACTGTTTCCTCCTGAAGGACCCTGGAGGATTTCAGGTATTTCAGATGAGAACATAGAAAGCATGAAATGGCATATTTTATGCTCTAATGCTTATGTATATTTTCAAAGTGGGGTTTTGTGTTCTTTGCTAGTCTGTGTATTTATGTTCCACCTAACCATTGTTTTGCAGATGGATAGTTGACTTCTTTCAAAAAAACCGCCTGCATGTGTAAGAATGGTTGGGATTTACTTGCACTACCAGTCATGTTAAGAAAGGAGCTTTGGTTTCTGATCTGCCTTTGGCCAAAAACGTTAGTCTGTATCTCTCACACCTCATGGATAAAGAGCTGTTGCTTCATCCTCAGTGTAACAGAACACCTCCAGCTCTTAACACCTGGTGGTTTTCTCCCTGATTCTGCTGTCCTCTTTGTTGGTAAGTCAGGAGCTTTGAGTGAATGTTCTTAAAACCTCCTATGTTGGCTCTGCACTGATCTTTGTGCTTCTACAGCTTCTCCCTGTTTTGCCTACCTGGTCATGCAATTTACAGTCACTCAGTCTCATCATACTAATCCGAATTGTAGTGTCATCTCTTTTCCTGTCCTTGACAGGTAAGCAACTTACATTTCACAGCCTTTCAGAAAGCTGCAGAGTAGGTTGGTTGTTAGTTTCTTGCTTTGACTTGTTGCTTCCTGCTTTGTGTTACTGTCCTGGCTCTGCCATCTCTATTGCATTAGATGTAAAGGTGCTCTCTTCACTTGCATGAAACTGCCACAGCCTGCTGTTACCCCACCCCTCTTACTCAAATCAAAAAGTTATCTAAGTTATCTCCCGGTCTGATTATCCCACCTTGTCAGCCTCTACACCCCCATTTTAGATTTCCAAATAAGCATTTTTATGCTCTGTTTCTAGTCAGTCCTGAAGACCTGTTGCATAAATTTCTGAAAAATTCCCTCCTGGGTGTCTTTTGCATCCCTCATTAAAACACTTTGGCCTCGATGTCTACTGAAGTTTAATATTTTAAGCTCCTGGTGAGCTATGAGTCATAGGTATCGTGCTAATGAAAACCGTCCCAGTGTTTCATTAACCCCCCAGCCTATCTGTAACCTCTCTGCAAGCTCTAAGCTCCCTGAGACAGGAACAGTGTTTTTGTCTTCATACAGTAGCTTCATGCCTGGTGCTTGCAGGTGCTCTGTAATGCAACTAATAATCACCAGTATCATGAGTTTTTACTACTGGATAATATGCCATGGTAGTGTGAGGAGTAGTTTCCGTGTGTTTGAACACAAAAAGCATCATATTGATGCCAAGTATCAATTTGATTTGGATTAATGTGGAACTTGAGCAAGTGTTGTTCTAATACCAAGCAACAGTTAATGATGGTTTACTTGTAATGTGTTTTTTAACAGGTAGGTACTGCTTTTGTGTATTCCAGAGAACTTCACGCCCTTGTTTAAGATCACAGAAAGCTAAGAAGTTTTGATTTATTTTGGTATTTTTATAGTAATCTAGAAATATATTATTGCATGATTACCACAATGGATGTTTTATCAATTGCAAGAAGTATTTATCAGAACAATAATTGCGGTAGATTAAAACCACCAACAAGGTAATGAAAGATGCATGTACAGTCATAGCTGAGCTGCTGTGGGAGTACCATGGGTGTTATGTAATAGAGATCCAAGATAATCTGGAGTAGGTGTTAAAAAAATAATTATTATTATTTGAAGTCTGAAAGTTATGCCAACTTACCTAATAATTTTTGTATGATGTACTTGCCTTAAATGCTGCTATAGGTTCGGTATTTCCAGCTTTGTAAACTGGTGTACTCTGAAGTGTATTGTGTGGACTGTAACAGGCCGTTTCTGTCGTTATTTTGTACTGTGTTCCTCAAGGTATTTTGAAGAGGGTGGAGAGCTTGAGAGAGTGTAACTTTTACGTGTACATTGTGTACGTTGAACATAAGGCTGAATGAAATTTTCAGCAATATACATTCCTTTAGATAAAACATCTTTGGTGATGTTTCATAGAATCATAGAATCACCAGGTTGGAAGAGACCCACCAGATCATCGAGTCCAACCATTCCTATCAAACACTAACCCATGCCCCTCAGCACCTCACCCACCCGTGCCTTAAACACCTCCAGGGAAGGTGAATCAACCACCTCCCTGGGCAGCCTCTGCCAGTGCCCAGTGACCCTTTCTGTGAAAATTTTTTTCCTAATGTTCAGCCTGTTTAGTGAGAAGTTATGTGAAATCTCCAAATCCTTGCAGAAAGGATACCTTTGCCCCAGTACATTGTCAGAATGGAGTTTGGCTTTGCTTACACGAGCAGTAAATACTGTAAAGGAGAACCTCCATTATTTTTTAAATATGACCTTTTAAAATAAGGAACAAAAGTGATCAGGTATTTGTTACCGAGTCTTGAGTGTGATGTAGCCAACAATAATGTATTTTATGCAAGCTCCATCTCAGCACGCTAATTGTGTGTCAGGTAATAAAAAACCCAATAAGTGAAGTGCAGAAGAAATGAATTCTTCATAGCTATCAGCAGCAAAATTTTAGTCATGGACCAGGTCCTGCCAAATGATGTATGGCTTCAAAGCCTGCATTTGCGCCTGCATTGGTAGGATGCTTTCCTATATCCACAAACAGGAATTCCTTGGGATGCTAGGAAAAAAAGAAAGTGGAAGTATGCGGCCTTTTGATTTTGTAACAAAGTTTTAATGCTATCAACTTTCGGTGTCTGAAATTCTCCAGAATATGATGAACTTCTACATACATTTAAATATATATTTTTAAGATTTACGTTCTTAAAAATACTTTCTGTTGTTATTTGGGTACCGTGGCAGAGCCTAGCTCTGCAGGGATGACCTCTGGTTCTGAATCCCTGACCTGGCCAGGGGCACAGTTGTCAATTTGGAGTCTTGTAGACAATTTACACAAATGGACACTGAACTTTAGCCTGTAAGCTTAGGTCACACAAGTCTATGGAAAAGCAATCAGCTTTTAAAGAAAACACACTTGGCTGAAACGTGAGAGAACTGCAAAATTGAAGGGGTTAACCTCTTACCACAAAAGGCTTCTGTAGTCCTCCAGTGTGACAGGTAGTGCTATGAGATGATTGCAAATTGTCAGATTGTATTATTATTGGTAGGCTGTACTGTACAAAAACGTCTGGTGGTGGTCTTGCCATTTACTAATACAACATAGAATGAGTAATTTGCAAAACTAGGATTTTCTGTTTTCCACCTATTTTAATTGTATGACTCTCTCTCTTGCAGTGGCACAGAAGAAAGGACAGTTTCTGACAGTTTGGTTTTGGCAGTAAAACTCGGGATGTGAACTTACTAACAAAGAATGAAAGCAGATCAGGCTTCTCCCTTGCTAGTGTCCACCTTTGTTCTCAGCAGGGAGATTCAAGCAGGTAAGTCATGTCATGGTACCTAGTGACTGCTGTTCTTGGGGAACATTTGAGCTTGACAGAGAAATGTTTATCTCCTAAGTACAGCATCCCAACTGTAGAAGGGTTTACCTAGTGAAGTTGGCAGGAGTGAGTCACCTTGACAAAGTTCTTTGCACATAGCAAGCAGACTGACTCAATCATGTCAGGATGTTTATGGACTTTGGTCTTACCCATAAATGCATTAATATCTCCATATTTATGGTTCCAAAATACTCCCTTTGATAATACTGAAGGTTTTATTTAAACATTTAAAAGTTTTGTGTGGCTTGCAGTATCCCACAAGAACAGAAATAAATCCCTGCTAATTTAGAAAAATCAATGGGGACAACTACTAGCATGCCCTGGTGGGTGTATGTCCCAGTGATGATTTTCAAGAGTTGCTTCTACATTGTGCTGCTGCTGGGTGAAAGCTTGAAGTCCTCTGTGACTTTGAGACAGTTGGTTCTGGGAAGCAGGTATAAAGTTACTTCTGTTATCATGCAGAGTGATATTAGAGCTGTTTAAGAGTGTGTGAGTCATGTGAGATTGTGACATGTATCACAATTGCACAGTGGCCATACGCTTTCATCTCCAAGAACTCGGCCTCTAAATTTACATATATTTAGTCTGCGGAGAAATGCTTAACCACGGCTTGTTAGTGTAAATCTTATAAAATACTTGTCAGTGGATCGTGTGTGCAGGAGGACGCAAGAAACGACCTGCCAGCTAGATCAGAAGCAGGCACGTTCTTTCCCACCTAACGTGCCAACCTCGTATATCAGTCGTAGTGCGTCATGCCTTTATTAGTACATGGTGGTTGTGCTGTTCCAGGACTCTGTTATCGCTGCTGCTTCTCATGTGTTAGAGCTGAGGTAATCCGTTTGTGTTCTACCTAACTCCTTGGTGATGTTTTGCCTGTGACTGGAGAGAGACCAGCGATTCACTGGTCTGTGGCTCTGGGTATTCTATGCACTACCTTGTAAATGAAATCAAAGCAGCAGCGTAGCGGTATCCTGCCTTGCCCTCGTCTGGTCTGAGATCCCAGTGCACATGCCAAGGCAAACTTGTAGAGAGGAGGGGGAAGAGAAGGAAGGATCTCTTCTTCTGTGGGACCAGGGATGATCTCTGAGTGTGCTGGATGTGGATGTCAAATTGAAACACGCTTTTGCTTTTGGATTTCAGGACCTTGCCAGACCGGTGAACTCCAAGCAGGGTGCTCACTTAAATTACTAGGATCTGTCCTAGGTTTATTTAGGCCAGCATGGCTAATAAAACCATGTTGACATGGTTGAGGGGGGTGGAGAACAAGTCTTATGAGGAGCAGCTGAGAGAGCAGTGGTTGTTCAGCCTGGAGAAGAGGAGGCTGAGGGGAGACCTCATTGCTCTCTACAACTACCTCAAAGGAGGTTATAGAGAGTAGGGTGTCAGCCTCTTCTCCCAAGTGACAGGGACAGGACGAGAGGGAATGGCCTCAAGCTCTGCCAGGGGAGATTTAGGCTGGACGTTAGGAAAAAATTTTTCACAGAAAGGGTCATTGGGCACTGGCAGAGGCTGCCCAAGGAGGTGGTTGAGTCACCTTCCCTGGAGGTGTTTAAGGGACGGGTGGACAAGGTGCTGAGGGGCATGGTTTAATGGTTGATGGGAGTGGTTGGACTCGATCCAGTGGGTCTTTTCCAACCTAGTGATTCTATAGTTCTATGACACTGACAGTCATCTGTTACCTCTTAAACAAAAGAAGGCCAGTCAAGTTTACTGTGTCTCATTCCTCTCACACGCATATCCAAATGTAGAGGTAAGTAATAATCCGTTTCCCAAAACTGCAGTGAGAAAACAGGATACCTTGTGTAGCCAGGATAGCTCTGCCTACTAAATATAACAGTGCTGAGCATTCACAGGGCAGGTTTCAGGTTTACACTGCGTGCTGCAGCTTAGGATGTTCAGGGCCAGACTTCCCAACCATGGAACACGGTTGGTTCCTTCACCTGGGTGCTGGACCAGTTCCAGCCCCTCAGCTGCTGACTGGGAATGCAGTTCCCTGACCCAGACCCACCTCCTCCCAGCCAGAACCATCCCTCACGCAAGAGGAGGGGACCTGTGCCATGGGGAATTTGTCAGCTCCTGCATGAACTGCGGCACCAAACTGATGTGATTTGCTACCATGGGTGTTTGCAAACTCTTGAGTGAGTGTGAGCTCTGAGAAGGTCTGAAAGCAGTGGGGTCAGCACAGAGGTCCCCGTTGGTGTTGCAGCTGCAATGGTGAATGCGAGGGGTGGTGAATGCAATGCTTCATCACAGGGTGGCTCCAGCTGGGAGGCCCACGTGCGGAGATGTGAAGAGAGATTACGCAGGCCCCGAGGAGCAATGGGGCACCTTACACAAGCTGTCAGCACACGATACAGGCAGTGGGCGTCTCAGGAAGATGCCAGAAGCACCTGGGGTGAGCCAGGAAAAGGGAGCGCAGCTGTTGTGCTACTCTCCTGTCTGGGACAGAGAGGCTCTGATGCTGGGTTCTGCATTCTTGGATGTGTTGCAAATACTGCAACACTTTGGAAAAACTTTCTGGACCTCCTGGAGCCCGATCGCAATTCCCGCCCTTGCAAATTGGAGCACAAGCAGCTGAAGGCATAAAAAGATTGGAATCAGAAGTGAGGTGCCAGCCAATGCCTCTCCTCTCCACGCACACCACTCCCGCTGAGCAATTCCTCGGCTCCCAGTGGCCGCCTGGCAGGAGAGGCAGAGGTGGAAGGTGCCACGTGAGGACCAGCTCACTCCTGACTGTGAAATGGTGATGCACGGAGTTGCCACATGTAGCTCTCTGGCTGTGCGCCCCCCTGGAGTGAGCATGTCGTACCCATCTTCTAACACGTTGTAGGCTCCGACATAGGGTCAGAGGGTCTGACAAGTAATGTATGTCAGTAAGGGCAGGACTTTTGGAATTTTTTTTGAAGCATATCCTCATGTTTCTCTGCAGTGCTCCAGATCCAGACCTCCTTTTGCTGTATTTAAGGTCTGTCCCCAGGAGAGTCACACAACAACTGGCAGTTCATTGGGTTTAGATAGATTGGGGGGATGTCTGATCTCTTTTGATAGTCTCTGCTTTGTTCTCACTTGCAAGGGCTGCTGTAAGGTTTGGCTAAAAGCCCCTCTTCATACCATGGCTTAGCTTTGCCGAGTCTGACTGATGTAGTCCTACAAAAACCTTCTCTTCTCCAAACCCTTGGCAGCCTGTACATTGGGAATACTGTTTTATAGCTAATGGTAAATGCATTTAAAAGAAAGAGTATATTCAGAGACCCCTTGAGTGGTTTGTTTCAATTTGCTTTTGCTAATGGAGAGGATGTTCTGCTGCCGGTGCTGCCTGTTTTTTAGCTGTCTTGGGGAGCTCTCTGACAGCTCCAGTGTTTGTCTATCATGATATCTGAAGTTACAGCACATGTTTCAGCGTGCAGCCTGAACCCTCTTGGGATCATTGTCTTAAAATTTTTGTACATATTGCACCGTTGTGGATAGAACTATTGTACACCAGGCAGAAGGCTACTGAGGAGGCTGGAAAGACAATAAAAACCTTCAGGGGAGAGAGCCAGCCAGTTTGGTGGTACAGTGGACATCATCTGCTATGAAGCTGGACCTTCTGCTTGGAGAATATGAGTGGAGCTAAGGAAATGCATCTCGTCAAACAGAAAGGACTGGTGGAAACTCGGATTCCTTGACCACTACAGGCAAAAGAAAGTCTGCAAATTACATGCTCGTGCAGGGCTCCTAGTGGCTTCTCTGAATTAGGCAAGGTGTGGTTCATCCAAGCTCATCCCCTGGGCCAGGAGCCTCATCCCACCAGAGGAGGGGAGGCAGCAGAGTGGTGGAGTCAAAAAAGGGAGTCACGTTGCAGGGCTGCAGGGCGACGTCCTGCCTCAAACAGCAAGGAGGGGCCTGGCTGGCCCTGGTGCTTTGTAGCGTGAGACCTTTAGTACCCCAACTGGCTTCATCTTCTTGGCCTCCTCCCTCTGCAGCCCTATCTGTCCTCCCTAAAGTCCCAGGTAGCAGCCACTTTGTGGGAACACTGCCAGCAAAAGTCCTGCACTGTCTCAAATGATTTTCCCACTAAAGAAAACAGCAAGAACCTTTCTGGAAAAGCCATTGAAAATGAATTATTTTTTTCCCTTTGCAGGTACTGGCAGAGAATGACTGTGAGGCTATTTAGGGAAAAGAAAAACAAACAAACAGATAGAAATAACAAACAACCCTACCAGAGCCCATTAGAAGGACTGATGGAGGGAAAGAGCAGAGGGAAGGCTGTCAGGCCTCGGGGGTTACTCCTTTATATTTCATTTATGATCTGTTGATTTGTATCTGGCTGGGATTTGAGCCCACATGATTCATGCCTGGGTAGGCGGGAGTGGCTCCATTTTTTTCTTTTGAATCACACCACGTTTCTGTCACCAGAACATGCTTCAACAGTCACGTGTGTGTATGTGTGAGCATCTGTGTGAGACACAGCAAGCCTGGTGGGAACAGACTGGGCAGAGTTTGTCTCAGTGTGAACCATGAGCAAGTGCCGTTCACAGAATCACTAGGTTGGAAAAGACCTCCAGGATCATCAAGTCCAACCATTCCTATCAACCACTAACCCATGCCCCTCAGCACCTCATCCACCTGTCTTTTAAATACCTCAAGGTATGGTGACTCAACCACCTCCCTGGGCAGCCTCTGCCAGTGCCCAATGACCCTAACTATGAAAAATTTATTCCTGATGTCCAGCCTGAAACTCCCCTGGTGGAGCTTGAGGCCATTCTCTCTTGTCTTGTCCCCTGTCACTTGGGAGAAGAGGCCAGATCCCTCCTCTCCACAACCTCCTTTGAGGTAGTTGTAGAGAGCAATGAGGTCTCCTCTCAGCCTCCTTTTCTCCAGGCTTGTGGGCAAGCAAGTCTCTAACCCTTCCTCTTGGATTGTGGGAACCTCATTCTGCTCATAGACCAAAGCTCATAGACCTTCCTCTTCTTATTGATGTCTCTCAGGACCTCCCTACTCAACCACACTGGTTTCTTACCCCGCCGGCTACTTTTCTGGAACTTGTGGACGGCTTTCTCCTGAGCTGCTAGGAGTTCCTTCTTGAAGAGCGCCCAACCTTCATGGACTCCCTTGCCCTCAAGGAGCGCCTCCCATGAGACTTTTCCAACCAGCCTTCTGAACGGTCCAAAGTCTGCTCTCTGAAAGTTGAGCATGACTGTTCTGCTCACCTCCTTCTTCATCTCACCCTGCACTAAGAACTCTATCATCTCATGATTGCTTTGCCCCAGGTGTCCTCCAACCCTCACATCCCCCACCAGTCCTGCTCTGTTCACGAATAGCAGGTCCAGGAGGGCACCGTCCCTTGTCGGTTCGCTCACCAGCTGTGTGAGGAAATTGTCTTCCAGACACTCCAGGAACCTCCGGGACTGCTTCCTTTCTGCTGTATTATACTCCCAGCGAATATCTGGGAAATTGAAGTCTCTGACGAGGACTAGAGGTAGCGATCTTGAGACTACACTCAGTTGTTTGTAGAAGAGCTCATCAGCTGCTTCTTCTTGGCTGGGTGGTCTATAGCAGACTCCCATCACACTATCTGCCTGCCCGTGGGCTCCTCTGATTTTTGCCCACAGGCACTCAGTCCCATCCTGACCGTAATCCAGCTCAAGGGTATCAAAGCCCTCTCTAACATAGAGGGCTACCCTGCCTCCTCTTCTGCCCTTCCTGAGAAGTTTATACCCCACCATGGGTACACCCCAGTTATACGAGTCATCCCACTATGTCTCTGCAATGGCAACATCGTAGTCTCCTTGCCCTACCACAGCTTCCAACTCCTCCTTCTTATTTCCCATGCTGCGTGCATTGGTGTAAATGCACTTCAGCTGGGCAGGTGAAGCTACAGCCCTCGTAATAGGGTTTCTTCCCAATTGAGTGGTCCTTGGGTTAACTAAGGCCACAGTGCCAGCTTCCTGCTTGCCATCCCCAGGTGCACTTGCCCCCTCTTACTTAGTGGTGATATTCTGGTGGTCCTTGCCAGCACACCACCCCTTTGCCGTTGAAGTCCCACCTCCAGGCTCACTCCCATCTGGCCTGGTCTCCATCCCCTCCCCCCTCACATCTAGTTTAAAACTGGATTTATGAGCTTAACTCGATTTTTAGAGAGGGCTTTAGGCCCCCTAGGAGACAGGCGTGCCCCATCCCTAGTAAGAAAGCTGGGGGTGCATGGGCCTCCCCACGATCAAAGAACCCAAAGCCCCTCTTTTCACACCAGTCCCTGAGCCAGTCATTAAGCAATTTCTTCTTCCTCACTTCTTGCTCCTCATTCCTTAGTATTGGAATGGAGCTAAATACTACCTGTGCCCCAGAGCCCTCGATTATTCTCCCTAGAGCCTTGAAGTCCCTCTTAACAGCTTTAGGCTTTCTGTGCTCCGTGTCTTCATTGCCAACTTGAAATACCAAGAGCGGGTAGTAATCTGTGTCCTTGACCAGGGACAGAAGTTTTCTAGTAACGTCCCTTACTGATGCTCCCGGCAAGCAGCAGACCTCCCTTTGGAGTGGGTCCAGTCTGCAGATGGGACCCTCTGTTCCTTTAAGAAGGGAATCCCCCGGGACAATCACCCTCCGCTTCTTTTTTACAGGGGATGTTTTTAGGCCTGTCTCAGGATGGTGGAGCTTTGGACATGTTTCCAGGCTGTGGGTGCAGTCCTCTTCATCCTTGGGGATGGGGGTGCACCTGCAGCACCTCATATTTGTTCCCCAGAGGAATCTGGGGGTTAATTGCCTGGGTGGGGGGAGCAGGTTTCCTTCTCCAGACAGGAACCTGCTGCCATTCCCAATCTTTCTCTCTCCCGGCCTTGCAGCTTACCGGTGGGTGATGCTCAGCATCACTAGCTCTGGCAGCCTGTGAGAGAACCCTGCTCCACATATCTATCTCCCTCTCAAGTGAGGTTCTCCAGTGAGGGATCTGGAGCCACTTTTTGGCTCCTCCCATGGGCTCTTGGAGCTTCAGCTTGCTTGTTCTCCTTGCTGTGTAGCTGGGCCGTGTGAGCCTGCAGCAACCGCTGCTGTTGGGCATTAGCAGTGATCAGATCGTGATGAGCCCGTAGTTTGCATGCACTGCCCAAAGATGTACAGACTTAAAACTTCTTGCCCCAAATCTGAAGTCTCTGGAGCAGTGTCTGTTTGCTCCTTGGTGTTGGTTCTGTGTCTTTGATAATGGGCCTTTTTTTCCCTTAAATACAAAGAGAAAATTTAATATCAGAGGTTGAGCATAATAGATAACCCTGCACGGTGTCAGAGGCAACAGATGTGGTATCTGTCCCACTCTTTATTTCTTCCATTATAAATTTTAATGTAAAAGCATTTCTCTGGGTTAAATGGCTGTTAGAGAGCTGAGTGTGGCTTTTTTCTCCAAATTGCTGGTGTTGAAGCAGAACATCTCCATGCACTCAGCTGAACCCTGGCTCTTCTTCACCCACCTCTTGAGGGCTGCAGAATCCTACAGAAAGTTTCTGCACCCACACAGCCGAGTGGTTTGTGTCAGCCCTGCTCCTGGTGCTGGTGCAGATGTGGGCATGACTGGGGAAGGGGTAGGAGAGCTGCAAGGAGACGCTTCTGCTGTTTGAATGGGATGAAGGAGCTCAGTAGCCAAGTGTGGCTGGCCAGGACCTCTGCCAGGGGTTGCCTGCCATCTGCTGGCAAATCCCATGGGGCGGATGAAGCTCAGGAGGGTGCTGGAAAAGGAAAGTTGTTGTGGTTTAGTTGTATTGCTCCGGCTAGAGACGATACTATGTTTTTATGGTTTTTCTGGAGAAATGGCTGAGAGAGCTGGGGTTGTTTAGCCTGGAGAAGAGGAGGCTGAGGGGAGACCTTATTGCTCTCTATAACTACCTGAAAGGAGGTTGTGGAGAGGAGGGTGCTGGCCTCTTCTCCCAGGGACAGGACAAGAGGGAATGGCCTCAAGCTCTGCCAGGCGAGGTTTAGGCTGGACATTAGGAAAAACATTTTCACTGAAAGGGTCATTGGGCACTGGCAGAGGCTGCCCAGGGAGGTGCTTGAGTCACCTTCCCTCAGAGGTGTTTAAGGGACGGGTTGACGAGGTGCTAAGGGGCATGGTTTGGTGATTGATAGGAATGGTTGGACTCGATGATCCGGTGGGTCTTTTCCAATCTGGTGATTCTATGATTCTACAGCTGTGGGCTGGGGGCCCAACAGAGTGACGCTTCCAGCTGGTGCGACTGAAGGCTTTGTTAACTCCCAGCCTGTTTCCATAACCACATTGCTCTGGCAAGGCTGCGCAGAGATGCAACCTCAGCAAAGCCAAGCCCTGATCTGCCATTGCCTGGCATCCACATCCATCCTGACACCAACATCTTGCCTCTGTGCCTCCGAGAAGGCCTGCAGTGCCAACCATCCCAGGGTCAGCCTGTCCTCTACAGAGTTCTGTAGCCGTGAGCTCTGCTGGATTCAGGGCTATGGTACATCCTTGCCAAAGCTTTTCCCCAGGGGCTGGAGGAGGATGAGATGAGGATGGTCCCCCTATGGAGTGCTGGTTGCAGGGCCAGTAGGGCAAAGCCACAAAAGGGAGCAGCCGCTGGGGCTCAGCCCCTCACTCACCCGTGCTGGGACTAACACCAAAGCCAAGGCTGATCTCCTGTAGGCTGGAAAGAGCTGCAGAACCATCGGGCTGGGGCAGGCAGAACAGCAGGGTCTGTCTGGGCAAGGGGGCGTGAGCAGCTGGGCACTTTGGCACCTGGATGGGGCTGACATCAGTGAGTTCCGACTGGCTGGCTGGGAGTTCTGTGCCTCTGGGCAGCGGTGCCTGAACCTATTTACATACCACATTGCTCTTGTTGTCTGGGCCCAGCAAAGATCTGTACGTGTACCCAGTGCAGGGAGAACAATGCTGTGATTTACAGCAAGTGCCTTTCTCCCCCAGTATCTCTGCAGTGCAGATAAGCAGTATTTTTCTTGAGCCTTGCTCATTGCATAGGGAACCTGTTTTCCAGATTAGTGGGCGTGTATTTTGACTTATTTGTGTCTATGTTGCCTGATAACACTGCAGAGCAAAGGAACCCCAAGAGACCGGCCTGCCAGGTCAAACACCATTAGCACCATCAGCAGGCATAGCAATTTACTTCGTGCTCCCCACCAGCAGCTGGGGCTTCACTCCTGTGGTTGCCACATTGACCTCCACGGCTGCAGAAGCTCATCAGTGCATGTTGCTCACAGAGAGGACACCAGGCACTTCCCAGATGGAACGAGGGCTTTGCAAGAAGCAACCCCCTGCCCCAGCAGGCACTGTTGGTCACGCTGTTGGCTCAGTCTTGCTTCTCTGTGCTCAGGATTTCTTCTCCATCTGTGAAAAATCAGGCTGGAATAAACCTCCCAGCACTGCTCACCAAGGCCATACTTCTGATTTTTATTTCTCTGTTCCCTTTCTTTCTTTCCCACTAGGACTGAATTAGACTGAGATTTGTGGCTGGGCAGTCTGAAGCGGCGCCAGTCCCTGGTTGTGAGCAGTGACAGTTGTGTGGGACAGAGATTTTGGTGAGTTTTTTGTAAAGTTTGTGGCATTCCAACACATCTGTCCATGCAAAACCATACAAAGTGACTGCTCTGGCCTTTCTGTACATTTTGACCCACCTCTGAATGTAAGCTTTTCGTGGGCAGCTTAAAAATGAGGCTGGGAGTGTTTCAGGTACCAGGAGACAGGCATCCTTGGGAATCAACTCTGGCTGCTGCGACAGTGACTTCTTTAGACCTGAAAGTTACCAGTGCAGGTACCTGATATCCTTTTTGCTACATCTTAACTTTGTTTTCTTTTTTTAATCCACAAATTGTCCCTGTTTGTTTGACTCTCCTGTCTCTCTCAGGTACACTAGCTATTCCTCTTTTCTAATAAACTTCTGAACGCTTGCAAACAGGATTGCATCCCTAACATGAGGGGGAGATTGCTACCAGTCACGGAGCTTTCACATCTGGCAGAGGCAAACCCCACTGCAATTGCTTTGTAAAAGCACGAACACACAGCTTTAATGTAAAGGCGGGTATTTGTAAGTTGGATGGGTACCATGACTCAAACTCTGCTAGGGGAGGTTCAGGCTGAACATTAGGAAAGTATTTTTCATGGAAAGTGTCATTGGGCACTGGCAGAGGCTGCCCAGGGAGGTGGTTGTGTCAACTTCCCTGGAGGTGTTTAAGGAACGGGTGGATGAGGTGCTGAGGGGCATGGTTTAGTGTTGATAGGAATGGTTGGACTTAATGATCTGATGGGTCTTTTCCAACCTAGTGATTCTATTCTGTGACTCTAGAGGGAAGAAAGACCCTGTCTAATGGGGTGGCCTGTACTTCATATTTGTGTGACATTTGCTGTAAAGCTGTAAAAACTGTCCTATCTTTCCCTCCAAGCTAGTTTCTGGCTCTGTTTATGTATCCCCCAAGATTCAGAGCTGTTGAAACAGTTCTAAACATTAGGGGTATTGCACTAATTGAGATAACGCTGCCAGTGTTGCTCAGTGGCAGAGGGGTAATAGTCACAGGCTCTAACAGAAATACCCATGGGGAGAGATCCTGGTTTCATTTGCTCGTTCGCTGCCATGTTTGCATTTTTACTGCCAAATTCTTTTGCTCCCTCTGCCATATAACTGAATGCTGGCTTACCTTAAAAATGCATCCTGTATCACTTTCCCTGCTTTATCAATTGCTAGACACGAAGCTGCTGAGAGGAGAATTCGGGCATTTTCAGGAGAAACTTTGGCAGTGAAAAGGGAAGGTGATACTCCAGGGGTTGGCAACTCACATGCACCTCTCCAAGGAAACTCGGTGCAGGGGGGAAGGAATGACAACGCTTCTTTGCTCTGCTGCTACATGCTTGCAGGGCTACAGCCTTTTGCTCTGCTTTATCTGAGCTACCTACTCACCTACCTAACATTAGCATATCCTATTAACCCATATCCTATTAACCACTATACTTAAAAATAGAGGATTTTCTCTCCTGTGCCGATAGAGAGGGTGTCTCTGCTGGGGAGCAGAGCCCCTGAGCCGTTTGGTGGCATAGTGAGAGCTCCCATCGACTCCAGCAGGTGCTGGCTCCTGGGCCAGGACAGCGATTGCTGCCAAGAGCCACACTGCTGCCCACTGTCCAAACGAGAACCTGATACTGGGGCAAAACCCGAGACAGCTGCAGCAGTCACACACCAGAGCACCATTTGGAAGCTTACACAAGGATGAGCTGTGCCTTAAATAACTTATTACAGCCAGCTAAATCATGCTTTGCAGAAGAAAACTATATCCTCCACCATATAGCCTCAAGCTGTCGCTGCATAGAGTCATTCTGAAGGCACAATAAGATCTTTAAAATGCATTGCACAAACCAGAATTGTTTTCTTATAGTGTCACAGTAGTCCCGATTAGGCCTATAATGCATGAATGCGTGAGATACGTGGTTTCTTAACAGGGGCTGTTTATGCAAGACGTGTCTGTTGGGAATACAGCCTCGACAGGAGAACGACATTTGCAAACAAATGAGCAGAGAGACACAAGCAAGTTCCCGTCTTGAAGGGGAATTAGCATTTTAATATTCTACGTGGAGCTTTGCTAGATGTCCGGGTCTCGTAGGTGCATTGTAATAATGACATCGATAATTAATAATAAATCTGATGCTGAAATGCCACTGAGCTAGGGCTGTCTGCATTGCTGGCATGCAGCTGTGACTAGTGCTGAGAACTGCTTTTGTGGCAGACACCTCCCTGAGAGTGGAGGTATGGCTAAATTAAAGGGAAAAGAAAAGTGGCTGGTAAGAGAGCTAAACAGCATGGACACGAGGAGAAAACTTTGGTGCTGAGAGAAGGGAAGGCAAAGGTATTGCAGGCCTATTCCTGCTGCTGTCATCGTGCTGGGACACAAAATCCTTCAGCAAGGCTTGTCCAGACTTTTCACCCCTTGCAAACAGCTGGTCACCTCTGGGCAGAAACAGCAGGGATGTGGGGCTTGTGGCATGAGGAGTGGGATGAACAAAGGTCAGGGGCAGTGCAATGGAGTCCCTGCAGCTCACAGATGACAAGTGACTCTGTGGGACAAGGGGTGAGCCAGGAGGGATGGAGCCCAGGGAGGTGGTTAAGTCACCTTCCCTGGAGGTGTTTAAAAGACGGGTGGATGAGGTGCTGAGGGGCATGGTTTAATGACTGATAGGAATGGTTGGACTCGATGATCCTGGGGGTCTTTTCCAACCTAGTGATTCTTTGAGCCCGACCCAGGAGACAGGTTTAAGGCATTGTCCAGCAGCAAGATGGACTGAGCCCCTGCTGACGGCAGGTTAGGGGACCCCTGTGTGCCTGCAGGAACGTAGGTGCAGCCGAACTGGATGTGAGCACCTTATCTGGGGACAAACGTTTCTCTTCTGCAGTCTTTCACAGAGCTGAGAGGAGATACTGCTGCAGCTGATGGACGGCCCAGCTCTCTTCTCAATCGTAGCATTGCATGGCTCACTTTGTAAAGAAAGGGGTGCAGTAATTATTAAAACCACGTGGAGCGGTTTTCATGGGTAACAGTCCCCATGAGCAGCTCTTCCATGCCTGGGTCAAGACCACCTTAAGACACCAAAGATTTGAAGCCTGCTATGGCCATGCCCATCTTGTGACTGTGGAATCTGGGCTAACTGGGAGCATTTATCCCATCTGAGCTTCTACAGATAGCTTGAGGGTTTAATTCCACAGAGAGCTGCTTGGAGAATGCAGTAAGTGAAAGTTTTTCACAGTCAAGACTCATTTCTCTAGCTGCGGTGAGGTGTTCCGAGCAGCGTCTGATGCTGTGGCAATTAATTAACAGTAGGCACAGCAGGTGCCTCTTTAGCTCAAAGCTGCAATTTCACTGCAGGCATTTCTCCATAGTCTGCCTCTGATGTGAGTTTTCAGTTAAATGTATCTGTTGCTCTCACTTTTTTTGCTGGTTTGGGGTTTTTTTTCAATTTTAATGACGCCTTTTATAGTTTTCACCAGAGCCATTCACCAGCTGCCACAGGCAGCTACTCCCCATGTGTGTAGCAGAGGCTCCAAGAGGGAATTCATTTCAAAGAAGGTGAGAAACACAGGCTGGGGCTGCTGACTGGCACCGCTACCTCACCAGGGCACTCACAGAGCCCTGACTGCTCTTTTCTCTCCCTCTTGGGCCTGGCCAGCACAATCTCAGCCTTACCACTCTGGGTGGGATTTTCTGGGAACTGATTGCGCTTTGTTGTTTTATATCCTATTTCTGTATGTGTATTTTGGAGGTCTTTCTCTGAGGTCTGCCTGGGTGGCTTTTGCCTCTTTTATGGGATTCTAAAATTATCGGCCGGTGCTCATTCTCTTTGTTGGGTGAAATGTTTACAGCCTCTCACTAAATCTAAACGGTTCCTCTCTAATTTGTGTTTCTGTCTTATTCAAACCCTAAGGAGAGGGAGATATTTTAAGTCTAAATTAGTTGTCTGGAAATTGCACTTTGAGGAAAAAGGCATAGAGCTAACTGCTGCTGACTGTGCGGTAGGTAAAGCTGAAACCCAACTGATAGCTACATCCTGCAGCTGGGGCGATTGGACCAAGGCCACTTTCTTCTCAGTTGCCCATTTCACTGGGCTCCATGCACTGTTTATGTAAGAGGGAAAACTGATTTTAGATCCCTATTTTCATAGTAAAGTTAGAAGCTCATATTGGTGGTATTGATGTCCCATGCAAACTAGTGAATTGAGCCCAGCCTCTTGTGTTTTGAGTTGTGCCCTGCACTTTGTACTACGAGGTGTCCACAGGTGTGGCATCTGCTGTTGCCCTTTGTAAGCCACAGCTGGACAAATCCCAAATCATGAAATGCCTGCACAGGCTGGTGGCACCGAAGTCACAACCTGGAGCACCCATGGAGTGGATCCAGGCAAAGCAAGGATGAGCTGGTGAGGCTGTAAAGTAGTTTCTCCAGGCAGTGGGGAGGTGAACATCTATGAAATGCACCAGGCAAAAAATGCCTCATGGCTGAATGGGTGAGAGCGTGTTAGCAATGGGTTTAGGACAGATAAAGTGATCACACATGTAACCCCTAGACTTTCTGGGAGAGGAAGATCAGGCCATTAATTGGAGTAATAACAGGGGAAAGATCTGCTCTGTTCTGTATTTTTTCAGTCTCTCTTAGTATGTCTGCAAGGTGGCTGGCCATGTGGCTTAGTGTTAAATGGGGCTTTCGTATCCTGCCATCCTTTGCTTGTGCTTAGGACCATATCATTCATGACCACACAAGTCTTTCCCTGAAGTAAATGATATATCAATAAATCAGGGATGAGTAAATCATTGCCACTGCAATTTCAGGCAGGATTTAGATAGATCTGCTCTATTTTTATTCCTGATTAGGTTATTTCTTGCACAAGCACAGCTCTGAAGGCAATTTGTAAGAGCTGGAAGCGTGAGAGAATATTTTCTGCAGAGGACTGTGTAGATCAGTGATTTAATATTGCTGTACAGATCAGTAATTCACAGTCTTTCACTTGCTGCAGGAAGAGAAGTCTGTAAAATAAAGGGAGCTTTTCAAGAGAATGTGATCACTAAACACACCTCCAGGACTGTGCTTCGTTAGATATGGTAAAGATGTTATTTGCATTCCCAGCAACAAGTAAAATTTCTTCATGCCTCTGGTGCCCAGACTGTGCAGATTCCATGAGGAACTCTGCCTTCAGGCCTCCTCTCATGCTCTCATTCAAACACACACAAAGAATCACACCAGGAAGCAAGTGATATAGTCGAAGTTGAAGTTTTTGCAGCTCTGAAAATCTAGCCAGGATCCCTGAGTGAGGTTGCGGATATCAGCTAGACCTCCAAAATCGATGTCTGCACAAGCAGGATGTTGTCTGGAGCCAGACTTTTGGAATTACATATATTATTTTTCAGTCTCTTCTCAAGCTGGCTGTCATGCTGCCTCCCTGGCTCTCCAGCGTACATATGAATCTTGGATGGAGATAAAGTATCACCATCTACTGGCGGCTGGAAGGATAATGGCAGAAAATTTGAGAAGGTAGTGAAATAAAAGAATTGGCTGTGCTTTTGCCAGGTACCTGTGTGAGATGCTGCAGAGCCCCCTGCTCTAAGGAAGGAGAAGGTGGCTCACAGGGCTGCTCTGTGCTGCCTCACCCTGAAGGTCCCCCCTCCTGAAGCCTCCTTGGCTGCGTTAGAACAGCTGAAGCCTGGCAGAATATTACTGGCTTATACTTGCTGTGGTTGCTCCTGATCTTTGGTCATGTGTGCAGGAAAGGGGGATGCTTGTGGCACTGTTTGCCCAGAACCTGCATGACATGTTGGTTGATGCTTCGATGGCTTGGTTGCCTGGAAATGGGCCTGTGAACCATGCTGCCCCGGGAAGCAGCCAGTCCTTCCCTGCAAGAGCTGGGCTCAGGTCTCTGGGCCACAAAGGGCTCTGGCCAGCTGGGAAACTTCCAGGCTGTCACAGCCAGGTGTCAAGTGCAGAAAAGATCCTGTTTCTGCTATGCCCTTTGCAGCAAAGCGACCAGTGAACCCAGGGCAGGGGTGTGTGAAGACAGGAAAATGCTGTTTGCATCATACGTGTTGATGGGTTGTTGCGATCAGACAGGGACATGACAAGCTGCAATGACCTGAAGGACAGGGAGGATGTGGGGCCATCTCCTGTGGACAGGGAGAACGTTCAAGAGCCTGTGACTTTAGGGATTGGTGGGAATGGTTGGACTTGACGATCCAGTGGGTCTCTTCCAACCTGGTTATTCTGTGATTCTCTGATTTGCTGCTGTTCTTGTCTAAATGGTGGGGGAAAGCACAGCCATGGCTTGACTTGCACTCTCCAGGAATGCCCGAGTGTGGGGAGGTGTGGGGTGGAACAGCCCCCACACAGCCCTTAGCACGTGAAGGCACAGGTAAGAATGTCTAGAGACACTGATGGAGGGAACAGTGCTGGGGATGGGATCCTTTTTGCTCAAGGGCTCCCATAGCTACTAAGTCATAGAATCATAGAATCACTAGGTTGGAAAGGACCCACTGGGTCATCAAGTCCAGCCATTCCCATCAATCACTAAACCAAGTCCCATACAATGAAGGCAGTGAGAGGCCATGGAGTACAGGCAGTGGCGCTGGGGTGGACCTGCAGCATGAATGTGCTTTTGTTGATCTGAGAGAGTGGATCCTATGGGGTTGACCACCAGCAGTGGGCAATAGACCACAGGCATCCACCTGGGATAACTTCCTCAGGGAGCTGCAGAGAAGTCCTAGCCCATCTTCAGCCAGTCCTTACCAGGACCTGCAGGGTTGGGGGAGATGGAGCAGAGGAGTGAGGGAGGTGATGGAAGGAAATAAAGCCAAGGTATATCAGAAAGCAGCTGGGAAACTGACTGAGAGGAGAACAGGCAAGGACTTCACGGCAGTGGTGTGGGATCTCCTTCAGTAACAGCTCCTGTTCCCCCAAGGTACTTCCGTGACTTGACCTTCTAATAAAATCTTGCCTTCGGTTTACATGCAGAGCATGTCAAGGTGGTTGGCACCCTTGAGATTACAGTTCAATGAAGCAACACAACCTTACTCCCTACACGGTCACGTCCCCTACTTGCTAGAGGGGTTTTGAAGCCCAGTTGGAGCTTCATGTTGCTACAGCCGCCAGCATCCAGGTTTTAGTGTGAATATAGCCTCTGCTGAAATAGCAAGACAGAAGCAATTTGTGCAGGCATTTGTGCCAGTTGTCAGTAAACGTGCACAGGAGATGTGTCTCTTCTTTCCAAGCTACTTGGACCTGTTGTATTGAATACTCTTTTAGAGGAATTCCTAGTACCACCCGCACTCAGCAGATGGGTCATGTGGACTTCTAGGATAGACACCACCAGACTCTACTAAATCTTGACTTTGCTTCTGGTTGCCAGTTAAAAGGGGAAGGGAACTAAGAGTTACCCCATCTTCAGATGTTTTATGCTTTTTCTTACTGAACACATTATGATTTCTCTTCACGTGCCATCATCTCCCCTCTGTTTGCAAAAGGCCATCAGGAAGCAAAATGAAATAACTCTGGGTTTCAAGAAATTACTGTTCAGAGTGAGTCCATCCATCACTGCTGTTCCTCTCTCTTCAGTTTACCATTATGGACATTTGCAGTGTGCTGCAGCAACGAAACCTTGTGTCCCTGCCCAAGCAGGTTTCTCATGCCAGGTTGCAAGTGCCCAGCAGCTCGTAGAGCAACAGCTGAGATAGCAGGTTGCACTGAGAGCCTCCTCTGACACCATCATAGGGCATTTAATATTTTGGGTTTTTTTCTGTCCAGCCACCCAACTCCAATATATCAGATTTTCTATGAAAGGGACTGTAGTTTGACTGTGAGGAAAGCAGCAAGTCTCAGTCCCTGAAAGTCTTGGGAGTGTGGGCTCCTGAGGAGTTGGAAATCTAGCAACTTGTATGGCTGGGTGCATGACTTCTTGTCGGGCAACGAGGGAACGGTGCTGAGGGGCTGCTTAGGATGTGTGTAGGCTCTGCTGGAACTCTGTCAAAGTCACAACCTTTCCACAAATGTTACAACATCACTGAATTGGCAAATTCTAATGAAAGAAATATTTCAGCTGATTTTTCTCTACCCTCCTCTTGTGGGCAGCACATGAAACAAAGGAAGAAGATGCTAAATTTCAAATAAAAACCTGGTATTTTTTTAAAAAAGGTGAGCCTTACAAGTGCATGCTATGCATTGTGGTACAGCACTAAGGATACGTGGGGTGCTGTAAATCTAGTTTCTTACAGTTTTCTGACTCGGTGCTGCAAAAAAAGAAAATAGTACTTTTTCATGTAATGGTTTAACATGCCAGTATATGTAACAAGACAAAAGCAAAGTGCTTTGGAGCCAGTGCAAGAGGACAACAGTCCAACGTAAGAAGCAATCATCTTTCTAGGACAGTAGGGAAGGAAATGTCAGGCATCGGGGACCATCCCCCAGGCTGGAAAGTGCAGCAAAACATTTCCTACCCCATAGCAAATGCAGCTGCAGCAGCCACTTGCCTCTCCCAGCAAGAAGAGGATAGAGATTTGTTTTCTTAAGTCACTGTGGTTATAACCGTTACGATTTTTGTTGTTCTTAGATTATTTTGCTTTCATTTATTTTTATTGGAGCTAAATGAAGACACTGAGAACTGCAAATGAGTAACGTCTGATCTCAAGGCTTGAGCTAAATTTCTTTGATAGATTTTTCCTATACCACCAGGAGATTAAGGCAGAATTAGGTTCAGCTTTGCAGTCCTTATATATCAAAAATGTCCCTCAGTGTGCCAGTGAGTGCACAGGGAATACTTATGTAACTTTTGAGATGTATCCACAGATTGTTTGCTTTGTTATTTTTTCCAGGACTAGCAGGGCTGGTGTTTTTTCCAGTTTATTTCGGCTATCTCTTTAAAGAAAAAAAAAAGAAGAAATCTTTCAAGCACATCAGCAAATCAGGAACTATTTTGTGTGCTGTGGTTATCCTATGTTTCTCTGAAGAG
Organism: Clamator glandarius; assembly: GCA_033459285.1. Lineage (NCBI taxonomy): Eukaryota > Metazoa > Chordata > Aves > Cuculiformes > Cuculidae > Clamator > Clamator glandarius. Next base: position 7,107 of record JAUNZM010000341.1, on the reverse strand, counting down.
TTCTACAAAATAAAGAAGCTTCTAAGAAGGGCATTATGAAAATACCCCACAACTGAAAAAAAAGTTTTTTAATATCAAAATTTGTGCCTCATCCATATTTCACTGTTTTGCTGCCAACCACTGAAGTTGGATCAAAGGAAAAATATGTTCCAAAATATATTTTGCAGTGACTATTTTGGATTCAATTACCCATTTGATTGTGCCAAGCAGATCAACATTCAAAACACCTTATTCATAAAATTTTTCCTTGTTTACAAAAGCAAACTACAAGAACTATTTTTGGAGAGAGACACTTAAAAAATATTCCATGTCTACTAATCACATGCACTACAAACTCAGTTATTAGGGGTTTTCTTAATTGTCATTTCCACACAAATAATTCTACTTTCTTGTACTGTTTTCAGAGAGCTGCTTGCTGAAATCAGGTTGCCAGCAGCGCTGGGTCTGCCCTAGCATTTTTGGGTTTGTATTTTTGTCTCTGACAGCTGTTGGAACAGAATCCTCTTTGCCACTGGGGAAAAAGCTTGGGCTTTCCTTGGAAATTATGCTGTGTTTACTGTTACAATTTGAGGTGCCCTTTTACTGAGAGTTCCTGAGCATGAGACATAGTCCTTGCAGTCTTTTTCTAGCCTCTGCAAAAAAATATTTGAGCTACCTTATCTAAGAGAATCTGGGTTTATATTTGGTTTTGTGCCAGAGTTGTCCCTTCTCTATTTCTTCTCCTTTCAGTGAGGAGTGAACACGGGTTGAATTTTTTACAACATGTTTTTAAAGTACCTCCCTCATTCTACAGCAAATCAGAGATATTTTGCTCAGTGACATTTGCGTCAATACACGGCAACCTCGTTTTACTGCTTATTGCCAGGCAAACAGTACCATGGCATCGAATAAGATCACTCACATGGGGACAGATTGCAGGATCAAGCTCTTGGTCTAGATTCCAATGTATTTTGAAGCTAATCCAAGAGAAAGCACTGATTTTACTATGTAAACTCTGGCTTTTGTATGAGATATGCAATGGTCATATGCTTGCTTAGCTCTAGAGCTGCGCAGTAGCATTAAAGGACTTGGTGCTTTACATCCACCCCAGAGCAGGGACCCTGAACTTCCCTGGGGTCCTTGGAATAAGTTGAGCCAAGAAATTTGAGACCCAGCAGCTCTGTCATGGAGGGCAGGACTTCATTCCTGTTGCGTCTTTACCAAATGCATAAATTCAAAAGGAATTTGGTGATAGGGGAACTATGGCAACAGAATTATGTAATAATGTTTAAATTTTGCAGTGAAGAAGAAATTAAAAATGTGATACAGAAGTAGGATCATCTGTCACAGCTGGATAACTTGGAAGTGACCAGCTGGAATTTTGCCATGGTTCTGAAAATATTGTCTTTCAAGAAGCCAACTAAAGAGAGTTACAGTCTAGAAATTATTTTAATACAGAGTTTTTAACAACTCAGTATATACCTGTGAGGGAAGTGCCAGCAGTGTCTTGATGCCTCTGCTTTCTTTCCAGAGGAGGGAGTTTATCAACACTTTCATGTCTGTCATGACCACTTGCTTAATGTTTAATTTGGAACCACGGTCCATGGCTTTTAGCCAAAGCTTCTCATAGTTTATTAGTGAAAACCACCTTAAGATAGTACGAATTTCCTTGCAGTACTTTTTTATTCCTCATTTGTTCTGGTTTGTTTGGTTTTATTTTAATTTCAAAATGCAGAGAAGAATAATAGTCTGGAGAGCACTGTTGGGATGTCTTTCTCAGGGTACAAGAGCATGTCTCACCTGAGATCCTAACACTGAGCTCGTCAACTCTGTGAGTGTCCTTCTGGCAATGGGTTCGTTCATTGAGCTGTGACTGATGCTACTCTGACTTCTTATGTTTAACCAAAGTATTATTTTCACTGTGAAACACTGTCCCCAGCACAAGGACACTTGTAGGTCCTGTGAAAATTTCAAGCCCCAAGAACACCTGGGGTGTGTTGGAGACATGGAACCACCCCACTCGGCATGTGTAAAGGAATCCAGAAAAAGCCTCTTGTTTTGGCACCTCTTCAGTGAGGTAAGAACCCAGGCTCACCATGGCATACAAGGTTCACTAATGTTGATGCAACACTTTCTCCAGACACTGAAGTGCTTTTGGGAAAGCTACCCTAGAGAACCTTTCTGCCCAGTCAGTGGTTAAATCCAGATTTGAACTACAAATCACATTCTGGCAGAAGTATTTCAGGATTTCATCTGATGATAGTTAAATAAATTTACATCTGCAAGAAAGTCTTCAGACGTACTATAATCTTGCTACAGTAATTCCTATGTAAATATTTATCTACTTGAAACAGGAAAGCTGAAACAGCTGTAATATAATGAATAGGAATACATGTGAAAGCTCGCTCCTTTGGTTAACAGCAGCACCAGGGTTTATGGCTAGCCTGGTGTCAATGACTGCATTAGGTATGAATAACCTCATAAATATGAGACGTTGATTTGTTCTCAGCTGCACTCTTATAAATCCGAACTATTTCCCCCCAGCAGATGAATTACTCCATATTAATGTACAAGTAAGATCCATATAAGTAGTATTGATATCATTACATCAACAAGCTAGGATTAAAAATGAGCCTCCTAATGGTTTAGTTTGTAATTATGCACTTGATTTCTGAAGTGGGATCCAGTTCCATACAGTATAATTACGAAGAGTAAGAAGGTCTGAGTTATTTCACATATTGTTTCCTTGCAGATTTTTCAGATACATGGTAGAAACAGACTTCACTTTACACTATTCACAGGAATGTGCCCAAGAAGCTGGAGACAGTTAGAGTCACTATCTTTCTTACAGAGAGGAAAAATGGTGTTACCCAGTTTTAGCAAGAAAATGCATTATGAAACTGTTTCAGCACTCACTGCCTTTACAGTTACTTGTTATCTTCTTCACTGGAGCTGGGAAAATTGGTTAGCTCAGGCACCAAATATGTTTCCTATCAGTTGCCCCCAGCGCTTCCTGTGAAGAGACTGCATTTGAAAAGATGGCTAAGAATTGCGTACAGGCACATTAACCCTCTTTTCATATGGGACAAATCAAATGCAAATATTGCATCTGTTATTTTGACAGATCCTGCAAATGTGTAAACAAATTCTGAAGAGGATTTCATTTCAAGCCATGTATGGGAATGTTGGTTTTTAGTGGTCTGTAAAACACTATAAACACTATAAAGAAGTTGCAATTAATAATCCTGGTAGTGATTAAAATGGACTATACTTTCTTTCCTAATATTTTTTACTGGCCAACTCATTTTCTACTGCTTCATTTAGATGCTGTGAAAGTGAAGGAGTAAAGTCCCTTTGCAGCCACATCTCCTGATCTAGTTAGAGAAACCACACTCTGCAGAGGCTCTGAGTGTCTCTCTGACCCTACTTGAACAATTTGCTTTGATATTGACTGGGCACTTCTGAGTTCCTTTAATGAGGTCTCTTTTCCACTTCAAGTGAAAAAGCCTGTTTTAAGCCTTTGACACCTTCCTTGAGTGCACAAATTGAGTGACACCATTCCACCTCTGCTGTAGTTTGAGAATATGAGTCCTTCTGAGGATAATTGCAGAAACTGTTCAGTGTCTGCTCAGAGAACCAGATATGAACTGGGGAAGAGTACCTATAACCATCCTCAAGTATCCTGCTCGGCAGTCCTGAAGAAGCTGGCATGGTTCTGCCACCATAGAGTACATCTTCATGGACACATCCTTGACGTGGTGCTGGGACCAAGGCCTAGGTTTCCCACATCCCTGTGACTGTTATTGGCACTTGGTTATCCTCAGGCTGGTTTTTCTCCTCTTGGAGGTGTTGCGTGCTGTATAGGTGTTCTTCAGATTAGAGACTGGGATGCAAACCTGCTCTCTGTGCCCTCACTGCTGTGCCAAAATCATTCACTCACTGACTTCTAGTCTAATATTTGTATTAGACTCTTGGATATTTTCCTGAAAACAGGGCTTGGTGGAGGTTTGTGTTTACAGCCATTGAGTCCCAAAGTGAGCAGGTAGCTACTAGGCAAGTAATTATTTTGGAGTTTCTGCTATCTAATAAGTATTTTTAAAAAAATCAGCTCTGTGCATTTCAGAAGCAGTGCTGAAGGCTGAGTCCAAAATAGAGCCAGTTCCCCACCAGTCAGCAGTTCATGTGTCAAGTCCCTTCTCACACAGGCTGTTCTCTTTCTCATGTACCCTAGCTGCTGAAATAGAATCCTTCAGGCAGGCTTGTGGAGACTGCGTTACCCAAGTCTGGAAATTCCCCTGCCAGACCGGGGTGCAGAGTGGAGGGTGCCCCCAGCCGCGTCTCCTTCTTCCAGTGCATGAGGGTCCCTGCTAGGGAGCAGACAGACTTCAAGCCCAGAGGCACAACCAGCATCTGCCCCCAGTTTTCATCTTCCTAACCTCCAAATGCCCCATATCCTCTATCTGCTATCAGAACAGGCGTTGCACCGAGGGAGACCAGAGCTATGCCTCGAAGGGCTTCTCTACACTTGGCGTGGCTGGGTAGAGTGTGGTGCCCATGGGCTCAGGCAACCCTCCTGCCTGGGAGAAAGAGACTACGGCGGGTGCCATTCATTATTGCAGTTATTTTCCTTGTGCATGGTAAAGAGAAGAGGGCTCCTCTAAAGAGCAGAACTCAAAGTTGAAATGATTGATTTGCCTTTAATATAAAAAAACATGGAAAGACAAGTCCTTGAGGTCAGAATTCCAATAATATATTTAATTTCTTTTGAACTTGTCTATATTTTCAGCTGCGTCAGTGTTTCATTGCAGGGATGTATTCTTATATTAAAACTGCAATTTAATTATATGAATAAATATTTCCATAAATCTATTTTCAAACCTGATATTTTTTTCTCAATATCCCTACTTGTGTGTGATGAAAAATTGTAAATAATTGTTGCCTGTCCATCTTCTATCTGCCATTCCTGATTTTATGGACCTCTGTCATATCACAGTTCTTAGCTGGGAACCTATCTGAGAATTAGTTTATGTACTTTCCCATTGCATGCGAATTACTTTCTCCTCCCTCCTGGCTTTCATTCTCCCTCTGGTTCTAGTATGTCTATTTTGAGATGGAAGGACAAACAGTGCCAGACAGAAGTGCCTCATGGATTAGCACAGGAGTAGGAAGACTTTTTATTTTGTTCATTCCAAATAACTCACAAAGCCTCTGATTGAGCACCTGGGCTCAGTACAGCTCTGTGTGAAGAAAGAAATGAGTAAGTTGCTCAAAAGCATATTGGGAAGCATATTCTCTCTGAAAGTGGTGCTGCCATATGGATGCTTTCCCTTAGCCAGTTAGTTGCCATCTTCCTTGACGATTTATGGTTAGCCTAACTTAGTCTAAAAAAAAAAAAATCAATATGGTTTATAGCTCAATCTGGAATTTTAGCAGAGCAAAACCTGGTATAACATGGGAAACTTACACAGAATCTCACAGAAACATTAGCTGTGCAGCAAGAGTGTGTCTGGCTGGAAAAGGGTGCAGGAGAGAGCTGGAACTTCACCTGTTTCCACTGTTTAAGTTTTCGCTTGCCCTCAAACATTGGCATCCTGAACTCAGACACACATACTCTCCCTTATACAATGACAGATGACACAAAATCCTCATATACCAGTTGAGTCTTCCATTTTTTCTTGATTTTTATTTTCAAATGAACTGGTTTTACTGTGCATTTGCATAATGGGGAAATTATGTGGACATACAAAAGGGAAGGGAAGAATAGGGCACTTTGCCAGGGAAGGGACATAGCTTGTCGGAAAAAGCGCTTGGGTAGCACATTCAAGCACACAAATTGGCTCTTTTAGTCTCTTTCCTCTTTCACGTGTGCTTGAAATCAATCATTATTTGATGTTTCTCCAATAAATGGAAGAAAAGCCAAAGCATCGTTATTTTACATCTTTCTTTTCACAACACTCTAGTCATTTTCTTCATCCGAATCAAAGAAGTGACAGAAGACGGGGAACCTGATTTTTCCCATTACCCAAGTTTATGTCAGCAGTAACTGTTCTGGGATGATCTGCATTTGTATTTAGGGGAATCTCAGAGAAGTGTGAGAGGTATAATAGGTACACAAAATCACTCCTTTAGTTTCTTGAGTTGCTGATATTACAGTTGTCGAAATACTGAGTGGTTTGGTTTTGCAATCAAGTGTTTAAGTTAAGCCTTGAGTGTTTTAATTATGTTCTTTGGAAAGTTCAACTGCGTGTCCTGTGTTATTTGTTCTGAATAGGAGCACTATCTAGAACCTTAAGATAACTGTCTTGAGAGGACTGGAAGTCCTTCAGCATGTGCAGACTTAGTTCAGTCCCTCTCGAGTCAGCCAAGCAAATTTAAAACTAACGAGAGCAGTATTGTGACTAATCACTGCTTTCTGCTTGAAATCTCACATAGGCCAGTGTGACAGGGTGTAGGAAGAATACTAAATAAACTGTTAATCCCAAAGGCTTGGCAAGAACTCACTGAGCATACCTGCCTCACTGTGGTCTTCTTGCATATAGCAGGCATCAGCACATAGAGTAAAAGATAAACTGGGTCAACTGGGAGAAAAGCAACTGCAAAAAAAAAAAATTAAAAAAAAATCTGTGTAATACAGGTCATTTCCACCACAAGATTTAAGAGCCAAGTGTATCAAAGGGAAAGCAAAGCAGCAGAAATTCTGTAAGTCTTTGTGAGCATGTCATGAAAGTTCACTTTGTACTTTCACACTAGGTTTTGTCCAAGAAGAACAGGACTCTACAAATCTTGAAGAATCACGCGTACCAATTTCAGAAGTGAAAAGGAGGTACAGCTTCAGCTAGCACTGTGTCAGACTAGTGGTAGTTGTTGATTAAGTAAAGGGAGACAACGAAAATGCATATTTTTTTTTGAAGCAGGGTATGTGCTATAGAGTGTGAAATGCCATCTGTTGTGGGACTCTTTACACAAACGTTGATAACACTGTAGGGAAAACTGAAGAATTACAGTTAATAGCATAATACCCCAAATTGCCAACAAATTCTGCCAAAATGTGTAATTTTTCTTGCTTCTGCTATCTTGGAGTGGTGGTGTGCCTGCGAGGAGAGACAAGACCATTGCTTAGCAGGACTT